>SEMN01000534.1:0-360556 GCA_005408345.1 Macquaria australasica | reverse complement strand
ATTGTCCCACCCATGACTGTATGTATTTAGCGAAGTTTAAAACCCTTAGCAAGCAAGTTTCATTTGCTTCTATTTATGAATGCAACATAGAAGATCTCAGACATGAGGTACACCAAATGAAAAGAATCCATACAGATTCATACAGAAGCCCTCTAGCATAGTCTAGCAAGCCCATAGCATAACTCACTAAAATCATTGAACCTTTTAAAGAGGTATTCCATGAGCTCTTCCGATTATGCAAAATTGCCATTGCCATACCTGTGAGTACTGCTTCCTGTGAACGCAGCTTTTCCACACTCAAGCTGGTTAAGATATACCTGAGATCTACCATGGATGATGATAGACTGAGCAATCTGGGTGTTTTAAGTGTGGAGTCTAGACAAGCTAAGGCCCTGGACTTGGATGATTTTGTAAATCGCTTTGCTGCAAACCACAATAATCGCAGAATACAGCTGTTGTAAGGTGAATGTATGACAGTCATCTCACATGTATAATGTTGTAGACAGGGATTCAAAAGGGAATATTATTGCCTTTGAGCATCAGTTTGAGACAGATCTAAAAGAAAATACATGACTGCCTTTGTAATGAGTATACTGTAGATATTCTAGTTTTTGCAATTACTGTACATAATTTTGACAATCAATAATAAGTGACGTTTAGTTTTTCAGTGCTAGCTCAAAGAACCAGGTCAGAGGGTTTTGAAACAGACCTCAAATGTAAAAATGAGACTTTGATTAAAAAAACTGTGTATCTGATGTATCTGTGTCTCTGTATTCCCGATGATACACTGAGAGAATGAGCTCATAGTGCTGCTGATCACCATACTCAGTACCTTAGTAGTCTGTATATTGTGCTACATTTGTATAGTGTAAGCTTCTTTGTTACTTTGCCTGCAGGAATACGAAAAAAAGTTAGATACACTGTATATTATTTGATCTTTTCCACTACTACCTGCATTCCAAATATTGTAGAGGTGTGTGGTTTAGGTGCCTTAAATAGCCCTGTATTCTCTAGTGAGACATCTATGCCCCCCCAAAATGGTCACAGATCCATCCTTGGCACCCCACTTAAAATTTACGGCTCCGCCACTGCCGTGTGCAGGTCGACCTCACGGGGGGCAGGGGAAGGCTGCACCTCTCCACCGACGGAGCTGCTGGGCCGCGAAGTCTGAGCGGGGGGAAGGATATATCATCCTCATCATTCTCGTCGCAGAGGAGATCCAGATTAACATCATCCTCGTCCTCCTCTCCACCACCCCACTCGTCCTCTGACTCGAGGAGCTGACTGAACAGAGGGGAGAAATCCACCTCGGGGTCCTCCACCATATCCCCCCAGCAAGTGCTAGCCGCAGCCAGCTTATCCCTGGGCTTCGTCGCGGTGTCAGAAAAGCAAGGATCAGCTTTTGAGGCCGCCGACACTCGCAAGCGACTCGGAGTCCGCGAGCGATGCCTGGGCATGCTTAACACCCATACACCTGCGGTCCCCTTAGAGAATGCGGTGGTTGCCATAGCTAGTTAAAAACCTTGACGGCTAGCAGCAATAACGGACACACAGCTCACCACGACGTGCTAGCTTGTCCTGTAAATGGTTAGAATCCGGTAGAAGTCCGCCACAATGCGATAACAGCCACCTGAACTAAGTTAGTACTTTCTTACCGAAAGAAAATCCAAAATACTGACCCCAGATATCCACGTTCAGTGACTACCTTGACGGCTGCGTCGGAGAACAGTTAAATGAAAATCCGGACGTCAGTACAACTGAGGAGCTCGATGCCGTGTGGGGGGCCACGGGCCTTTATAAGGGGAGGACGGGCTGGCCCATGCAACTCAAGATGATTGGTCTGTCTCCTGACAGACATGGTGATATTGGAGCTTCCATGATTGGTCACGCCAGAAGGCGCTTCCCGTAGTGACATACCTAGCGAGGTTTGAAAGAGAACCACAACACACCAAACACAGATGTAAGGCTTATTTTGATTGGTTGTGTCACGTAGGATTGTCATGTAATACTGACTAACATACTGTATTGCTGACCCATGGTTGAGTCAGAGGTAGATGTGTCTCACTATGTATCCTCTGTTGTTTCCCCATTCACTCCTATGGAGCTCCTTAAATAACATTTTCCAGTGAAATGTTCCAGCAGTGCTGGGCTCCATGTGTCCTGACCCATGAAGATAGATTATTCTAATTAAGCTATGCAGACAACAGCGGCCCATCAGGAAGCAGGACTCATTAATTCACTCTTTTAAAATCTGAATAATAGAATGTAAAAGGGAAAGGTTCCCAAATAGGTTTCTCCATGAGGTGGCGTGTAGGGAAAGAAGCCAGAGTGTTACTGAGGTATCTGTAGTGACCTCTAAGGGGTCATTAAAATTCGCTTCACACACTGAGGGATCAGACGGCATTCATCAATTTGTCAATGACACTTTTTGAAGCAGAGCCATCAATCAAAATGTGAACAGATCTTAAGATAGTGAGGGTTAGTCTGGGAAAGTATATTTTTACTGATTAATTTCAGGAAACCTTTTAGTTTTTTGGAATAAACTCCTTTAAGTTGGGATAGCTGAGGACCAAGCTTTGTTGTTTGGATACACTTTAATCCTATTTCACATTGTAGCCTCCTGACTGCCCAGATTATACCTGATGTGTAGGTATCCTTTTGATCCAGAGAAGTGTGGTTTCCAGAGATGGAATCAGATCACCTCTAATGTTCAACCTGAGCGTGATAAGAGTGAGGAAGAGGAGATGGAGCCCGCAGGCTGGAAAACATCTGAGCCAGGGAAATTTGTGGGGGTTGGTGTAGTTCTGTCCCTGCCTTTGAAAGAAGAGGAGGAGGGTTATTTTGAGGACTGGGGCTGAAGTGAGTATGGGATCTTTATTCCTTTTCCCCACCTTTAACGCATATATCACATATGTGAACACTCCCAGCTGGTTTGAGCCATGAGAGAAAACAAACGTAAGAAAAGAGGTGAGAAAAGAATGTCTGGATCTGGGACAAAACCCAACCAATACGGTGCGAGTCCCTTATGTATTGCTACTAGGCATAGAAAACATGTAATTGCTCTTTTCCTGGTCTGAGAGAAGTAGGGAGTAATTAAAGGAGCTCTGTGCAATGGCAGAGTTTACAATCCAAGGGAAAACGTGCAGACTCTTTATATTCAATACAGAAACCATCGTCAGTACATGCTAAGATATATGTAGCATGCTGAAACATTATTTTAGTGATCTTAGGTTGGGTTCGGTATGGAAGATTTAAAATGCCTGAATAAGAATAATAACAAATTAACTGAACTACAATACACATTGTTATGTATGCATTTAGTGTCTCATAATTAAATTAAAAACATGTTAAAAGGACAATTATTTAGCTCTTAGTCTTTAATAACTGAATGGTTTTGAGGTCAAAAACTATTTATTGATAGAGGTGCATACTAACTTTTGATGGGAAATGATTCACATTACGCTTCTAATTTTTATTTTTGTGAGAGAAAAAAATCAAACAGGTGTGTCTCTTTTCATTATCCTGTGTGTCTGATTATACTTATCAAATTCTGTATTGAGTTTGACGTGATCACTTTGCCTACACTGCATTCATCTCTACAGTAATATGACTATATATCCAGTGTCTGTTATATTTTGAGGAAACAGCAGGATTTCCATACATGCTAATGTCTTGAATATAATAACCAGATGAGTGCATATGTGCTCTTAAGTTGTGCAGTAGTCAAAGAGCAGGAATTTCATGCTTACGTCACTTTTTTAAATGCTAATATTACTTGTGTGAAGGGTGCATCTGTGCTTTTAACCCATGATGTCCATTGATGGTTTTCAACACTCACTTCATTTCTCACATCCTGTAGAGCAAATTATGTGTAGTCTGTGTTAGTTTTATCACTGCTACTAGCTACAGTTTCTCACTGATATGTGTCATGTTAGCTAGCTACAACTGACAGATGTCCATCAAAGGTGTGGGTTGAGGTAAAAAAAAAAAAAAAAAGTTTTGGGAATGGAAGGAGTGTCACATACAAATTCACGGTCTAAATACTAAAAAATGTCTTTCATGACGCTGTAGTGAAAGACATTTTTTTGTGTCCTAAAAAGCCTCGAGTGTTTGTAAATGGGAAACGTATCTATTGCATTTCAGTGTTGTCCAGCAGAGGGCAGCATAGACCTGCCAATACTAAACGCAAAGTTTTCATGAGGAGATGCAAGGTAGCTTTTTCTTTTTTCAGATGGAAACGCATTGTCCATTCCAAAATTATAAACAGTCAACTGACCAATCATAGCTTGTGGGCATGACCATGGGACTTTGTGTTGCTGATGTCAGCCATGACAGACAGCCTTTCACATTAAAATGGTTTCCTGTGGGTTAGCCAGCTGGAGGGACACTGGTATTGATTGATTGTTTTTAATTTTGGCATTGATACCACATCTCCATTTCAGAAAAGAAAAGGCTCCCTTGCCTGCAAGTGCACATTACATTTTTCATTTAATTATGACACAGTAAATGCATACATGAAAAGAAAATACATATAATAATTAACTTTATGTCTGATTTGTTTTAATTTAGGCATTTGAAATCTTCCATAGGTTAAGACCCATTTAATATACCTGCAGTCACTTTACTGTACGCAACAAGTAACACAAGTATGTATATCTCTGCAATCGCCTCACTATTGAGTCTTTTACAGCTCCAAGTCCTGATTGGCAGATTTCTTACTCTGGCTCTAATTCAGCCATCCCTGGATAAAGAATATTTAGCGCTTATTGCATCAAACCACTAATGCTTCTTCTTGGAGGAAATGAAATTCTTTCTTTGCATACAAAGTGGATGAAAGTTATCAGGAAAGTAATGAACATGAATCAATTTTTAATGGCACATTAATAAAATATTTTTTGCCTCATAATTTCCTGAGGCTGAAACACAGCCTCCTTAAACTTCCCTGAAGCCGACTGCGAGCGCTGCTCTCATTACCGGAGCGAATTTTACACATGACGTTTAGGGAAAGCGGGAGTTTGCTGCATGGCTCTACACACACAAGTATGAAGACATATATTTATGTTCAGACACGTACACAGACACATACTGTAAATGCATGGATACACATAAAAAAGCCTTAGGAATAGTAAATGACTTCCTCAGCTCATCAAAAAAAGCACACATGAGAAAAAGTATGTAGAGTAAAATATATATGATCTCAGTTTCTCATGTTAAATCACCAACTGCTTGCAGCCTAATTACCTGCATCTCTACAGGTTAAGTAACTGGCCTTTACAAGTGGTGCTCATGACAAGGTGGCTGCTGCCTTTTAAAGTAAATTACTTCTGTTTATCTGTGAGTCTGAAATTACTAGAAGGAGATCAGTATCTGCATGTGTTTTTTTTATTATGAGTTAAAAATTAAATTAATTAAATTTGAAAAATCTACTTTTCTTTTTTATATATAATTGTTTATTGTTTGCTATGATTTAAAAGGGGCACTTCCATCAATTTTACTCATAAGATTTAGTTTCAGGACTATACAGCCTGTGAAAACAGTTGTATAAAATTTATACAGGGTTTATAAAATGTGTTTATGTAAGCAGGCTTTAGTGAAGCAGAGACGTTGCAGTTAATGGTCGGTGCCTTAACCCCTAAACCCCCCCCTCACTATATGCCTTTATGGGCTGAGTGTGCGGTCACTACCACAAACACTTGTTTTTTTAATATATTCCTGCTAAACCAATGTTGACAGTCTATGATTTTGCTATGACAATGACAATAATGACTCTAGGATATTACCGTCAAGCATTCTGTAGAGTTCACTATGTATTATTTATTGTGATGGTTCCCCCCTTATAGATGCCAAATGTTCTGCCGTAATGTTTATTTAGCAAGAATGTTGTCCCCCTGGAAACAGCAATGTCTTATCATACATACATACATACATGCATACATACATACATACATACATACATACATACATACATACATACATACATACATACATCTCTATAAATCTGAGGTTTTGTTCATTTATTCAAGTTAATCCTTCTGGATTTATCTAACAAAATTTCTGCACAACATTGGTCACAAACAATCCCAGAAATCTGTCTACTTTAGGTTTTTAATAAAAGACTAAATCAACATATCTGTTCATACAAGTTTCTTTTATCCGTGTACACAGAGAGAGGACTCTTACATGATAACCATGCAGCGAATGGAGCAGTCTCTGTCTAACAGAGGATTCCCATCTGTCTTATACTACCTATACTGAGTGATAAACAACTTACATAGCTCATTTGGGCAGCTTGACCTTCACATAATTTGGACACAATCTCGCCCTAATAACTGTTTCTAACCGGTAACTACACACACAAACACACACACATAGGCTTTACCAATCTATCTAATTCAAGGTCAAGTTATCAGTCACGTATATTTCTTCCGTTTTCTCACAGCAGAGAAAACACACTTTCTTTCACATGACAGTACTTTTCCACTTGCTTACATGAACTTTTAGATTAACTGTTACAATATTGACCTTTTAGCCAAGTCACAATTTATTCTCTACACCATCAAAAGCAGATTTCAAGCACCCCAGACACCAGGCACAAACAGGCTCTTGTTAATTCAGCAACAAATGTTGCCCATTCATAATTGATGGGCCTAAAGGGCAGATGGATGACCTCCCTCCCAATCACATTCAATCTCATACCCCAGGAGAGCTCGAAGACAGGAAAGCATCATTGAATTCCTCAAGATTATTGTAATAGCAGAGCGATGTGAAAATAGGAATTTGACCTTTTAGCTGAGGATGATTTATTTCTGCCATGTCTCGCCTTCAAAGCCATTCTTCACAGATTCATCAAGTGGTTGTTGGTGAGATTACTGTCACATTTTCTCATTACTGGCGTGTAGATCACAATCAATTTGTCAGAATCATCTCTGCTGTTTGTTTTTCCAGTGGGTAGACACTGCTCCTGGTTAAATATAATCTTTTGCAATGGGTGCATGTTCAACAAGTTTAATTACATTGTGCTGGGCTGTATGTTGCATGTACAGTAGCACGCGATTGCCAGCAGCCCCTTCGGGGTATAGAGTAATGTATGCAGATTTGCAGGCACTCCCATAAGCCAAGTCATGTAATTTTAATTACCATTTCATTTCATTTAATTACTCGTTTTTTTTATAAAACTTTTGCTTGAAAGCTGTGTGTGTGTGTGTGTGTGTGTGTGTGTGTGTGTGTGTGTGCGTGTTTATGTTAGGTAGGCTGTGTTGTGATTTCATGCCACCCATCTGCATGCAAGTGCACATCAGGGAGACTGCTAGCCACACTGGCAGGGGCAGACTCTTGACTTACTGACTTAATCAAAGATTCAGTGACTACACTCATTAAGCACGAGTCTATCCCATCTTGGCACATATCACTAATTCTCTTCCTCGCTCATTCCCCATGGGCAAGACAGAGGCCTGTCTATCTAAACCATACCTATGGTGACATATAGATATAGAGATATTGGCTGCGGTTGAATAGTCTTTTTTTGCTCAGGAAGGTTCCTAACTGAGTGAATTGCCCCGGAAGTATCTTACTGGCAGCCATGATAAGAGCTGGTAGAATTCTCTAAATGCTAAGGAAACGTGCTTCAATGCTTCCTTTCTTATCTCCTAGCATAGGCATAGGGTACACTGTACCATCCTTTACCAAAGTGCAGTGGGATTCTCTTGTTTTTTCCTAAGTTTCCTAAGTTCTTCCTTGACCGCATGATGTCTTCCATCGAGGTCAAGGAAAAGTATTTAGGAAAAGACAAAGGATGTCATTATTTTGACTATTCGACTGCAGCCTTAGTCTAACAGGGAAGTCCAGTAGGAATACTTAAGTTTCATAAGATCTTTAAAGCTTTATAGATAATGTGCCAAATAGAACCCATTTAAACTGATCTTTCTTTAAGAACTCACTGACCATGTTAGATCCTTACACATGTTGTTCTGAAATAGGCTATTCTGCATAATGAGTACTTTTACTTTTAGTACTGTAAGTATATTTTGATGCTAATACTTATGTACTTTTACTTAAGTCATTATGAATGCATGACTTTTACTTGTAACAGAGTATTTCTACACTGTGGTATTTCTACTTCTTCCACCACTAAGCAGGAATTTACTTAAAAATGTACTTATTTAAATGAGATTCTTTCTTTTGCCACCAAATATTCGACTGTGGATGACTGTACTGAATCCAGTCCTAAAGGTCAAGAGGTACTAGATAGTTGTGTACCATCACACTTTATTCTGATATTATTTACAGCTTTGATCAACGCTGCAGTGTCTGACATGTATAATGTAAAACAGAATATAGAATACAAATAGAATTTGAGAGCTGCACCAATGCTGCTGGTTACCTGGTAACATCAGGATGGTGTAGGCTTTTGAGCTTTTGACTACAAGCTGTGGTGTGCTTGAGCAAGGCACCATCTGTATTTACTTTACTGGGGCGTCTCAGTAACCAAGCAGAAAGCAGCCAGGAATTGTCTGGTTAATTACACTGACCTTGTAATCACTTTTCTTCTATCAGCACTGACTGCAGTCTCGGCTGATGACACTATTATGTGCTGCGGCCCAGGGGCAGCCAGCGTATCGATCTGCAGGCTGGGTGGTCAGTACTGCTGGAATCCTCTAATGGCAGTTATGGGACTGCTGCAATGGAGGCACATGCCTGTGTGTGTGTGTGTGTGTGTGTGTGTGTGTGTGTGTGGAGTGATGGAGTGCAGATAGATACCGTATAGAGCATCTCCACATTCCTGAGTCTGAGTGTTTTATGTTTTCTCAGAGATACTGGGTCACATCTTAGCTGCATGTCATCTTGGTCTCATTTGGCTCTCTGTTAGATGTAGGTGTGTGCAGCTGGAATTTCAATTTGCATCTTAAAGCTGGCAAGTGATGGCCTGATGAAATAATTAACATTAGGGGAATATCTGAAGAGCTGTACCCACGCAAGATAGCCACTTGGAAAAAAAAACATGTGACACCTACTCTGATTAAAGTCCTCCTGGCAAGAAAGATAAGCTTTTATGGGGAAAAACATTCAAATAAAAGACATTTTAAAGAAAAAAAAAGGTTGAAAATGTAATATTAATAGAATGAGTTTCAGGTAGCCAAAACAGCCACATAGGATTTTATGAAACACTTGATTTGCCTTTGCTGCATCAGTGTTATGTAGTGCTGTATAAATCTGAATAAATCTCTTTCAGGCAGTTTATTAGGCATTAAGTGTATGTGCTAATTCAATTAAGAATCCTTTTGAATAAAGCTAATTTCTAAGCAAATTCCCGTGGCGACACATCACTTCATTCTGCTCATCAAAACAGATGGAAGTGGTTGAAGACTGTCCAACTCCAGCTCTTGACACTCTCCATGGGGCAAATGGAACTGTCACTTCTAAAAATCTGGGATAAAATGTGTGTGTGTGTGTGTGTGTGTGTGTGTGTGTGTGTGTGTGTGTGTGTGTGTGTGTGTGTGTGTGTGTGTGTGTGTGTGTGTAGGACTCAGGGAGGGTGAAAGAGAGAGAGTCGGTAGAAAAGATCTGAAGCTTGGCTGTACTTTCACATCTGATTCAGAGGCACCATCTTTCCACAGAGGATATTCACAGTGAGAATATTGTCTGTCTGTCTTCGATGTGATTGGTCATATCCTGGCGACAGATAAAGTCTGCCATTTAGTTGTCTCTTTTCCGAAATGGTCCCTGGAAATGTAGACTTCTCATCTAGAATCCATGGCACTGTTGTCAGCTGAAAATGAAACTACAAAAAAATCAAAATGTGAATGAAAGAGAAGGCCTGGCACCTACCTGATTTCCATCGGCATTGGTATGGTATCAGAACATTGTAAGTGTTCAAAAACAAAGGCCTAGATGATCACATAACATCAGTAAGTGCGCTTCCATCCACCTCACAGTTGGATGGAAAAACCTGAGTATAAACGAGAAAAATAAAAAAGAAACTTGAAAAATTGCAAAATGTTTTTTTACAAAATGCCACAAAGTGCAATGGAAACAGGCTTAGGAAATAAATCATGACATACATGAAGCAGGGGCCTAGATCAGAATTCACCAGGAACTTCTGTTATTTTCCTTCAGTCTCTCCTTCTTCTTGTCTTTTTCTGTACATTTTCAACTCATGCAGAGTTCATCTCAATTTCTGCAACTCTGAGAGAATTTGTGTCTGTTTGTGTATTTTACAAGCAATAGAGTGCTGCAGGAATGAGTCCTTAAACCCAGAAAAGAGTTAACATTTTTGTGTCTCAAAGTCAGTGGGGGTTTCTTGAATGGGTTTTTGGTTAAATGTCTGAAATAAGGTCTGTAGTTAACACAAGCTTAAGAGATTTTCACGTTTTGTTCTACGACATAAAATACATCAGTAAATACCCCACTGGTGAATTCTGAAGCTTTTATGTGTCTTTTAAGGCTGTTTCTAACAAGTGACTAAATGAGACTACAGAGGTTGTCGGGGACATTAAACGTCATCTCGCAACACAGAAACTCATCCACTCACTCGTTCACCTTTAGAGCCTCGTGTTTATACTCGCAAACTATTCTAACTCAAACTTTCCATAAGGCTTTTGTAGAAGAGGTAACAAGTTGGAAGCTTAGTGGTGGTGACGTAGAAGTCATGTGACCGTGGTGTAGTTGGTTTATAGCCTAACGTTAGCTTTTTACTTCTGGTGATTTCATTTACGCTTCAAAAATCATAAGTGGTGTTCAATTGTGAAGATTATCTTGCTGAACAAAACGTGTAAGTATCATAAACTGTTTTTTTGCCACAGAGCTTATTTTCTGCAATAATCCAAAATCCAATGGAAAAATCCCATTGGCTTTTTGTCGAGGGAACCAGGGTGATGCTAACTTCCATTATCCCTGCAGCCTCTGTATTCTGTCAGAAAATACCTTCAAGTGACAGGAGTATCAAAATGATTTCGTCTACTGCTCATGTTCCTACTGAAGTTGTGGCAAATAAGCATTTAACCGTGTTCTGCTGTTTATTCAGGTGTGAGAAGCAGCCCAGATGCCCATCGCCTAGCCATGTCCCCCGGCTCCCCGTGGGGGATCCTGAGGAGTTTTCAGGCCCTCCAGCAGACCACCTCTACAGGGAGGCCTCCAGGAGTCATCCTGACCAACTGACCGAACCACCTCAACTGTTTGTGCAGTTAAAGTATACTTTAACTCATCAATTCATTTTGTCTGCTTATGCCTTCGTCAAAAGTCTGTTTACTTGCCTTTAAATTGGTCAAAATGTAGCATTAGTGAGTCTTAGAGGAACAGAAAGATTCAATTGTATCGAACCGTTTTAAGACTTTATTGTTCATGTTTAAGGCAGGGATTGACCTCCCATTCTGTTCCCTACACTGATTTGTGCTTTAGGCCTTTGTAAATTGTCTAATCATAGTAATGGACTCTACAAATATAGAATATTATGAATGGAAATATTACAGATGCAAATCAAAAAGAAAAGTGTCCCTCTGCCTTGTCAAAGCCTCTTGAATTATTTCTACATGTACTTCATTTGCAATGTTTTGATGATCGTATATTTCATTTCATGAGACATGGAGACATGACACATGAAAAATGGATATGCACATTAGCAGCATAAAGACTAACAAGCTTAATGCAGGGAGTCCTGCATCACTGGCGCTGTCTACACCAGAAGGTTAATGGTTATAACTCCAGAAAGCTTGTCTAAGAGCCATCGTAGCAAAACAAATACAGCTTAGGGCTCAACATTCATGCTCAGCTGGGCCTTTGTTTTCAAGTTCTTTAGCAGCCCTTAGAGTTTTGTTTGTGCTGAACCAGTCCTTCACTAACACCCCGGTGTCCCTTCACTGAACAGCTCCTTTTTAGCTTTTCTGACTGACATACCTGATTTCATGTTTACATTCTACAGTACCAGGAAGGTGGATACTGGGTTGAAGTGATATAGAAGTAGCACTATTTCCAGTTTTGCCACGAACCATCTGATTCATTTACCACATATGAAAATGGCCCCAAAGCGAATTTGAACACCAAGAATGTCTGTAAGCACTGATTTGGTGATTTTCAGGTAAAAAACTAGTCATCTCAGATAAAAATGTCTGAAATTTGGTTGAAAAGCAAAAGTTGTTTAGATAACTTGGTTATCTATAATGACTATATTTCCATGAGTAGTTTTCACGCTTCACATTGAGATATAGTTTATTGCTTTTGAAACAATATGCAACCAGATGGTTACTTTCACAACCAAATTTATTTTTAAACTTTAACTGAGACATCTTGATGTTTTGACCTGCAAATCACCAAAGTATTGTGGAAGAAAATAAAAACCGACTCAGGAACAGGATCAGAAGCTGGCCAGGCCGCCGACAGGAAACCAGGAACAGGAGTCTGCCGGACCGCCAACTGGGAACCAGGAACAGAAGCTGGACGGGCCGCTGACTGGAAACCAGGAACAGAAGTCGGCCGGACCTCCAACAAGGAAACAGGATCAGAAGCTGGCCGGGCCGCCGACTGGAAACCAGGAACAGGAGTCGGCCGGACCGCCAACCGGGAAACAGGAACAGAAGCAGGTCGGTCTGTGACACTGGGCAGCGGAGACCGCAGACAGCGTCGGGAGCCCCGACAACCACCTCTCCTGCGGCCTCCATGGGTTCCCGGGAATATCGCCAGCCATCTGCTGGGTCCGTTATTGGTCGGGTCATTCTGTCACGATGAGCCATCTAGGCAGCAGGGAGAGGACCCAAGTGCAGACAGGCGGGGAGGCTGAAGATGTTCAAAGATTTATTAAATAATTTTTTACTCCAGTGTGACGTTATATGTCAAACCATGTGATCTGGATTTGTAGCAGAGACACACAGATTTATTTATAATACAATCCATCTTTCTGCCCAGACATCTAACATCATTAATATAGTAATGCAGCCTGATCCTGGGCCAGGAGTCATCCACTCCAGCTTTGCTTGTTTAAGCAAACTCTCACTCTCATTAACAGCACTAACATTCTGAAGATTTATAGGCTTTCCTGAGATTTGTCAATTCACTAAAATCTACTGTAGGCTACCACTCTCGATAATCTCTATAACCAGTTGACTACTAACAACACAGGTCATGTTGAATCCAGCTTCCATGGGACCAACTTAAAGACCCTACCCCCATGCCCTCTGTCCAGGACTGCATGTACTTCTCAACTTGAGAGACACGTTCAAATCATTTGATAAGCTTTTCAGCCTAAGAAATTACTGTATTCATAATGCTGGGGCTTCATTTCATACATCTCATCCTATATGATAGCAATACTTTACCAAACAAATGACTCACTCGCGCGCACTCCACTTCTTCTCTCTGTCTCATGTAGATACGTGAAATCAACTATAATTGATATTTTTATAATAGTGTATCAAATGAAAATGTGACAATGTGAAAGGGGTCGCTCTTAATGATGACCCTAGAGAGAATTATTAAAAACAATGTTTTTCCGATCTTGTGTGTGCTTATGCAACCAGTTAGATAAGAGGAGTGGATGGATGTGAGTGTTGATGTACAGTGTCAGGAAGGAAATCGTCTTTGTGTACATCTGACATACTGTATTTGATGAAAATGGGTATATGTATACAGTAATATATACAGTACGCAGCTATAACATATAACATTCTTCTGACATGCTGCATTTGACTTTGTCACATGCTAATACTCTGTCCTCCGCTTCCATCTCCTTTGAAGTGTTAAAGAAAAGATTTAGCTATGGAAGCGAAATTGAGACAGATGATCAATCCACCAGCTATTCTCTAGATTTTGAATATTTGCTAGGCAAATGAAATACCATCTACATTCATGTGGAGTTTGATTGGTTTGCCAGGTATAATAAGGCACAGTGCTGGCTTGAAAATTGTGATGCAGAGATGGTTAGAGGCTCTCTCTCTCCTGTGTTCTGTTTATCATTAACTGTCATTCTGCTTTCTGCTCGTTTTATGGCTGTGTTACTGCGTAAAACATGCTTTTAAAAATCAGAGGAGCTTATAATATAATGAACCTGGCTAATTTGATTGACGACCTTGCGTTTGGGACTCTTAAAGTCAAAGAAATAATTACCAGCCTGCCACGCTGCTTTAACACTAAATTGGTTCTAACTGCCATGATTAAATGGCACAGGAATTCTTTCCAGTCAAATGTCACTCTTTCATCTTCCATTTATGAGGATTCAATTGCAGAGGATTAGTGAAAGTTTATATAATATTTATGTCTGAATCTTTATGTGAACATTTGGAAAAATAACCTGTATGATTTGAGCCTATAATGTGGTTGTTTAAACTGCAGCACATACCAAATGAGTGGCTAACGACGGATCACTTGACAGACCATGTGGACAGATTTGAGACAAATTGAGCCTTGGAGACCACCTGAGGGTTTTTTTTTTCACTTAAGCACATAATTGTTCAATTAGTCTGATGACTGGTGAAAAGACTGCTCCTCACAAACACTGCCGCAGGTGTGAAGAGCTCTACACCTTGGGAGGGCTGCAATCCTAAACCATCCACATCCTAAATGCAAGAAAGGCAGAGACGTGTGAACTTGAACCAGAGAGTTTAGCACAGCGTCCACAGACTGGGAACAAAACATTTCTTTAAATGAATATGGTATCTTAGTCTGGAACGTGAATTTTGCCATTTAATGTCCCTGTAAAAAAAAAAAAAAAAATGTATCCACGCCGTATGACGATGGCTGTATCTAAAACCGCCTGCTATACGAGCAGTACGTACTGATTTGGCCAAAGTGTAGCATGTAGTATGCAAACAAAAGCAAAATCTGCAGTATGCCAGAAATACCCGGATGTCGTACTGATTCAGAAAAAATCTCCTGTATGCATCAGACCAGTCTACCTCGCCTACTGTACCATTAACGTTACGTAAACTTTCACTTATTTCACCTGAGCAGCCCACCAAAATCTGTTTGTGAACAAATATGAGGCGAGAAAAAAGCAGCCCAGTTGCTGAATCTTCACTCAGATTAGATCTACACGGCCTCATTTAAAAGTTTGTTCCGACTTTCAGAAGGCAAGGACAGCACTGATCCGAATGCTAGCCTGTTGGCTTACTACTATAATTTCCCATAGAGATTAGCAAGTTAGCTAACATTAGCTTGCAGTTTACTGCATACAGCCTGTGGTAGCTCATTAGCCAATGCTGTCTAATAACCTGAGGAGGGAGGTCTGAGGTGCTGCAGTTGGACCCTTTTGTTTCCATTAACTGTGCTATTGTTTACTTTCCAAAACCGGAAACTAGCTAAGTCTGGCCTAGCATACTGCAAAATAAATCAATTTGAGAGTTTCATACTACTATGAAAAGCAGCATGCAGTTCATTGGTAGTATGTAGTAGGCGGTTCCAAAAACAGCGAATGTCACATAATAGCCCACTTTCTTCTTTATCTGTATGTTCTAACACTTTCTTAAACCTACAGTATACATATTTATGTTCAGCCAAATTTTCAGTCCGAGACTTTTATCTGTATCATTCCACTGAATGGAAATATTCTTGATGTCTTTTGACATCATTTGATAGAGATTTCCCAAACATTTCCCCAGCAGCTTTGGTATCTTTAGAAACTTTCGAATCTGCACTAGAATTTAAAATTGGGTTCTGAGGATTTGACCAGTGCTTATCCACACAACGTACATCTGTAATGATGGACCCAATGCATAATGTTATGTGCACAGAAACTGAAAAACACCCTTTCTCACCACACATGGATCATCACCATACAGATGGAAGAAACATGACTAACAACAGGGAGAGGTCTGACATTAAAAGACTGCAGTGGATAGTAAGGGTCTGGAGGTGAGGTGGTGTATGGGTGAATATTTGGCGTGTCAGACTGGTGGGTGTGGAGGGTATGCATGTGAGGTCACTGTAAGATGCTGTTCACTCCACCCTGAATGGCACACAGCAGCAGTCAGTATTTGCCATTGTAAAAAAAAAACATGGGAAACACTGGTAAAATGGTAAAGAGCTGTTGTGCAATCAGCTGCACAAAAAGATTCAGGCAGAAGTTTTTATAGACTGCCAACAGCTATCACATGAAGAAATTAGGTCTGTCCATCAGAAGATGGAGCTGAGGAAAGACACTATACACATAATAGGTCCTGATGTGAAATCCCTTTCTAATGCGCTTTCTATGTAAGTGATGGGGGACAAAATCCAGTCCTCGTTCTGTGTAAAACTATGTTCTCAAGTTTATCTGAAGCTAATATGAGGCTTCCGCAGTCTTAGTTAGCCACATCAAGTGGATATCTTCCAAAGTTACAGTCTGTTTAGTCCAGATTTTCTTCTTTTTGTTACATTTACTAGATGTCAGCATTGAAACACTGTCTGTGCAAACGCAAAGAGGGAATTTTATAATAAAAAGACTGTTAAGTTGAAATATATCCAATTGCTTTGACTAACTCAAACTGCTGGAGCCTCATATTAGCTCCAGAGATACTTCAGAATATAAGGTTGCACAGAGAGGACTGTGAATTTTGTCCCCCTTCCTGTACATTGAAAGCACATTAGGAGACAGACTTTAAAAAATGTTGTAAGAATACAGAAACTGGAAAGTAACTTATAAGGAAGGGGTCCCTAAATGTCATTTTCAAAATCTGGTTAACTAGTTACGTTTTCATGAATATTCATGAAGGGTATAGCATGCTACAAGTCTTATTTAGTTTGATTCTCTCAGAATCATCGTTTTTACATTTGGAAACATTTTGCATTGATTACTTTTCGTATCAAAGTGAAAAGGTCCTGCTTTGTCATAAATGAATGGAGCTAAAAGAACAAAGAAACATGACAAGCTAACAAGCATTACCATGTTTTTTTCCCCTTTGCTGTAGAAAGTAATTTTTCAAGGTCATCTGGTTTCTCTGTTTCTATCTGGATACTGTGAAAAATAGCACATCTACTGTTTAGCCTAGTCATTTCTGAGCCTGAGAAATATCCACACACAGGTGTTGGTGTGTGTGTGTGTGTGTGTGTGTGTGTTATGTGTGAAGTGCTGCGCGTGCTCCCCAGGAAAGATATGAAAGCCTCTTGTCGCAAGGATCTCAGCTCGCTAGCTGTCGGCTGAGCGGCTGGCTAGCTGATATCAGGCAGCACCCCCGCAGAGTGTTTTCTGAACCCTATCAGGTTGTGTTCATCAGCTGAAGTGAGACGGGACAGGCCAGGAGAGAGTTTGTGTCCTGCTGTCAATCCTCTCCGAGGACGCCTCAGCAGCATCAGTGCAGGCCTGTACAAAAGCTGTTCTGTGCTATATCCAGTGTCACTCCTACAGACAGGCGGCCCGCGCTGGTGGCCAACTGTGACCGCTCCGGTTACGGCTGCTCTCACTGAATCATATCGACTTCATTTGATCTTCTTTATTAAACTGTCCACCATCATCTCCTCCCAGGAGTGCAAGTCTCCAGACGGACAGATACAAGATGAAATATTCTACATTTCTTTATCTCTGCAAGGATCTAATGTCGATGCAAGATAGGAAAATATGATATGAAATATGATTTATTTAATCAAAAAACACAACAAATCAAACAATATAAAAGAGGCCAGGAACAAATCCCATTAAAACTCATCTATAAAAGTGCATTTTTATGGACTTGTAAGTCAACCTCTCTGTCTTTTGACAGTCTCAGATTTTCTTAAAATGACATATTCCTCACAACTATTTTAGTGCCTTGTTGCACAAAATATCCATTATTTATCAGTGGAGTTTCAAAGCGTTTTTTGATCAGTCCTTGTAGATGATTTACTGCTGCTCTTCAAATACAAAACCCTTTCTAAAATGTGTCGGACCAGAGAGAAAGAGAGCAGTTGAGTGAAAGGCACATGTCCCTCCTGATCAACAGAGATCACAGTGTTTGTGATATTATCTCAAATATACAAGCGTCCACTGATTCTGCATGGAATATAGATCAGTGTACTTTCTCTCTCTGTCTGCTTAAATAAAGGTAGACAGGCCGCCTGACTGGAACCTGACACTGGTACTGATCTCTTCCTCTTAGGCTGTGGTGTGGCTGACCCCTGACCCCTATCTTTACAAGGTTCATTCCTAGGTATTTATATTTACTATGTATTCATATTCAGTTCATTGTATTGTTTTAAAGCAGACTTGAAAACATGTGAACCTTTCTTCATTTTCATCTGTGTTATTGATATGATGGCAAAATGTATAACTATAATGTTTCTGATGAAAACCAATAAAATTCAGTTTAAAAAAAAAGAAAACGAAAGAAAGCATGTGAACCCATCCTTGAAATACTTCAATACGTTAATATTTGATTTCCAGGATAAGTTAAAGCTGCACTAATCCATATTTTAATATTATCTATGGATAAAATGACTATGTGTAGTATAAAAAGGGTCCCTAGTTATCAACGGGAAATTAGCACCAGCCACCATCCAAATGCTGGTAAAATATGAAAGCGGCTGGTTGATTTCAGACACAAAATAATTATTTAGTGTTGAGTGTCTGGTGAATTTAAACATTTATCTGTCAGTGGCTGGTAGATGTTCACATTTTGAAAAGCTATTTTCCCACCCTGTTGGGAACCCACAGATTATTATTATTATTATTATTATTATTATTATTATTATTATTATTATTATTATTATTATATTAAAATCATATTTGTGTGCCCATATTTAGAAAAATGCTATTATAATATTCGTCATAAACCTGTATGGACAAGAAGAACACTTCTACTGGAAAGTCGATGGCAGTCTGTGTGACTTATAGTTTATGAAACAATGGGCCTCATGCAGGAAGCGATATACGAAGAAATTCCCTCTTATTTTTGTTTGTATCCCCGATTTGTTCTTATTTTGTTAGTACCCATTGATTTCTGGGATTCACCAATGTTTTCTTATTTTGCTCTTCTCTTAGGTAAGAGAAAAGTTTATGAGTGGTCAAGACCTCTCTTACCAAGATAAGAAAAAAACATCTGGTTTTCACAGTCCACAAACTGTTATACATAAAAACCGCATGAATATCATATAATCAAATTTAGATTATTATATGTTTTAGAGTAATTCTAATGATTGGATTATTAAATTTGTGGGCTAAAGAAATACTATTGGTCCATTAATCCCAATAGACTACCACAGGTGGAACAAAAAAGTTATATGTATAAATTAATTTGAAAGCGTTTATACAGTAGATCTCCAACATGAACATGCAAAATGTACCTTCAGCAACTGGTGTGTCTGTAAATGCATTGCTGGTAGGGGCTTGAGCGGCCTCGCATGCATTTTCTTTTAAATATAAAAGAGCTACCGTACCCTCTGCTGACACAGCTTTTCCTGTAACGTCAGTACTGACACTATGGAAATCATGTTTACTTTATTTCAGTTTATTTAACAGTACGTCGATTTCACTACTGCTGAAGTTCTTCTTCTTACAGCCTTCTTTTAGTGGCATCTCTCCAATTCTTGGGCATGTGCCAGAGTATTTGCACACGGCACAACATTACCTATGTTAATAACAATCCATCGGCCACGCGCCTCCAATGTATGATCAAGTGGGTTCATCAGTCAGCACACCTGGGTAAGAGCAGATTTGGATGGTTAAGATCGTTTGGTGCGTCTGGAGTAGACTTCTCTTATTTTTTCTCTGAACAGAAAATTAAGAGAAAATAAAAGAGACATTTAAGAGAATGTTGCTGCATGAGACGTCTCAACTGGGAAATCAATGGCTATGTGTTTGAGTGAAAACAGTATCTAGGTCCAGTCACATGGGAACAGCTGCCTTGTAAAGTGGTTGAGTTGAAGCTTGCATTCATTCAGCTCTCATGAATGATATTGATTGCAAATGTATTTTGGCAATTTAAAAAGTTTTATCCAAAGTGTGAAGCCTGAAGAGGCGGATTTGTTTGGGTAAATTAAATTCCATCTGTAATGTCAAATGCAATTTAAGATATACGTGTTTTGAAGGATTTTTCTCGGCCTGCTGAATCAACAATGGAGTGCACATGCACACACACACACACACACACACACACACACACACACACACACACACACACACACAAGCAAAAACAAACCAATGCATGTGCATGCAGCAGGCACATTTAGAGTAGGGTGTCATTTTATCCAGGCTATGTTTAATGCGGTGTCATCTGAAATGTCACCTGCTGTAGCTGACAAATTGCTCTCAAGGAAAAGAAAAAAACTAAAGGAAAACTCTGAAAATATTTCTCCTCTAGCAATACCTGCCCATCAATCTCCCCTCGGGTACATGCTGCAGAGACGGCAAGATTTAGGAAATGTCCTCTTCAATAATGCAGAGGAAATTCTGCTTAACCCAGCCTGGAACATTGGAAATGTGTCGTGCTCGCAAAAACCAAACCATCAAATAGCACACTTGACGACCGATGTGGGGATCATTTACTGTCGTTAAAAAATAGATAATGCAGTAAAATATATCAGATTTGAGTAAACATTTTTGCAGAGTACTGGCTGAGCAGCATCAGAAATGGAAGGAGATTGCTTTACCTGCTGGGTGACAGAATGCTGACACACACATGGCTAAAGGACACTTTCTCACAGTGGAAAGGAACAGAGCCAGGCAGACCTTGGCTAGTATAAAGTATACTGAACTGTCCAGCTACTGTGTATATATATCACCAGTGGTAGCAGTTACTTTACTTCAGAGGAAGTTAAATTGCAGCAAGCATAACTTCAACATAGTTAGCACCATTTTAACATGAATAAATCATTATCACATTAAGGGAGGGACAGAGGCGACTAGCATACTTAACTGGTCTCTACGCTGCACTTTATGTTACACAGCACAAGAGCAGAGAGGGCCAGATATCTGCAGAATTGCCTCATGACACAAAATGGCAAGAAAGCACTGTTCCTCCAGTGCAACAAAGACAGCTTTTCAAATCAGAAGGATAAACTGTGGATTTGTTTAAAACCTGTGGTAGGAGTGAATGGCTGTTTTTTTCCACCTCTCTTTGGTTTTGACAAAGCAGCACCTTATCACTATGATTCACTGTAACGAATGCTAAGCTTTTAAAATGTAAAAAATAATGATTATAATGGGGAAACAAACTAAATACAGAATTGTGGCAAGCCAACCTCCCTCTAAAATCCGTTCAATTTAAGTTGCATTTGCCTAGTGCCTGCAGCTCCCCAATACCGCTATGTATTGTATTTATATATATATATATATATAAACTCAACAACCAATGTTCTCTTTCCCACTGCCTGACTCTAGGCAGGAGTCCTTATTAATGATCCCCTATTTAGCCAAAGGCCATTCTAACCTGAAGGTTAAGAATAGCTGGTGGCAAATGTAACTTCATTTTACATTGCATCATTTAGCTCTGCTCTACCCAGTGGAAAAGTTGGAGCCCCACATACTCTGGTGTGAGGGTAGACAGACCTTGGCCAAAGTTGGGAATACCAATTAGAGATTGGCTCTAGTCTTTTAGCTGCTGAGATAACTCTGGGTTCAATGGTCCAAAAACTCAAAGTATCATGTGTCACATCAGGTAGAAGCTGACTTGTATTCAGAACAGCTCATTGGGCCATATTGCGTGATGTTTTTCTTTTATAAACAGGGTTCCCACACATTTTTACCAATGAATTTTCAAAACTTTTCCATTTAAGTAGTTTAAAATGGGTAGACCTGTGTAGCGATCATAGGGCACAGGCTAGGGACTTCCTTTGTCTTGAGCCATGTATTATATTTGTCATTGGAAAGCCAAACATTATTAAACACGTACTTCCCAGGCATTTGCGGATCAACAAACTGCTAGCGCTTGCTAACTTCAGACATTCCCGGCGCCAACTAGCTGCATACGCCAATATGCATCATGTGATACTAGTGATGTTACAACAGTCACGCAACGCAGCACTTAGTAATACAAGGAACATATTTCGCATAACGTTAGACATGTTTTGGGATTTTTTTAAAACATATTTTAAACAATAGCCAAAACAATGTATATTCAAAACTTTCCAAAACATTCTGTTAATTCCAAACCATTTCCAGGCCTGGAAAACAGTTTTTTTAATTTCATAACTTTTCCAGGAATTTCATGACCGTGGGAACCCTGTATAAACGTGAGGGTGTAAAGGGGGGAGACCCACATGAAAATAAAGTTGGTCTGAAGTTTCTCTGATAAACAAGACTAAGAATCTACAGCAGTGCTAGCAGCTCTGTGTGGCTGTACCTAGGCACAATGGTGCTTTGAGCTAAATACTAATGTTAGCATGCTAACCATCTAAAAATGAAAAAGCTATTGAAAGCTAATGAGCTATTGTACCATAATAGCTCATTGGGCTATGAATAAAAAGTGAGGATGTGCATGCAATGGGAAGACGTCCAGATGGAAAAAATGAAAAAGTCATTTACAAAAATCTAAAAAAGCTCTCTTTGACATTTTGCATTTGCTTTTAAGGTGGTATCTAACTTCAGCTCCTCATTTTCCCATCTACTATCTACTCCACAACAAGTCTGATAAAAACTGATGAAAAGTTATTGAGGAAGAATCTCACCAAAGTCTAAATATCAATCTAATAATGAGACAAGTGCTGTGTCTTAATTTGGATATTTCCGTCAGTACACTTCCATGTAGTACACTGTGTACACTATGTACTTACTTGTGTAGTGCGTGAATTTTGACAGGTTAGTGTCGTCTCAAATCGAACACAGCTGTTGTGCAGTTGCCGGAAATGACGATCGCAACCTTCTTCTTCTTCTTCTTCTTCAATGGCAAATTGCAACCAGCAGAGTATTATCACCATTATAAATATCTGCCGGCTTGTTTGTTCACTTGACTTCAATACAATTTTATTAATAATTAATAAAAATGAATGTGCTTTTACTTTTAGTGCGGTGTTCACCATAGCAAACGCAACCACTGCAGCTTCCTTGGCCGCCATTTTCATACGTTGGTGGTCCTCCCCTTCTGCTACGTAGCCAAGATGGCGACCATTGAGGGTGAGAACTGTGCAGCGTTTCACACTCAACTTTTTGAATATTATGAGTACATCATCCAGGTATTCATAGTACACTGCATTTTGCCATAATTGTCAGTGTGAACGCACTTATACACTCAAAATAGCAAGTGTAAGTACAGAAGAATGCAAATTGAGACACAGACACAAGATCTGAAGCTATAAGGAGCACCTTTTTTACATGACTTCCAGAAGGAAAAGGATGATTATTCTTGATTCTGATGTCCCAAGAAAGGGTGAGTTTTGATTCTAGCAGTGTGTGAATGATGTCTGTGCATTTCAGTTTGACTGAAAAGAAGGAGTGTGAAGTTGGTGATGAATATTGCTGAAAGAATTGGATTTTCAGAATGCATTATCTCTTTACATTAGAATAAGGTATTCATATTCAGTTACATCCCCAGTAGTTAACAGGAAATCCTAAAAACAAGATGGAAAAATTGTTTAGAAAATCCTGCAGGCCTGCAGGCAAAACCTCTAGCTGCACTTTCATTTGATTTAGCATTTTGAGGAAAGCTTGTGCAGAATTGGTGCATGTCAGCAAAAGAGATGTTTGTTTAAGCATTACACTTTCACTATCTTTAATTATTTCTATGTGAGAGCTCTGTCTTTGAAGCCAGCTATGAAGACCCTGATTTTGCTTAAGAGCCCTCCATTAGAGCAACGTGCGTGCATGCATGGGTGTGTCTGTGTGGACTATTGCACCGGCTCACTGTTTCAGCAGAGATTTAGCACACGTTCTCATAAATATTACAGCTGCCTCTTTGGCTATACTTAGCCAGTTGAATCGTGCATCTTGTACAACAGATGTTTTTTGTCCCAGCTTGGTTAAATGGATTACAATTTGTCCTGCGTCGTCTTGTCTGAAGTAATGTGGGCACTGAGGTAGCTGGTCCTGATATTTTGTCTGTTTAACGTCAAATGATAATACAGTTAGAGATATGTCTGTTACAAGTCTAGATTACAAGTCTCACGCCACAGACTTTGTTTACGGCATCTATACTGATTACATTTACATTCCAGGCGTTCAGCTGAAGATTAGCAACAATATTTGGGCTAATGTTGTCTGTTCCCATCACAGCATGTACTAAATATTATGTTTTTCATCAGCCATGAGCTCCACAGAGACGTTTCAAGACACCAAGTGCTAATGCAGGTGATATTTCAGAAACCAGATGGTGCTTCTTAGTCTGGCTATGGTAATGTTTGTTCTGTAATTGGTTGAATTTCAAATCAACTGAGGCTTTTTACACCTGTTGGCACAATTCTCTGGCTCATTTTGCCATTTGTAAGTTAGACACATTAGCAGGCATCCGCTCTTTTGTGAAAGCCCTTTTCCAAACGAGCCCTTTCTTTCCCTCTCCAAGCCCATCTACCCACAGTGGTGGCACACTGAAACTTGAGTGGCCACAAGGGGCTAGTTTTGGCCCGTAATCATATAATTTCTCAGGTGGTGCAGTAAACACACTGTGATTCACAAGTCTTAACAGCTCTCTGATGTGCCACAGAGACGACAGCGCACACCAGCGTATAACACTAATGAATGGGCTCGAGTGGCTTTATTTACAGGGAGACAATTCCATTTTTCCTTTTCTGGGATCAATCAGTGCACCGGGCTCAGTCTCGTATCAAACAGAAACCGAATCATTTAGCATTAGAGCAGGATGAATATAATCACATAGGCAAACAAATTACACGCTGCTGCTTATCTGCAGAAACATCAGCAGCACTGCTGGTTTCACATTAGCAATTCATATCAGGTGAAGGTGTCTCCTTATAATGAGATTAACGCAGCATTTACAGTTGTTATTCAGTTCACTCCTGCTATTCATCTATTCTGTCCATATTTACAGCTCATTCTTAACTAGTGAAGGTTCCTGTTCGTTTTGTTTGATTGTATCTGTCAAATAAGAAATTGCATTTCACTTGTTCTTGGCATTGAAATGTCTCATTGGAATATTTGCCACAAAGGGGTGCAATTCATGTAATTATTACAGTACTTCATGTAGCTTTTCAGCTTCAAATGCACAAACTTGAATTGCATTATACCTGGGAGCTGGGAGCGGATCTAGACGTTTTTTACATGGGGTGGTCCTCAAGTGAGGGCCTTGAGGACAGGCCAATGGTGCTACAGAAGTGTATATTTTAATAATAACATTTCACCACATCAACAACTTACATTTTAAAATGTATGAAGAAATAGGCACTAAACATTAAAATAACCATATTAAAAACAATGCTATCTGTGCAGTTATGTCTAAGCTAAGATTGCTATTAAGGTTGCTGGCTGTTGGTTAGCAACTGTCAGAGAGAGTGGGAAAGATTTGTCAGTGTAAATAAAGCTCAAAGAAGTGCTGGTACATCTCAGCCCTCAACACAGTCTGAAACCAAACCAAACCTGAGCCAGAAAAAAACTAAAACTGGACTGTGCACTGAAAGGCACCGTGCTTACAACTTTTTGTTGAGAAGGGAAACTAGCTGTCGCACACTGAAACGCTGACTTGTCTGCACGAAAAAGCTGTCAAGTGCAACAATGATGCCAAGTGAGCTCAAGAGACATCTCAAGATTCAATACCCCTATTTTAGCCAGACTAAAAGAAACCAATGCATGATGGCACATTTGTGTTATTGTCCTTGAAAATCTAGACTGTAAGCCAATTTTACTTGACAGTACAGAATGAAAAAAATACATTTTACATTTTACATTAACATAATTACAAATATTTACCTGCAAATCTGCACAGCAACATAAAACAGCTGACTTGTTTTTTTGACTGAGAATAGACCTATAATGTTTCACTTAATATTGATAATAGTTAATATAGTAAGTCATAAGTAACATATGGCATATGTGTGTATATATCAACCAGGACTGAAATCTTAGGGATAATATCTTTACATGTGACCATAGTTGCTGCAAAATTAATTGCAAAAAGTGTCTTCTGGGCAGAACAGCAGCAAAGTCAAAGACATTTTGTTAAACCACAAAACACTAGAATAGTCAATACAAACCCAAGATGATAATATATCACATGATACAGATACAGATTCATCATCCTGTCAACCAGTATTGATCATGTCTACATGTCGTCAAATACTTTGAATCGTATCTGTGAAATCCAATATATTGTTAAACCCTTATTATTCAAGCCATAACTGAACACAATGAAACTGACTGCTCAGTTATTTAAAATGAGTGTGAGTCAGTTTTGTCTATTTATAAGAACACATTTAACAGTATGTTCATCTTCATCATGCAGACTCCTTCATGCATTTATGCATTTTTATCTTTAAGGTTAACTAGTGATTACTTTAATGTTCCTCAGCGAGAGACACGTCTCACTGTCAGTCACTGCTGTGAGTCTGTCCTTGTGCTGCAACCTTGCCCTCATACACCACACATTCAGCATGATCTCATTTGACATTTCAACCTCAATCCATTCCCCAGTTATATTCTGCCCTCTTGTCAGAGGGTAATTACATCAAGCATTCATGAAGACCAAAGGTAGGAGATATTTCTGAGATGATTTCTCAGCGGTATGACAGAGGTGATGGGCAGAGGAGGACACAAAAAAAACCAACGCCTCCCTCTGTCAGAATCAGGACATGTCTTTCAAATAGCAGGTGGGAGAAAAGTTTCCAGCAACACCAGCTATGAAGGACATTCCCTGCCTTCGGTGTTGAAGCTGAAACTAATCTTTGAGTGATATCGGACAGCTTCCGGGCGTTTATCAAGGTGAAGTGAAGGGCTTTAGATAGTGCCTGTTACATCTTAGTCAACTGCCTTCGATTCCACATGCGGCGTGTGATTACTCTCAAGTCACATTATCTGTAATCCCTACACTCAGGAGAAGATAAATTACTGTCAGCAGTCATTCTCGTCTATTGTTACACCTTAAATAATAATGCAGCCCATTGGAATGCTCTTATAAGCTGAATGAATGCTGCAGTAAATGCATGTAAATATTCCCGGCGCTGTCACTTACACAACAATTATGGTTAGAGTGACCTTACCAAGGAAACATTTGCACACTGAATAGTTGTTGGTTGTGGTAAAATGAAAATAAAGACGATATCTGATCATCCATAGCTGCTGGAACTGTCAGCTTTTGGGTTTGCAATTTCCAGCTGCATGTCTGCATCTGTCAAATCCTTATACTGGGTCATTTCAAGCATGGGCTGTTCAGTTTTATGGTTTATTCACATGGTTCGGGACAGATGGTCATTGTAGTGTAAATGGAGCAATACTGTCAAATGTTTTTACGAGAATTAGAATCACAATCTTAGTGACATTGCCCACAGGCATGCTATGGCAACACAGTACAGCACCATGTATGAGCCAAGAGTATCAGTACCTCATATACAGTGCAGATACATTTTTGTCCCACAAGACGGTGTACTATACCACTACATCCAGAGGGTTGCACAAATATCCTGCAGCAAATATCCTAGCTGCCACCATAAATGGGAGAACTGGCTGTGCTCAGTATAGTTAGAAGCAGTAAAGATTAAAGCTGTGGTGATCAATATTTTTATATCAATGATGAATCAAACACTTGTAATGACAAACCCACATTAGAGAATTATCACCCAATTCTGCAGTTCCCTTCAGTTCTAAGGAGCATTTTAGCATCTTTTAGCTTGTTGTTTTGGTTTATCAGCCCACAAAGAAAAGCTCTGATAAACCCACTGTATGCTACCTGTTCAGCACAAAATGACAGACAGACAGCAGCAAGTTAGTGACTAACCGGTTGAACGTAGTGGAGCATTTAGCTCTCAGGAGTTGGTGGAGACCAAAAACAAAGCTAAAAGGAGAGTGAATATTGGATTTCCATTCATCAAGTGGCCAGAAGCATGACCAGGGTGGTACATTTTTTAAATGTTAACATCTACCAGCCACTGACAGATAAATGTTCAAATTCACCAGCCACTCAATACTAAATCATTATTTTGTGTCTGAAATCAACCAGCCACTTTCATATTTTACCAGCATCCGGCTGGTGGCTTGTGCTGATTTCCATCCCTGAACATGACTCCAAATGAATGCTAATGTTGCTCCATGTTTGCTGGGTGTGTAAATAGGTAAATATTTGATCAAGCTTTTGCATTCACAGTAGCAATTATTACCTATGAAATGATTAATGAGTTTTCAGCTTGTTTCACTGCTCCCAAGGGGCCAAAAAATAAATTAATGCCACTTTTGATATCAGGCTCACTGATTTCTAATACATCATTAATATACAGGGCAAAATGGCATCGAGACAGTGATATATAAACATGGCATTTTAAATTGATTTTTAGAAGATAAACAAGTTATTACTACTTCATGTTAATGCTGTTAATTCAGGGATACCAGGAAGAGGTATTTTATTCTTACATCATTGCACACAAGTGAAAGTGGGTGTTGGTTTGGGTGTCACAGATCTCCCCTGTTCGAATGATGGAAAGAAGCTTTTCACCGTTTGTCTGAACACCTCTTTTGTCACGTCTCAAAATTGGCACCCTTTATCTTAAACACACATTTTGAAAAACAACAAAGACTGGGGTTAAAATACACAAATATTTTACAGTGTATAAATAGTACAGTGCTGTGAAAAAGTATTTGCCCCCTTCCTGATCATATATTTTTGCATATTTGTCACACTTAAATGTTTCCAGATCATCAAACAAAATTTAATATTACACAAAGATAACCCGAGTAAATACAAAATGCAGTTTTTAAATGATGATTTCATTTTATTAAGGGAAAAAAAAGCTATCCAAACCTACCTGGCCTTATGTGAAAAAGTAATTGCCCCCTAGACCTAATAACTGGTTGTGCCACCCTTGGCGGCAACAACTGCAATCAAGCGTTTGCGATAACTGGCAATGAGTCTTTTACGTCGCTGTGGAGGAATTTTGGCCCACTCTTCTTTGCAGAATTGTTTTAATTCAGCCACATTGGAGGGTTTGAACATGAACGGCCTGTTTAAGGTCATGCCACAGCATCTCAATTGGATTTAAGTCTGGACTTTGACTAGGCCACTCCAAAACCTTCATTTTGTTTTTTTTAAGCCATTCAGAGGTGGACTTGCTGGTATGTTTCGGATCATTGTCCTGCTGCATAACCCAAGTGTGCTTGAGCTTGAGGTCTCGAACTGATGGCCGGACATTCACCTTCAGGATCTTCTGGTAGAGAGCAGAATTCATGGTTCCATCAATTACGGCAAGTCGTCCAGGTCCTGAAGCAGCAAAGCAGCCCCAGACCATCACACTACCACCACCATGTTTTACTGTTGGTATGATGTTCTTTTTATGAAATTCTGTGTTAGTTTTACGCCAGATGTAACGGGATGCACACCTTCCAAAAAGTTCAACTTTTGTCTCGTCAGTCCACAGAATATTTTCCCAAAAGTCTTGGGGATCATCAAGATGTTTTTTGGAAAATGTGAGATGAGCCTTTGTGTTCTTTTTGGTCAGCAGTGGTTTTCGCCTTGGAACTCTCCCATGGATGCCATTTTTGCCCAGTTTCTTTCTTATTGTTGAATCATGGACACTGACCTTAACTGAGGCAAGTGAGGCCTGCAGTTCTTTAGATGTGGTTCTTGGTTCTTTTGTGACCTCCTGGATTAGTCATCGATGCGCTCTTGGAGTGATTTTGGTAGGCCGGCCACTCCTGGGAAGGTTCACCACTGTTCCAAGTTTTCTCCATTTGTGGATAATGGCTCTCACCGTGGTTCGCTGGAGTCCCACAGCCTTAGAAATGGCTTTGTAGCCCTTTCCAGACTGATAGATGTCAATGACTTTGTTTCTCATCTGTTCTTGAATTTCTTTAGAACTCGGCATCATGTGTTGCATTTTGAGATCTTTCAGCCTACTTCATTTTGTCAGACAGGTTCTATTTAAGTGATTTCTTGATTCAACAGGTCTGACAGTAATCAGGCCTGGGTGAAATTGAACTCAGCTTTCCAAAAAATGTGGTTAATCACAGTTAATTCATGATTTAACAAGGGGGGGCAATTACTTTTTCACATAGGGCCAGGTAGGTTTGGATAGCTTTTTTCCCTTAATAAAATGAAATCATCATTTAAAAACTGCATTTTGTATTTACTCGGGTTATCTTTGTCTAATATTAAAATTTGTTTGATGATCTGAAACATTTAAGTGTGACAAATATGCAAAAATCTAAGAAATCAGGAAGGGGGCAAATACTTTTTCACAGCACTGTAGGTGTAGTGTAAGTAACGGCACCATTCGGATTACTGTTCTGTTCCTGACGCTGATAATGGCAGGATATTAGCCAAATCAAGTCCTTCTTGCTCTCCGTGGGTGTGAAAGAGTGACATAACAGTAGCTTGATCGGTTTTCAGCCAAACCCTGTGCTGTTAATGTTTATCAGTTTATTCAGATGAGATGGCCAGTTCTTTCATTTTGAAATCCATTCTGCCGAGGCCATTGGATCACATGGAAGCACTGTGTGAACAGGTTTTTTTATTTTTGCAAAAGCTATTCCAGCACAGATCTTATAACTGATAGAGCAACATTTTTTCAGAAAAATAACCACACTAATAATATTAATACAGTAGGTTCATATCAGACAAACATGAAATAGGAAAAAGCTACACTGAAAGTCAACTGACAGTTGATAAATAGCTGCATCGGACATTTATGCCTCCAGGCACGGCGTCCTGACTCCTGATTAGCAATGCTTCAAATGAGGACCCATCAAGATCTGGATTTCGTTAATGATGGCTTAAGCCGAAGAGACAGAGTTGGAGAGAAGGAGAAGTAGATCAGCTAATTATGATCTGATGAAAAGAGGATCTTCTTTGTCTGGCAGGAGACGGAGCGTAAAGAAAGAGAAAAAAAAACCAAACACTGCCTATGTAATCTCCAGGCCAAAATGTGGTGTTAACACAAGCTGTGGCTGAATCAGTGCAGCTAATATAGGCAGGAGAGAAGTAATTGCCACCACAAACTGACCTATGGAATCATATTGATTTGGAAGCAAGTGTTGTTTTTTTTATCTCTACTGATACAGAGACCCTCATTTGTTAGAAAGTAATTTAATTCTTCCTTCTTGGTAGAATTACTGCGATGCATTCAAATGACAGTCTGTGTGTCAAACTATTACTGCAGACACTGTGACTCAGTCAAGATGCAAAGAAGTTGTCTACATGTTAGGGCAATGATATTTTAAGCTGTTAGAATGAACTTTAACAGAATTTTTTTTCCTTTTAGGATTAGTGAGGATTATTGACTCAATATGGCTGATTCAGGTTTATTTTCAGACATTTTTCAGGCAGTTTCGAGGTTTGTATATAAAGATGGACGACGCGTCTCCACTTCCTCCCACTGTACAAAAACGAAGCCAAAATATCCCGGATATGGGCGCTGCCATCTTGCGTTGGTGACATCATTTGGAGCCGGAGTCTGTGCAGTAGTGATTTTTATAGCATCAAATAACTAATTAAAACCAAACTTATCAGAAAAATGAACACTTAAACACACATCAGCGTGATAAGAACTACCTAAAATGACAGAACATTTTATTTGACGTGTACTTTGATTTTTCAGTTTGGCCCATGTCCCATTCGCTAACTTGGAGGGGGTGGGGTTTATGACCTACAGTATACTGCAGCCAGCCACCAAAGGGCGATCGAGGTGTTTTGGCTTCACTTTTGGGGAGCTGTCATGTCATCCATCTTTATATACAGTCTATGGTTTAAAGTGTTAGTGTGGAGCCTACTTTCACACAACAGATATAGTACATTGGTCTTTGCTTTCTTGTTAGGCCTATCAGTAATGTGCTCATTGTTCAAATTATTTGTAAACCCTGTTTGCTGCTGCTGACCTTTCAATGAGCGTACAGTCAAATTACAGATGATGAAAATGTTTAAACAGCGAGACAGCAATCATGTCATGTCAGCAATCAGAGCTCCCAGGTTTGGTTTTCTGTTCTGGGGACAGCAAAGCTCTGACTGGCAGTTGACTCTGCATGAGATAATTACATTGTTGACTGTGCTTTAACTGAACAGAATACTCACACTTTAAACTAGGTCATATTAATAGACGTATCTTAAGGCTTGATTAAAAGTGTGCATTGGTTGGGTCGGTTCATCTAAAGTACAAATAAGTCAGTGTTGGTTAGTCCGACTACATTTCCCAACAGCTTTAAGTGGCAAAGCCATTTCAAAATCATGTAATATTTCCACTAGCAAGCAGTATTTCTTAAAGTACTTGGTAGTGCAACCAAGCACTAAATTTTATTAAATCTTATTTTATTTTCTCAGTGGTATCCAGCATGCAGGTAATTTCACTTTTATTTGCCTATGTTTAGAGAGATTCATCTCTGAGATTTTTGCTGCCAACTCAGTTCAATGGAGGTGAACAGAATTTGATCTGGATAACCCGCAGAGAGTTTTCACTGTAATCACTTTCCACCTTGGAACCACTTTCTATCTAGCCCCTAATGAAAAACCAGAGCGATGTGATGGAGAAGCTACATTGAAACTGTTGCCAGTGAAGCTACAAGACTTAAAAACCAAAGCTGTCTGCGTGGCTGGATACTGTTAGATACCATTAAGAGCAATTGAAGAAATATGTTTTTTTGCAATTCGTGTAAAGTGAGGATGTAGCCTATAAGTATTGAGGTGAACTTATAGCACTGTCTCATGTGCTCAGACCAGCAGCGAGTGCAGCTACCGCTTATTATGTGAAAGCATTCCAAGCTCAGCATACAGTAGTATTAAAGTGATAACACAAAGCCTACCATGCAACATAACATAAACTAAAGTGTTAACACTGAGCCTAATATGTGCTCAAGTGCATGAGGCCATTTATAACTCTGCACTGAATGCTAAAGTGTTAGAATTCTGGAGCCAGTGATCTATGAAAGACACGTGGATGCTCTAAACCTCTTCCTTCCTGAGATAGAGGTAATAATTCATCATCTTTTAACTGAAGATTTCAACCTTAGCAATCCATCATGCCATCAATAGTAAGACTCTCCTTAGTGGAGGCAGAGAAAGTGATGTGAGAATCCAATACTGCTCTATACCTCAGTGCAGAGTCTGAGCAGGGGCTGGAAAAACGTGCTTTCAGGTTTATCTAGAAAATAAACGATAGATAAGATTGCCGGTTTTCTCCCAATCTACTGTAAGCTCTTGTGAGAGAAATCAGACCTTCCAAAATGAGTCCATCCATCTGCAAGGCTGTACGAGGAGAGATGATACTGCCTTCCCCACTCGTACTGTGGTGACAGCCTCTCTGGCCCTCATACACATGACTAATGGACAGATGAAAAGAGGATCCTGCAGTGTAATGGACTGCAAAAGGGTTAGACTAATACCCATTGGCAGATATTGGCTTTTATTAAAAATCTGATGATGGGCAGTAAGGGTTGTCCGCTCTGGTATTATGAAGTTTGTTAAATTGCATATTTAGATGATTAATTCTTGTAACAGTGTCATTAGTGTAGTGGTAATGTTATTTTCCTGTGTCCAGTAATGATCACTTGTTTCAAGAACAAAATTCTGGAACACACTGTACCTACATTATTTTTTCTTTTAACATAAACATGATCCACTTCCACCCACACTCGGATACTCCTACACTTTTAGATGGTATCAGTCTGTGATGCATAATTCATTCCAGGACTTTTCTCATTTTTGTGATAAAGGGCTTCTTTTTATTATATCCACTTTCCCTTGACCTGCCCTGTTAGCTGCCGCTTAAATGAGTGATTTCCATCATTTCCCAGATTGCCTTTCAAACTCTGCAAAGAATAGATGAGGTGTCGTGTTCACGTCACGTCGGAAAGATGGGAAAGATTTCCATGGTTGCGACGAATGTTGACGTCACAGAACGACTCGGGACAGTTGTGTGACTGCAGAGTTGATTATGTCAAAGTTAAAAATAGTCTTCATTAACAATATAACGCGATACCCACTGTATGTGGGTTGAATTACATTTAGATGACATGAGGCGTCCATGTTTCCTTGGTTTTTAGGTCACTTCTGTATTAGCTTTCAGAAAAATCCGACTTTCCCAGTCGTATTTACAACTTGATGTTGACATCAACATCAAGTTCTCATTGGTGTCTTTCTCTGGCTTAAACTGGAGTGCCTTAAAGTAATAGTTCGACATTTTGCGAACTATTCTCTAGCTTAGAAGATCAACATCACTCTCATATCTCACTATCTGAAGTTATAGCCAGCAGCCAGTTAGCTTAGCTTAGCACAAAGACTGGAAACAGTGGGTAGCAGCTAGCCTGGCTCGATCTGAAGGTAACAAAATCTGCCTACCAGCACCTCGAAAACTCACTATGTTATGCCACGCAATGTTCGTTAAGTTTATTTAGTTAAGTTATCTTGTGCTCAGGTTGTCTTATCATTTCCTGTTTTATTTTGACATTCAAGTATCCCTCTCGTTTCAGGTGTTTTGACTTCCTGCCCTTGTGTGTTTCCCGCCGGTCTGATCGTCTTCCCCCGCCCTGATTGTTTCCACCTGTTCCCCATTACCTTGTGTATTTATTTGTCCTTTGCCAGTTCGTCTTGTCTTTATGTCAGAGAACCAGCGTTTTGCCATTCAAGTTTCTTGTCAAGTACCCGTGTTTTGGTCAAGTTATTGTTTTGTTTATTCAAGCCTTGAGTGCCTTTTTCCCTCTTTGGAGTGGTTTTTTGTTAGTTGAACTTTTCTTCAGTAAAGACTCTTTTTGTTGTTTGACACTTTTGTCTGGAGTCGTGCTTTTGGATCCAGATCGTGTGAACAGTCGTAACACACTAATTAACAGGATATTTTTGTTTGTTTCATCTGTGACAAAATATAAGTGTAAACATGACAGGATGTGGTTTTGGGGGGTTTATATTTTATTATATAAAAAACAAGGTAACATTATAACCATATATAAATTATGCTTTCAAACATATCAACACAGAAGAATAAGCAACATAACTGACATCACCATATTAAAAATTATGATTTTCCAGGTGCACAGCAGTCAGAAATAGCGACTGCCAGAGCAAGCTATGGAAGATTTGTCACTGTAGCTGGAGCTCAGAGAAATTCTGATAAATGTCAGCCCTCAGCACGGCCTGAGACAACGGAACCTGAGCCGACCAAAAGCACTAAAATCAGACTGTGATTGTTGAGGACTGTCATGACAAAAAATTACTATGAAGGGGTGAAGTGATTTAAAAGTGTTTGGGAACCACTGATATAGGATGATCGTCCTCATTGGTACACCAGACCATTTTATAGCTTTTATAGTATGTAATGTAAACCCAGCATTAAAGGAAGTAATGGAAAGGTTGGTTTAAATGATAGTATACAGTTTGTTAGTGGAGAATGATTTGGGGAAAGTGATCCGTTTCACCTTATGCTGATTAGAAGACATCTTGCAAATTGTTATTTTGCTGCATGTTGTTTGGTCAAGTCTCGGCAACAATACATGGTTTAGTAGCCAATATGCATTTCATCTCGAAGACTAATAGCCATGTCCTTAACCCAAGAAAGAAAACACCTCGATTACATTTTAGGTCTGTTGAGAAATTGGTTATATATTATTAAACGTTGGTGCAAAAAAGGTTAGTTTAAAAATGTATCTTTTCTTTCTGAGGTACTGACACCAAAACCTGACATTTACCACTGACATTTTAAGTAGTGAGAAAGTTGTTACTTTATCAATCTTCACTGCACAAATACATTGCTGTTCAACAGCATTAATGAATTTTAGGGTGTTTTTCCACTTAAAAATATTGAATACAGGCATAAAATAATGGCTATCACTGGGATCATTACAAAAATATCATTATCAGGCTTCATGATCCCATATCAGCTGAATCCTAGTTGGCTGTGTATTAGATGATATTTGATCCTTGGATGACGTGAATTTGCAAAAGAGAAGAAAAAACATGAAGAAATTTAGATTTGTAAATATTCCTCTCAGTGATTCTTACATACATCTGTGGAATCTTATGAAACTGTTACATCAGCAGTCAGGGATGTACGCAGGGTTTTAGAAATACTGAGGTCCAAAATCTGATCCTGCTAGGGAGGTTGGGGGGCATGATTTCCCTGATGTAAATATGTGCATTTTAAGACGTTTGGAGAGCAAAAATTGGATACCAATAGATTTAAAACCATGCAGCTAGCAGTAGCATAAATGATCTGTCAAGCAGTAATAAATGAGAATCAGGTTAAATGTTTCAACGAATGATCCAAAGTTTACTCTGCTCTACTCTACTAAGCTACAGCATGGCTCGAGACTTCTGAATCAGCACCCACATCTCAGATTTGTACAGCGATTCAAACAGGTGTGGTGTTGTGTCCATTGATAGCTGTTTCCCTCACTGTTGGCTGTTGGTTGGCTGACTACTGTTGGAAAACAATTCACAGCTGGGCGGGCATTATAAAGAACAGGGACGTCATGTTTCTCCATGAAAGCTAGCTACTTTGCTACACTTGGTGAAAGTCAAAACAACAGGTAAGTCAACCTACAGAAATATCAACTCTACTGGCATATCTTTTGGACCATTGTGAAAACATAACTCTAACTGCAACTAGCAACCACTATCACAGCTTCTGTTTCAACTGAAAATGATGTTGGCAGGACGGATACATCACTGGCTACTGATTGGTTAGAACAAAAGAAAACAAAATAACCTCCCTTGTCACCAAGAAATCAGCATGAGCACAATGTCAGTTACCTCGTGAGGCAGCTGGATTCGCGAGATCAGGAGATCACACCAGAATCCATCTTGCCAGGCTTCAAGTTATTCGCTTGTGATCAAACCACAGTGGTTCAGACCAATCAGCGTCCTATGAGGAACTACTGGCAGCTACAGGTGTGGTTTAGGTGTGACGACTGCGACTGTTCGTTCAAAAACAATGGCGGCTCCTAAAGAGGTTAGCGTAGATGCTGCTATATCATCATTTCTGTCAGAACTAGAGAGTATTTCTTTATTGAAAGAAGAGCAAAGAACAGCACTGAAGGCTTTTCTCCATGGAAAAGATGTCTTCGCTCTTCTCCTGACTGGCTTCGGCTCTCCTACTATGTCATACGGTTCGTTGATCTGATTGGTTGAAGTTAGCCTCTGATAGATGGTGATAGACAGATGGTTCATTCAATCACCTGCCAAGTATTTTTTGAAAGTGCCTGCCCTTTTCCAAACCGTTTCCAAGGACGACTTCTCAGATGGTTCTGTGTAACAAACCATCTGGCGTGTCAGGTTACAATATCAGACTGAATGAACAAAATGAAACAACATGGCAATTCAGTTTGATTATCAGGCTATTTAAGGGATACTGTACCTCCATTAAAGAGGACAAAAAAATTAAGGTCCAAGTGTCAGAAGACACTTGATACAGATGTACTATTCAACCTGTGAAAACACTTGTATAATGTCTTCTGATGAAAATAACTTTTATCAGACAGCTACTCCCCAACAAACTGTGAGTTAGAAGCAATTTATCTTAGAAGACTTCCTAAAAAGGACAAGTGTAGTAATGATCAATAAATATGTACTCAAAAAAAGATACAGCACATCCATCATATCTGGCGAATAACCAGACCAGATCATTTGTTAAATAAAAGGCCAAATCAGTCTCATATATCAGTTTAAATCTAGCAGCAGCAGGGCCACTGACTGGAGCTATGTCAACAAACTCGGTCCCCCTTGCCCTGTGGTGGCAGAGACTGACCTTCACTGTAGTGATGAAGGAGGATCTAATCCAGTTAAAGCTCCATTAGTGGATAGGCTCTTGTTTTTCTGATAGGATACCATGTCTATGCCATCGTCCTGTTTTAGAGGGATGAAAGCAAAAGCTCTGGCGACACACTAGTTCAATGCTTTGACTTTTAAAAAGAAATCGGTGTTCTTTCCCTGAAAGCATCCTAACAAATCTTCAGAGGACTGTGGAGAGCTTGTTTTTGTAATGAAACATTAAAGGATTGAAAAGAAGAATCAGCAGAGCAAAAAATGTTTCAAATACAATATGTTGCTTCACTCCAGAGACTGTAATCAAGCTAACCTTGCTTGTTGTTTGAACCTTGTATCGCTGAGCCATACGGGGCAGTTTTCCACCTCAGAGGAAATGAGAGAGCTCCTCTAGAGATGGATCAAGGCTTGATGGGAGACATATTTGAACCTAGATTCTTTGCAAACAAGAAAAAGACTATTGTGGTTGCATCAAGAATAAAGCACTCTGTGTTTTCCCAAAGGCTCCAGGACATGACAGATGACTTGTGAAAACCAACAAGATATGCTTTTTGAAAAAAGATCAGATTAAATAGACACACATTCTCACAAATATACATGCATGGCTTTATGCTTACACAGATACACATGCACACAACATATTTCACATTTAATCTTCCTCCTTTTGCTTTCATATATGAAATTCGATTATAAACTCACCCTTATACAGATACATACTGTATATATTCCATTTTGTTGTTTATTCAAATCAGATGGGTAAGAGTTATCTTTTTTAGTTCCTTTGACTCTTTTAAGGTGATGATGTTTATGTTCCAAACATATCTCACCTAGACAATATGGAATTTTCATTTTACATCCAATGCATAGGTTTACTGCCAATGTAGGTGTGTCTGACTTTCATGAGTTTGCATCCTGTCAAAGACCTGCAATTAATGTCCATTTTTTTTGAGAAACAGACATTCATGTTCCTCTAGGATGGACTGTAATCGCAAATTTCAATTTGTGTTGTACTTTAATTTATGGCCAAATACCTGCAAGACTAATGAGATTCCCATCAGCCTTAGCTGTACTTTGTTTTAAGTGCTAATTAGTTGAATATTAGCTTAATGTTAGCATTAATCGTTGTCATTGTGAGCATGCTGATGTTATCATTTATCTCAAAGCACCACTGAGAATCACACCACAACATCACAGAGCCCCTAAAATGGCTGTAGACCCTTTGTAACCATACGACAACCTTAACCAAGTCGTTTGCCTAACCTTAACATACTTTAAAGCTGCTCTAATTCATATTTTTATGTTTAAAAAAAGTACTCCACAGATTATGCTGGACTCACATTGGACAGTTTTGAGTTTAAAAAAGGATCAAAATCGATGCAGCAGAACCAGAGATATCATGTTTTTTATTCCATGCACTCTTCTTCCTTGTCTTCCTTCTACCCAGGATGCAACTCCACCACCAACAGTTTGGTTATGGGGATTCAGGTGTGTTATGCTCGTAGCGGCTAATGTAGCTTGGAGCCACTTTCCTCGAGCAGAGATGAGGAACGAGCTACAGAGGTCTGGTAAGCTCACTTCTTTCTAACTCCACACGCCCAGATTTATTTTTCAATTTCAACGCGGCAAAACTTTACTGCTTTGGCTGTTTTCATTGAAAAACACAATCGCCATAACAACTTATAAGCTGGATGTCAGTGTTGTGTTAACAGCTTGTTACACTGCCCCCAAGTGGCCAAATAAAGCCAAACAATTAAGGCAGGTTTAATCATAACCACGATCTTATCCATTCTGTGGTTGCCATGTACATAATGTGTATTGTAAAAACAAAAAAACAAAACAAAAAAATAGAAATAAAACAACCCATTGTCACTGAACATTATTCAGGACTTTCAAGTACTTTGTCCAATGTCAACATTCTTGTCTGGGGAAAGGGTTGGTACAATATGTTGCTGGGCTATTAGCTTCAAGGTAAGGTCAACACTGCTTCTGTTTATATATGCGAACATGTTCCCTCTGTGTGAAAAGGACGCAAACACATTAAAATACGTTAGAGACCAGTTTGGCTTGACTGATTGCAGCTCGTGCCTCATCCAAGATTTAAATGAGAATTTAAATTCAATTCAATTCAGTTTTATTTATATAGCGCCATATCATAACAAAGTTATCTCAGGGCACTTTTTCGAATAGAGCAGGTCTAGACCGACTCTTTATATTTACAGAGACCCAACAGTTCCCACCATGAGCAAGCACTATGCAACAGTGGCAAGGAAAAACAAGGAAAAATGCATCCTTGAGCAGGGCATCTCTTTCGTCCTGTACGGTGAATTTACAGGATGAGCACTGAGGAGTGTAAGGGCAGCACGTTGAAAGCTTGAGAGGTTTGTTCCAACACACTCTTCTCCTGTTTGCCAGGGCTCTCATATGTGACTCTGCAGCGAGAGTCAAGCCTCTATCTATGGGGATGCTTGTAAAAAGAACAGTGAATTTAATTATTAAAAAGGCAGAGATTGTGGAGCAGGGCCACGGTGGAGCATGGAAACAGGAGGGCCGTCGTGTGGATTAATAAGCCTTTGCGTACTCGGCAGAATCTTTGCAGAGGTGGCAATCGGGATAGGAAGCCAATAGAGAATGAAAGTGTTGACATTTTGCTCTCTATTACACTTTAATGTTTTCTCTCTTTACTTTGATGCCGGAGTAAAAGCTCGAATCAGACAGTTTGCGGAAAGATGCTATAAAAGCATCAAGCTTGAGCTATGGCTTTACTATGGGGTTTCAGCTTCAGGGTGATCAAAATCTCTGTGGACTCACCTCAGCCTGCTCACACACTGTATGTCTGTGTCAGTATGTGGCTGCATATATATTCCTCTGCCATGGCTCTAATGCTTTGTCTATATCATGCTGGAAATATGAACAGCTGACAGTCGGTGGTAGGGTGGTCATCAGGAGGTTTGGGAGACATCTAATATAATATAGGACTAATATAGGTGACCGCTCGCAGTCTCTTCTCACACAAACATACACACACACTCCATGAGTTACGAAATAGGAGGAGTGCCCCTGGTTCTAGAAGTAAAATTCCCGTTCATGTTTCCCATAGACAATGTTGCGTGACTGACAGTCGAGCACTCCTATGGCTCAGATGGACATGAAACTCTCTGGGTTGAATCATCAGTACAAAAGATTAAGACCTGCATTAGAAAATATCTGCTTCTTTTGCTAAAAAGTCAAAGGTACAAGCCTGTGCATATAAAAACCTCGTGGTAGACGTTAAGTACGACTCCCAAGGTTCTCCCAAGGTTGATTTCAGGAAAACATCCAATCATAGCTTAAAACATGTGTGCCACTAACGGCAGCCGAAGCTCAAGATTATGGTGCTGAGAAATCTAAAAAACACAATTTGCAGCTTAAATCAATTCACTTTTAATTCATTGCTTTCTGGGTCAAGCTTAGATGAATTCAGTAACTATGACGCCATGTTTTCTTCTCAACTGCAACGATCTTTAGTGTTTTAAATGTGCTACCTCTCGGATTTGCACCTCTGACTGGCTTCTTCTCCATGGCAACAGAAGCTGTGGCTCATGGGTATTGTAGTATTTTGAGCCGTCCACCATGCCAAAGTGTCAATATATCAAAATAGTTCCATGTAAAATTCACAGAGTGCAATGTATGGATACATGTATGTGTGTATAGATGTGTGTGTATATATGTTTGTTTGTTTGTGTGTGTGTGTGTGTGTGTGTGTGTGTGTATACGTAGCTGTATATCTTCCTAAATATTTGATCTAATTTTATCCTAAAGTTTTATTATACTTTCATTTAAAATATTTGAATATCTGTTTATACATTTTCTGTGTGTGTAGCGTGGATGGAGCTACAACTGCATTTCATTGTGCAATCCTGCATTGTATAATGACAATAAAGCTGAACCTTGAAGGAATATGTTGTCATTTATCTTTTTCATGCTCTAGAAGTACTCAACTGAAAGTGACATGTGAAATAATCTCAGCATTTCAATGAAACTATGTGCAAAAGATTAAGTTCTCAGTTAGCTGAAAATGTAAGCACCACTGACACTTTGTATAAAATGAACATTGATTTCAGCTGAAATGGCTCAAATATACAGTATATCACAACACTAATCCTTTTACGTAACCATTTTGGGTGTAATATAAGCAGAGGTTAAAAAAGCTAATGACAAATAACCAATGTGTCATTGAATCAATAAACAACTCCCTTCTATGACTTTAATTTCTGTCGTAAATTCAATACTTAATTCAAACTTCAAAATGGCAAAGTCATCTGACACTAGAGGGCAGTGAAATTCTTCACCTTCTGGCTCCTCTTTCCAGCACTATGATCATTGATTTGTTGCTATAAAAAGTGAATAATGAATGGACTCTGCGATCAGTACTGGGAGGCACTTCCTGTTGATTTATGAGTTGAAGTCAAACACGGGCTCCTGCAGAAAGATAGCTCTTTGATGAGTCTGATGAACAGGCTGTTTAGACATTGACTTTGGCTGCACTGAGAACAGTGGTAAAAAACTGAGGACTCTTACTATACCCTAAATCTTCGTGACTGATGGAGGTGCTTCCTTTTAAAGAAGCTGAATTTATTGAGCTCTTTCAGGTGCTTCATCATTTCCACTTTAGCATACTCATATTCTTTGGAAGGAAGAAGGCAGCCTTGATAAGTGGAGCAGACCTGGCTGAATAGCAATCAATCTATCCCAGGCTATATTAATGTAAAAACTGAGACATAAAACTGATCAGAGTTGGAATGGAGCTGCAGACAGGTCAGGGTAAGGTGGTTTGTTTGGTTCCCCTGCCACAATGGGGAGACTATCGCTGAGACAACAAAAGTGAGCATTGCACAGGCTGATTTATGGGTATAAGCCTACTAACAAGTGCTGTGTCTCACCAATAGTAGCTTCCAGAAAAACTTAATATATTAAGAAAAAGATGGGGAAAACAATGTGTTGGCTGACAGGAACATAAAGTGTAAAGCAAACACACTATCTTAATTTCAACTCTGGCCACCACTTACACTAGAAGTGATCAGTGTTGAGGACCCTTCCACATAGAGTGGAGCAACTTATCAGTGTGGAGGAGGATTGAGAGGAGGAGGTGCAGCATGTCTGGGGAGCAGTCCAAGCCAATGAGAATGGACTCTACTAAGAGGCATCCCAATGGGACTCTCTTAAGTGGCTGGACTGTCGGAACATCAAGGTCTTCACTTTGCAAAGTGTCAGCACTTTCCACAAACCAGTCGACACCTTAAGATTTCTGCTGGTACACCGCCACTCAACAGCTGTGTGACACTACATCAATGAAAGGACCCTGGACAAAAGACTGAATGAACACCGGAAACAGACAAAATCAGCTGTCTGTGTAAACCGGTCTCAGCAGTAACTGAGAAGGGGTCATGGACCAGGAGTCAGTAGATGGCCGGAGAAAGATCTAGAGCATTCGCATCCAACGCCAGAGACATCTTTGAACAGAGACAGAGGTATATGACCACCTGTTATCATGTGACCAAAGTTCAACACATAGGTTACTTGATAACAACTGAGCCAACGACACCATTTGCTGACGAAGACTGTGACATCCAGTTGAAAGTAAAATCAAAAGTCGAATATCACAAAACACAAATTTGCTTCAATGGCTTTACACTCCCTCTGTTCTTAGACCCTCGATTCAGGATGTAGTATGATGTATCCACAAATATATGACATATACCCACCAATGGACTGGGGGATTTACCAAATACATAGCCACAGATATGCAGATTAAGGCTGCAGCCAATCATGTTAGTCTTTCATATAATCTGTGGTGTTTACTGCGCAAAGAGACTTTGGTTTCCTGCCTTTGGTTTTCCTCCCAGGCAACATAAGTACCACCCTAAAACATCATTAAGCACAGTCACAGACATTAGAAAGCTATGTAAAGCCAAGGGGAGCTGCAGATTCAGGTGATCATTCTCTGTAGGTTCATCACTAAGATCGACCCCTTTCATATTGTCGCATTGTCATTTGACACTGTTATTCTAACTTTGTCTGCCAACGACACTGACAACAGTTACAAGGGAGAAGTATCTCCAGAATAAGACAATGAGATGGACATAACAATAGTTTATGACGTTACGCACCTAAGTGAACCTAAGTTAATTTTAGTTTTATCTAACATATTAAGTGTTGTTCACAGAAATCCACTGATGATATATGTTATTTCAGATAAGAACCTCAGGTGATAGTGATGTCACTGCTGCAGCCTCATATTGATTTACTTCTGAAAAGATTGATTCATTTTCACAAACAAATCTTGCCTGGTGCAGCTTTAAATCATTTCATATACACAGTATCTAAATATTTTCATGCTTTTTATGCAACTCAAGCGCATGTTGTTTACTGTATAGTGAGGGTGTCTGCCCACACTCTCAGAAAGACTGAAGACTGAGCCACATCTTCCATTGTTGTTTTAAATTCAGTTCCAACAATGGATGACTTACGTATTTTGCAGAGAGTGACATGGAAAAATATCTGGATTAGGACAAATCCCTTGTGATCACCTTAAAAAACATTTGGTGTCAGTCTGGGAAAACCCTGTATTGTTTCACTAAACCTGAGTGGCAGGTGTGTTATTTGAAACACTATCTCCCCTTTGTAATCAGATCCTGGAGAAATACTCCATGTAGCATTAATTTCCCTCGGTGGCACAGGTCATTCGAGAGCTTTTCTCTGGACCTTTTGTTTGAAGTCTTGCAAGTTAATTGACAAGCCTGTCAAGATGCTGCCATATCAGTATTGAAAGGCATAAGTAGTTCTATAAACACTGGTGCTTAATACTGCATGGGAGAATGTGGAGGCAGAGGGCAGATGTGTGCCAGGGGAAAACAGCTGAATATTTAGGGGCTTTTTCACATCGATCCCTGACATTAGAAAATGTCAGTCCCTCTGCTCTCGCACTTCAAATGCATGGTGGGACTTGGGCATTGACTGGAGCCAAACAGCAGATTGTCATGGGAAACACATTTTTAAAGAATACTGAGAGGCTTTAATCCAAATTTATACAGATATAAATGTTATTGTTATTGTAAATGTATTTTCTTTCTTAGGGGAAGGGGTGAAGTGTCTTATATCCTGGTCACACCAGAAAGTGGCACAGCGAAATTGATCCACATCTTGGGGAACTGTGGTCAAGCTAGCTGTCACATGCATCTCCGTGGTCAAACCAGCCGCTGCTGTTGGAGTGCACCCGTAATCTGACCTTTATGGTCAATGCTATGCAACAGCCAAGAGCTAGCTGACTGGGAGGGTTAGCGACTCACTTTTCAAAGACAAGTGTTGCAGTATGAAAGTTGTACCTGAAGAACATACGATACAATTGATCAAATTGCATCAGATTTGGATACACATTTGATTACATCTGGTTTTAAAAATAAGGTGTCAACACTTCTACACTGAAAAAACTACGTTATTCTGTTAATTTGGGTTGCTGGAAAAAAAGGGTTAGGGGTTAGAAAAAAGAAAGAAAGAAAAAAGGTCCGTAATTCTTGTCTGATACAGTATATTTAAGCTGAGGACAACTCAAGCAAAATCAAGCATTTTTACTGCATCAATTTGGAGAATTTCCAAAATAAAAGCCCCACATTTGTACCTTGAAATGGCTTGATTTCTGACACTAACCTCTAAACTAGTGTGTTTTACAGAAAATACATGTGCAGTGCGAAGCAGTACCCCAGTCTTATCTGGTCCTTCTCCCTTCAGCCAAGTGTGTAGCTCAAGTTTTTTGCGGTCCCAACAGCACCAATTTATCACTATATATCAAATGGTAGATGTCTCATTTAAACATACGTAAAGTGGGAACAAAGCTTTTACTTTGATAGGAAGCTACAGTTCTACTAAAGCCTGCATTCTGTCTCTGATGCGGGCTTTGTGAAATGTCAGCTGAGCTTATGTTGGTTACATAATGTGGTATGACATTAAAGATGATCACATTGCTGTTTGCATAGGAAACACTTCGTCTCTGTTCAATATAAATGATCCCTCCTGTGATTCAGAGTTTAATTAACACATTACTGCACCAGTGATTTTCATTATTCAGGCCTTTCATCAGTGCGCTCTGATGGAAATTCTATACTGTCATATTGATCAACGAGAAAGCAACTTTCCCTCCTCACTTGGCTACAGAGAAGAGACAGTTTCTCTGCGTTTGTGTTTTCTATATTTTATAAGTTTTCAAATGGCTTAGTAGTGCATTTTGACAAAGCTTAACCTTTAAGTTCTAAAAAGGAAATAGCATTAAGTTAACACAACAGGTTTTTTTTTAGAGCTGTTTTAGGTGAGAAAACACATTTCATCTGCTACAATTTCTGATGTTTAGCTGTATACCCACAATCATCTATCACCTCTAATTCTTATGTAAAAACACTTTCATTAGAAGTGCAATGTCTGTGTTCAACACACTGAAGTAAAAGTATAAAACTGTGTCAAGATGCCAAAAGCCAATGTACTCTTTCTGAAGAATGGTCCATCCAAAGTGACTTTAAAATATGTGCATTTAAACTTGACAAGAACAAGAAGTAGACCTCGCCAAAAGTTAGAAGTGCACTCCTCTCAAACCTGTTTTTCTCTTCTTTTTTCAAAAGAAATGACATGTAAGTAAGGGTGGGGTCTTAAGGCATAGTCTGAAAAGGTGGGTTTTCAGCCTGTAGCGGAAGACGAGCGGTAACTCTTCTGTCTGACATCAGTGAGCAGTGAGCAGTGAGCAGTTCTGTGCGACCAGAACAGAGCAGAGTCTTGACCAAGATGAGCAACCACAGGGCCCTTGAGGTGATGGTGCGTTCAATACTAATTTAATGTTCGAGGTGCAGAATGTCGAGTTTTCAGCCTTTCCCACATCACAGACACTGCACGGCACTGCTGTTGGTCCCAGGTGGAACAATAAAACTGAGCAAACTGTATTTTGTAAATGCAAATAAATGTGTTTATTGGATTGGATTGAAACTGTTTCTGATACAGTTTCTCCTCTCAGTTGAGTGACTGCCTCCAACTTTTACAAAGCCAGCAGCAGTTTTTCCACAAACTTCCAGCTCGTTTTGCGTTTGCAGATTGTCACAACCTCTTCCTGTCTGTCGCTCCGCTCAGCCATTCCCATTTCTCCAGGCCCCTGCATTCTCTACCTGTCCACCAGATGCCCTCAGACTTTTCCACATGTCTCAGTCACCTGACTCCCACATCCACCTGCTCACCTGTGTCTCATTGCCCCATCACCTTGTTAGTACAGTCCCCTTTCCCCAGTCAGTGCTAGATTGTCAATGTTGCTTATGCCTTTGCTTTCCAGCCATCTGAACCTCTACCTGATCTGTTCCTGATTTTTTGTTGCCTGTTCCTATATTTTGACCCCTTCCTGATCATCTCCTTGAATAAATTTCTCTTTATCCTACCTGCTCGCCTGGAGTGTATTTGTCTGCATTTGAGTCCTCCTCCCTTTGTTTGCTGGAAATCACTGGTCGTGTCAAAGTATTTTGGGGAAATGTAATCGTGCCAGGCAACAAAAGCACCTTGGTTAAGGTTAGGGAAAGATCAGGGTTTCGGCCAAATGTCAATAAACATGTCATGTGTCATGCTTGAAGTCAATTTTGACTTTTTAAATATTTAATCGAGGCCACCATCTTTCACTAACCTTAACCATGTGCTGTGAGGGCCTAAACATAATTCTAAAAAGGTTAAATCATGCTTTATGCTGTGGTTGCAACGAACAGATGTTGTACTGCAAGAGCAGATATTGTCAGGAAAACAAATGAAACATGTTGTCAGTGAACATTTTACTGATATGTTTAGTACGAGCATTTTGCAACATGTTCACTAACAATGTTTCCTCATTATGCTGATAAAAAACGTAATCTAGGCAGCATCACATTTCTCACAAAATATTTTGTTTGCTGTTGGAAATTAGTATCATATTTTATGAGTATCGTACTGCATAGTTTGTGTGGAAAGCATAAAAAGTATAAATAGTTCAATATTAACTGTGATTTCCACCTCATGTCATATATGTATTTAATGGCAATCTGACCAGTCTATATACAGCTGTCACTCTTGCACAGTGTAACTTTATAGGTTTGTGGCTGCTTATTTGGTATATTTTACATGCTAAATACAAAGCAGACAGTTAAAGAATTTGATGTCATGTGACTCCTGTATAAGTGTCATATTAAATTAGTCAGTTGATTGGATTGTACTATAACAGGATAACTGCTGATTTGTCTTTTTGATGGGTTTTAGGAGCCATATCATCTCCTGCAGATTAGCAGTGACTACTGGAGAGGTGCAAATTAAAAGTTACTTATCTCCTCTCTGCACATGGGTAACTGTCACAGTGCTGAGAAGATCTGACCAGGAGAAGATTATACAGTCATACTTTCCAGTTAATATTTTCCTTTTGCTGGGCTGTTTTCACTTCCACACATTATTTGATTCTCATCCAACCTCTTATCTAGCTTTAAAAAAAAACAGATTCAACATACTCGCCCAAATAATTAATCAACCGGGGATTTCATTTAATTTATTCTGGTCGGCATCACATCCATTTTGTCTCCTAGGAGCTGCACGACCCAGAGCTCCCATGCAGGAAAAAAAGGAGCATGCTCACTACTGCAAATATAATATGGATATCAAATAAAACACCATCTGAGCCATTTGTCATAAACATGTTCATCAGATTACAACTAAGCTATCTTTTTACCGGTGTTGTATGACATGAGATCCATCCCAAGGGTGCCAAAGTATTAGATTCAGATACTTAATTCAGAACATGATGTATAAAGGTCAGTTGTGATACTGTCCTGCACAGACTTTGTGGATAAAGTCACAGTTGGAGGGATTAATAATACAGCCTTGGTTAGGGAACTGCGGAAATGCCATATGTTGATGTGGCTCTAGCCATGGCACTGTCAATCAGTGGGTCCACCACCTTGGTCCCATCTGTAACATCAATCAGAATCAGAATCAGAATCAGAATACTTTCTTGATCCCCTCAGGGAAATTAGGCAATCTCATCAACTATTGGATGGATTGCTGTGGCATTTTGCCCCCAGTCCCCAGAGGATGAATCTGCTGACTTTGGTGATCCCCTTACTTTTCCTATAGGGCCACCATGAGGTTGACATTTATGGTTTCGAGTGAAATGTTTACCATGAAATTTGGTGCAGATACTCATGGCCCCCAGAGGATGAAGCTCAATGACTTTGGTGACTGGACTGGGACAAAATGGTTCAGATTGCAGCCATCTTTGGGTCAAAATTTCAATTTGTGCAGTGCATCCATCCATCCACTGGAATAAGTAATATATCTCTAGTACAGTAGACATTATAAAGTGATAATAGTCTCAAGAATCTAAGAATGTAAGTACTTCATTCTTAGTTTGTACACATTTGACTTAGCAAAGCAATTGTTATGTAAAGGGTGTTTTTTTACAGTGACTATAAGAAAATGCAGTTTTGTCCATAATTAACACTGTTAATGAGTAGTATAAACACTAGGGGCTACCAGCACTGTTAATGATCCATAGTGGATGAGACATCTTGGCAGTTTACAGTGTATCATCTCACAGTACAATATGATACAAGGACAGGAGGGTGAGTGAAAATGGACCTTGAACACCAATCAGGCTGAGTTGTCACAGGCAAGGACTCGCGCCCATGCAGTATGTGCTGCTCTGTTAATTTTCCATGGACAGTATCAAGTATATATGACATCCTCTGTCTCCTCTCTCCTATTCAGTTGAGTCACACGCTGCCAAATGTATGTCTTCTCTTTGTAAAGCAGGCCATTAAACATTCATGCTCTCCACTGTTGCTGCATCAAACTTGGCTGCGTTAGTTTTCACTGCCCCCTGGTTGTTGTCGTTCCGCAAGGGCCCGCTGGGAATTAACCACATTCTGCCATGCACTTCCTCTCCCATCTGACTCTCTCTCTCCGACTCGAGCCCATCAAAGCAGTGTGAGTGACAACAAGGGGGAAAGCGTGCAGCCTCCAGGCATCTCACCAGCAGGAGATTTTCTCACCTTATCTACAGATCTAGATCTGCTTCCATTTTTTAAGCTGCATGCTGCTGCACACAAGGACGCCTGTGTAATTACCATACTCGATGTGACCACGTGTGTGTGTGTAACCCCTGATGTGCCCAGGCTAAACACCGCCTATCGTTTCAACACGTCATATATGTCACGCACACCAGTGTCACCCAGTGTCATACACATTAAACTTGTGGGAGTTAATTTAATATGCACTGTCTGACATTATTAATGAGTTGTACGGGCAACTTGATAGCTCTGCATGTGCTCAGGGAGGTCTAGTGTGGGATATGTGGTACAGTTCATTAACCTTCAAACACATCAAAAGAATAGAAATTAAGTTAGAAGGTGAACGTATACTGTAGTGCCCTTACAGGATGGCCTGGTTGTGTAGGCATCTGTGTGTATTAATACTTCCTGTGACTGAGAGCTACATCCTGCTCAGCTTAATGGGGTTAGACAGAGGCACTGGGTAGGAGGTCAGAGAGGGCAATCTCCTTTGAATCCATCCAGAGGACAAATGAGATTGTTTGGATTTTAGCTCAGGTTACAGCAGCTCATCTGATCAAATCTGTTGCATTACATCCTGTCCTTTTAGAGATTGATGTTTGGTTGTTTCATATGCTTCATCGAGAGAGAACTGATGATGGCCTGATGACTTCTCATGCGCCACAGACGATCTGGTGCATGCTTCACACGGGAACAGACATATTGCATGTGGTCAAAATGATGTGATCACTTGAAATGACACCAATCCATCCAGAAACAGCTGAAAATAGATGAACTAAAACCACTGACCGATTCCTTTTATTGATGTAATGGGTTGTGGGCGGTCATTTTCGCCTCAGTTAACACCACTGATTGCGCATACGCTATCACATTCATTTCCATATGAACAGCGAATCAGCTAGCCTGGGAGTTTACAGCTGTGCATCACAAACTAAGCATTAAGCAGCATTACCTCTCCTGTCAGAATGTTACTCACATTAACTTCTTGCCCCGACTGCTGGCATATGACAGGTTTTCAGTGTGTAAGAGAGAAGAAAATTGATCATCTGACACCCATCAATCTCTCATGAATTTTAAATGTTTACAACTCTGACAAAACCAAAATGTATGTTTTTTAATTAAGACCCAGTGATGGTGCCAATGTCAGAAGGCTTAAACTAAATGTCACCCAAATGAAACGTACACAATGATGCAAACACGTTAATAAGAGGACATCAATCAAATCTAAATTGAAACCAAAACCTTACCCAAAAGCTGAGGATAAAAAATCTTTTTTTAATAACTCTTTAACACTTTTTTAGTTTGGGGGTAAATGCTGATTTGTTAAAAACAAATGTATCTGTTCAATAAAACAGTGCCTACATCCTCACTATATCAAGGATTAATAATAATTAATCAATGACACTTTGGCAATATTGTCTTTGCTACATTCATGCCAATAAAGCATATTGAATTGAACTGAATTGAACTGATAATGTTGCTCCGTAACTGTATCAGTTTAAAAGGTGATGATGTGTCAGTGTTGTGTTCACAACTTGTTTCTGCTGCCCCCAAGTGGACAAAAAAAATCAGTTATTGCAGGTTTAACTTTTCCATCCATTTTCTATACCGCTTATCCTCTTAGAGGGTCGCGGGGGGCTGGAGCCAATCCCAGCTGACATTGGGCGAGAGGCGGGGTTGTCAATCACAGGGCTGACACATAGAGACAGACAAACATTCACACTCACAGTCACACCTACAGAGAATTTAGAATCATCAATGTCTTTGGATGGTGGGAGGAAGCCGGAGTGCCCGGAGAGAACCCACGCGGACACGGGGAGAACATGCAAACTCCACACAGAAGGGCCCCAGCCGGCCGGTGGGTGCGAACCCAGAACCCTCTTGCTGTGAGGTGACAGTGCTAACCACTGCACCACCGTGCCGCCACACTCGGTTTAACTTTTCATCTAGCATTATCAGGTCAACATCTTCATTTGTCCAGTACTTTGGTTTATGAGCAAATACTTGCAAAACTAATAACATTCCCATCAGCCTCAGCTGTACTTTGTGCGGCTGTGGGAATACTAAATTAGCTGGAGTACCCTTTAATGTCTGTCCCAGTGAGTTGTTGACTGGCTGAATTAATTGCATTTTTCCATCACTGATTAGTTTTTAGCGCTCAGTTTTCTCTATTAGAACAAAAATATTACCCGATTAAATAAAGCATGCATGAGAAAGGTATAATGCCAATCCAGCAACCCAGTGTGTAAACTGTTAAATACATTAAGCAGGAAACAGACATCTATCATCTTCTCCTCTAAGACGGGTTCAGAATAAAAGGTTCTGTCTTCAACATTTCACTACAAACAAATACTTTCCGCTTCTATCCTCTGACTCGTCCTACTCAAGTCCCTGCATGGCGACTCAGGCTGTGTAATTATGGCCACTCTCTGTGTGCTGAGTGTCTGTGTTTACGTGTTACAGCTGACACTTCATCTCATCTCCATGCTGATAGCTCCAGTTGGGGGCTGCACACACACCAGCTCTCTCCCCCGCAATGATTAAACTGCGCCGCATGACAAAAGGCGCTGCTGGCATCTAAACAGCAATTAAAGTGAAAATGGCCACGTCAAATCCAACGACCATATTTCCGTTTGTCAGGATAATTATAACTGTCCTGGTGGCCTAGCAATGTTCGGCTGAGGCGGAGAAGACACAGTGGGTGGAGGAGGGTGACAGGGGAGGAAAATACAGGGGGAGGGAGAGAAAGGAGCACTGTAGCATTAGATTACCAACAGCAACAATAGAAATATCTGTCAGATTAGCCTGTATTACTGGCCCCCAGGGCCCTGAGCGTTCACCAGTGGTAAACGTTCTGTAACCCTTTTTACCCTTGACTCCTTAAACGCAGCTGACTGGGTTTGAAGCATATTGCAACAGAGTGGCTCTGGGGCCTGGTGCTGTGCCATCATAGAGGTGCTTTTAATCGGGCACTCAGCAGCAGTAATCACTGGGAAAAGCAAGTCCTTTGCTGGGGCCTTGGACGCTCTGTCCATGCTGCAGGGTTTAACAGAACCACAATGACCTAATCACTTTCCCAACGGCTGCTTCTCTTTTAAACTCTTGGTTCAGGTTAGAGTGAAGCAACACATGGGACTGAGTGGCCTTTTGTTCAGCATCACCAAGTGATGTGAGGGGTACCATCATGGCCAGCTTTTCCCTGCTTTTTAAATAGCCTCCAAGCAACACCACTGAAGGGTCAGCTCTTTGTTAAAAACCATCCCATTGAGGGGAGAGTGACATTCATTTACTTTACTCATCAATTTGACCATGAGATTCAAACAAGCCACTTCTAGTTCCAAACATGCTGATACAGTTTGTTTGATTTTTATTTGATGTTTACTATTATAGCGACAAGTACATAGTATGGACCAATGCCACATACCAGATCATTTATTGCTTAAAGGTACCACTTTATAATAAGGCCCTCTTAGATGTTGTAACTAATGCCTTTATTAATGGTTAATAATGATTTTCTAATGCTTTATACAAGGGAGGAATTTCCACTGGGGTGGAGGAGACATGTCCCTCACCTTTCTGTAAATAGTGTCCTCTGAAAATGAAAAATGACAAGTTCAGATGACAAAGGAGAGGAGCTGATCAACATGTTGATCTACTATTATCACAGACAGAAATTAAGCTTTTCAAGCAGCAGTGAGTGATTTGACTTTTTTCCCCCCGGGTTTCGCCCCTCAGGGTACACAGAGGCTGTGCTATCCTCTGATTGCAAGCACTCATATTTATGCTAAGGAACATCAATCACAGATTATATAAAGCACAGAGCTCTTTGTAGTAAAGAGGCAAATACCACATTTTCTACAACTTTTAAGTGGTTTTAATGTGTGAATATAACTGCAATTTACATGCATTTTTTCATTAGACCACTATTATTTAGGAAAGCCTGATAACTAATTTCATAATAATGTGCTATTTGCTAGTTTGATATATGGTAAATGCAGGAAATAGTGTTCAGAGTTGTTGTTTTGTTTAAGAACATCTGATTTCCTGTAGGATTTTTCACAACCTGGCAATCCAAAAGTTCTTATTACTGACTAACTGATTCATAAAGCATTAGTAAATGGTTTGTTAACCATTGATATAAGAGTTTTATAAACAAAACTAATAAAAGTAATAAATCAATAAATACATTTTATAGACCCTTCTACATGGGTGAGTTATTTGATGAGCCCTAGACGAGCTTTCACAACTCAACAAGAAACAATGATACACACCACAAGAGCTTCTGATCATTCATGCTGATTAAACTGCTCCCTGTTTAAGAACAGTTTCAGAGTTGAGTTTAAAATCCTGTTCGTGATCCTGCTGCTGCTGATTCAAAATGAATTATAGAACTGTAGAAATTTACCACAATGGTCTGTCAAGTAAATTCCATTTATTTTCTGTGACATTCGGACCCGATTCCACACAAGTATGCATGAAAATGCATATTCACTATTAACTGCATATTTATTGCATATTAAAGTGGGACTTTTTGAATTGGTTAGTTAATTATCAGTTCAAAATATCAGATAGAAGCTGCAATCTAAAAGCACTGGTATCATTATTGGCCTTAAATAATCTCAGTCCGTCAATGAGTCCTAGTATAGTTTCTTCTTTGAGTAGATCTGTAAAAGCATTGTTTTTCCTTTTCCCCAGCAAGCATCAAACACAGTGACTCATAAGCCTCATGTTTGTTCTGGGCTCCACACCCACCCCCCATGTCTATCTGTTTAGCTTTGCCCATGACAAATTGTGGAATTAACAGAAAAACAATGACCACTGGAATCCTAACAAAGCACAATGTAAAGCATCAGCATGCCAAATGGATAGAAAACAGCTCTGGCTGCTGGATGCAAACACAGGAAGTGCCATTCTTTCCTCGCATGGAGCTCCTTTGTTTATTGTTTCATCCAGAAGGCAATGCATACTCTGGTTTTGTTTGCAGTGATTTATCATTGCCTTGTTGCAGGGCAAGAAATGCACTGAGTTAACATAAATGTAATTCCAATCAGGGCTTTGCTATAATACCTAATGTATGTGCATATACACTCTAGGAAGAAAGTTGAAGTATACATCTTGACCACTAGATGGGGGTGATGATCCAAGAAAACAGATATGAGTTTGATGACAGTGTACTGTACAGTGTATCTCCATTAATAATATGACCCAACTTTGCAGCAGTGATTAGGTTACTTCACAGTTAAAAGCCCCTTATATCTACATATTGAGCAGCCGGTATGTATGCTCACATATATATACTGTACTGTATGTGTGACCAAGCAATGCTCAGATACACAAGACCCTGAGTAAACTGGAGCCAGAGACTGAGATTTTATTTGTAATGCATTCAAATGAAAGAGACTTTTCTCCTTTGATCAAATAGCAGCAAGAAGGAAAAGCCCAGGTGTAATTAATAACCTTAATGAAGGCTGCACTGCACTCAATTTAACTGCTTAAGTTTCAAGCTTATGGCTCACTGTTGTACTGTCAAACCGAGCCATTGTTAATGTTATTAGTAACACCTGTGCTTTTCCTACTACAACAAGTCTAAATGTCTGCTGAGGAAAAGGCCTCCAAACAGAAACTGAAAAGTACGAAGTTCAATTTAATAGTGTCAAAAAGATAAAGAATATCATACTAGCTTGAAGAACTCATGAAAGACAGGATATGCTTTATAAAAGCACAAGTTAAATGATATGATATTAAATGCAATTTAAAGTCCCCCTCCACTCAAAAATCTGTTTTTCTTCTTGTTCCTCCAGTTGAATGTTTGACCTTCACTGTACAGAATGATGTGTGTGCAGAGTTGTTTTCACTTTCACCTGCTGAAGGAGGAAAGTTTCTATGTGCTCACTGAAAATCACATTTTCAGGGGCGGGCCTACAAGCATGATTTGTGACATCACCAATAGTTTGGAAGCCAATCCTGGTCCAATTTGCAACTTTTACAAGTGTGATGTAGAAACTTGAACTGCCAGCGCACATACACTGAGAATGGACTTCACAGTGAAGCAGGAGACATCTTGTGTTCAGCAGGAAACTTTAGAAATTAACCCAATTTGCATATTCATAGATCTGGAATTTTTAATGAGCTAGAAGGAGTAGATGCCTTTTTAAGGATTTTAATGTGGAAATTATACTTTTTTTTGTGGAAAAAAACACACCAGATACGCATTATTGTTCCAAGCAGACTATCTGTATATATGTTTTCATACATGTCTGGAGCTGGTCTTTAATGTGTGCTTTTCTGTGACTTTCCACTAATGCATCATAAAGCAAATTCATAGGCTTAATTTCTGGCAGGTCATGGCTTTTATTATATATTTGTTTCTACATATATTAATTGATAAAAGTCAGGTACCTGTATTTGATTGAATTCCAACCCAGATGTTTTCATCTGAAAACACTATTGCTGTGTGATAGGGACAAATTATGTATACAAAGTGACTGTAGCAAATTTTACAATATCTTCCAAATAAATGGAATGATTTTCAGAATAATATTAGTAAACTTGTGATGCTGTTTTAACACCAGATGGCGCTCTCCGCTTTGCAGCCTTTTCCCTGTCCCTGAATCCAAATGCCAATTAGTCTCAGTGGGTTGAATCTCACCTTACAAGTGTCACTATGTCATCATGAAGTAAATGATAGAAGGGGAAAAAGTCACAAAATTACACTATCTTCTCCCAATGCTGATACAATATTTAGATGTGCATATAAACAGTGCTGCAACAATATGATGACAATTTCTAAAAAAATTAAATCTCAAGCAAAATGTGTTTGAAAACTGTGCTGAGGTGATATCAAGAAGGGTTCTGCCTCTGATGATAAATACAGCAGGTTGCAGCGATCCAATCTGTGACCTTTCAACTGGGGCAAAGGTCACTCAACAAGTTGACACAAGTACACAGAACAAAGGATTCAGGTGCCCATTTTGCATGTGAAATCAAGAAAGCTGGTTAGAACCAGTTTTCATGGCTCCACGCGGATGCCAACTGTAATCTCATCCACCTCATCTCAGTGTTTTGCCTGCTCCAGGTAGTAGACAAGCCCCAGTGAACAACAACCACACCAAAGAAGGTCACACTCTCTCTGTCTCATTTTCTTTCATCCACTTGCAAACAGTCCCTTTTCTCTTGTCTTTCTCCATACTCTGGCTGACTTACAGTAAATAGATTCAGGTAATTACTACTCCAGCCAAACAGATGGTGTGTGAAAGCTCCTGATGGCTTGGATCAGAGGGGAGAGAGACTCCGGGTACAAAGACTTGCCAAAAACTGTGAATTTGAAAGTAATTTTTAATCCTTGAAAGAATAATTTGGGTCAAGTAGTGCTAAAATCAACTTAATGGCACACTGCAACCTAAAAAGCTGACCTCCAGTGCTGTGACATAACTCCAGCCAGGGTAAATAAATGACTCATAACTGTGGACAACAATAAGCTTAGTGTTTCTAACTTTGTGTAGCACCTGCGTGTTCTCAGCGCTCTAAATCTGATTGAAAGTATGCAACTCCCTCATCATCTGCAGGTATGGAGCCACTGATGATTCATGGGTTGGATCTTTCAGCCTGGTTATTGATCCAAAAAGCTGAGCAGGATTTGGGGGACAATGATCTGTGGCTGTCCCCTCACAAGTCTCTCGAGTATAAACCACATACGCCAAGAGGGATGTGTAAGTCTTTAAGCGCTTCTGGCTGGGTCTGAACACTGAATGAAGGAACAAATGCTCTAAAAATGGAGCTTTCCAAGGAGAGAATCACAGAATTGTGTCACTAAAACACAAACCTCAGCCTGCTAGAGTAGAGGTTAGTGTTTTGTGTATGGTGTGGTATGTCTGTTCTGGCCAGCTGATCTGCTTATAGGCTTTACTGTAGGTGCCAGGCTGCCTGGATAAAGCAGTGGTGTAGTGTGATCTGGTATGCTCTCTCCAGCTCCCTCTGACTTGACCCACAGGGTTAATCTGAACAGGTTTGAAACCGGTTCTGCGGCCGACAGCCTGGTCCAAGCACATGCCGGCAGATACTCTGCAGGTTTTACTCACTGTTGTTTTTGAGTATGCTGATCCAGCATTAAAGCTCTCTCTGTGCAGCCCGAAAGCCACCTGTGTCCTGAATGCACTTTCTGACTGGCCAGGTTTCACTGGAGCTGCTTTATTTCATTATGTTACAATGGAAGAAGTCAGCTGATGTGTATTTATTAAATGTATTGAAAATGCAGATGATTTTATCCTATTAAATAGTGTGCCAAAATATTGATAGCTAGGATAGAAGAAACTCATTTTTCCCATGAGGAGAAAGGTTGGGGTCAAATATAATGGAGCCAACAATACCAACTGTTAACCAGAAAAGGTGTAATAACAACAACAAGATAATGCTCATGTGATGATGTTTACCAGGTAACTATCCATCCAGTAGCGGTCGAGATATTTCAATAAAAACAAAAATATCAACCTCATAGTGGTGCTAGAGGAAAAGTCAGGGGATCACCAATGTCAGTAGGATTCATCCTCTGGGAACCATGAATATCTGTACAAAATGTGCCAATCCATCCAGTTGATGCCAAAGTCATTATAGTTTATGCTCTAGGGACCTTGAATATCTGTAGCAAATTTTATGGCAATCCATTAAATAGTTGTCAAGGTATTTCACTCTGCTCCACAAATGTCAACCTCATGTTGCTGCTAGAGTCATACTAATAATCACTACAGGTAACAATAACAATACTGTTGATCCAGCAGACCTGAACCAGCAGACCTGTTCTGGATCTCCCTGATGGTGCCCCGATCCTTCTTCACCACCAGTGGCCACTATATCATTATTATTTTTATTGGTGGTGGTGGTAGTAGCATTAGTATTAGCATTAGTGTACATTTATTTACCTTTCTCTCTCTTCTCACCCATGTTTTCTATCTCTCCCATCCACCTTATAGACTTCTTCTCAGTCCAACACACACGCACGCACATACACAACAGAACACCAAGAGTCTCACTATTTCAACTGTGTACTGTAAATGATTTTGAAAGGAACTATTATTTCATTTTAGAAGGACATATTTGATGGTTTGTCATTGTAGCAACCCTCCCTAACACCCCAAGTCCATTTTTCCAGTGTTTATGTTGAGTTGAATTTATTCCAAACTCTTTGTTTTATCTCATCCCACATGCACAGCCACTATTAACACTAACACTGAAAAACTCTCTGTACTGTTACATGAACACTTAAATGGATCAGTTCTGCAGTCTTGACACTACATCGCAACATTAAGTAAGGGCATATGGTAAGAAGTATGATTGCCTTTGTTTACTATGCATGAAGTATTTCATGGATTTAATAATGTTTTATTTGTTCTCTCTTGGTTTCCTCTTCCGAATCCTGCCAGAACTAAAGAGGAATATAGAGTATATTATAGAGGCCAATGTCATTCTACTATATGACCATGACTACCTGCAGTACTGACCCTGTGAAAGACCCTCTCACAACATTCTCCTCTCTGTACTAGTCATACTCTCATCATGTGGCCCCGTTGGTTTGCCAAAGCCTTCATCTTCAGTGCTGCACTGAGCCGACATCAGCAGCCAGATTAAGAGCTCATGGCCCCCCCATCACAGCCTAACAACTACCGACTGCCTCCCTCTCACTCTGATGGTCACAGTGATGTTGATTATAGGCTAAGATAAATACAGCCTCTCACATCTTAGCAGCAGCTGAAGAGCAGAACAGAGGAGGGAGGACAAAATGTAACAGGGTCCTTAGATCACATGTTGGTTGAGCAATGCAGCACAGACCTAATGGTTTTGCCATTTTTCAGTGTTTAACTGCAGAAGAAGAATTATCCTGTTTTTCATTCCTTCTGCTATCATATACTAGCAAATTATACTCAGGACTGCGAGACAGAAGGTGTATAACAGGCACTTTGGGTCAAAATCAGATTTTTAGCCACAATATTGGTGCAACTGCACTTCACTTATTCTGTGAAATATCTTAACATCTACTAATGGATGGTACCAAATTTTGTACAGACGATGTATTCTACTGACTTTGGTATCGTTATCTAACGCCACCATCAGGTCAAAATTATAATTTGTTGTTTATGACCTAATACCTGCAAAATGAATAACATTCCCATCAGCTTCAGCTGTACTTTGATTAATGCTAATTAGCAAATGTTAGCGTGCTAACATGCAAAACAAAGATGGTTAACATTATACCTACTTTACATCAACATGCTTGCATTATCATTGTGAGCATGTTAGCATGCTAATACAAGCATTAGGTCAAAGCACCACTGTGTCTAAATTTATAGCCTTGCAGCATAGCTGTAGACTCTTTGTCTTGTTTATTTTTATCTATCTCTAACACTACATTACCACCATATCTGCTCTGGTGGTGAACAGACCGATATTGCCACTGATACAGCCATGCAATAATACATACACAAAGGACAATAATACATATGAAAAAATCATTTCTAACGATCAAAGCCTCACCTCTCTTTAAGCAATGAAACAAAAGTTAAGAGAGGAGGGAGATTTTTATCTACAGGTATGTCTCCTGCAATCAAACATTGACCATTTAAATGAGCGTAACACATGGACAAATGTCATTCTGAAACTGGAAGGGTTCAGACTCAGGCCATTGAGACAGCCACTGTGTCCACAAAAGTATCAGTGAAATGTTTTATAAAGTGTGAGATTGCAGAGCACATATTGCCTGATTTCACTGCAAGATAACTGGAGGAAGTCAATGATCCACAACATATCACAAGTGAACAAAGTGCATTGTCCCTTTGAAAATCTCTTGCATGTCTATTATGTTGCATGCCCTAATGAACTGATTGCAACAGCTGTTTAAGACATTAGCACTATTATAGAGCATAGACGTAAAACAAGCCTGGATCAAGGCGTGACTGTGGCAGACGGACTACATATGCGCTCCCCCAGTGGCGTAATGCCTGACGTTTGCACATTCAGATATGGATCAGCTACAGAGCAATTGAGCCTTATCTTTTTCTTTATCAAGTTCCTGTCTCAGCTGATGGATGTTGGCAGGTCTGTGTGTTTGGAAGCAGCTATTGTTAAGCACATTTCACTCTGGAGCTGTGAAAATGAACATTTGTCTGAGAGCAATATCCAGAGAGGCCCGGGATGTAAACAAACAGACTGTCATTGCTATTGGTCTATTGCACTGTTCATTTTAATTCCTAATACAGTACAGCCTGGATAGCAGCTGCAAAATACTAACAACTTGTCTTTCAGTCTTGCAGATGTTTTACCCAATTTTCATCATTCTTCATCAGTTCTACTAAAAGGTGATGTTACCCAGCATTTACACCTAGGTCTTATGGAGACACACATTTATTTGAGTTACATAAATATCGGATGCTGTTACCTGTTTCAGTCTGACAGGCAATCAGTCTCCTTTATCTCAAATGTGCATATTTTTATCTTCAAAGGTGTACGTGTATATATAGGTTGCTGAGTTAAGGCATCAGTATGCTTCAAAATAAGTGCTTGACAGATCATCAAACAGCATCTTAAACTCGACTGTGACCAAGATGGCGGCGCGTGAACAACGCGCGGCTCAGCGTCTCTCCAGTTTTCGCTATTTAGTAGTTATTTAAATAACTTTCTCCTGCATTTTCGCTCGATTCACTCATGCGCACGTCAGATACGATAAGCTGACACTTTTGGATATTAATCATCACTGCACAAACATCGTTCTGGATCATCCGTTTGACTTCAACCAGCTACCCCCAGAGCTGGGAAGGTTACCGAGGCCGAGCGATCCATTCATCCCCACCGGTAGACCCCGGCGACGGCGTCGGGATCGTAAACAATGACGGGGCAAGCACGGAGGTCTGCAAGCTAAGCTTCGGCTAAACCCACATCGACCAGCGATACCTAGCATCTTCCTCGCCAATGTACGGTCCCTGGCAAACAAGCTGGACGAACTTAAGATCTGGTCCCTCACTCAGAGAAGGCTTATGGATTGCAGTTTCATGGTCTTCACAGAAACATGGCTAAGCAACGCTGTTCCTAACAGTGTGGTGGAGTTGGATGGACGCACTTTGTTCAGGGCAGACAGAGAAGCAGCAGCCACAGGTAAAAACAGGGGTGGTGGTGTATTCATCTATGTAAACAAAACATGGTGCACAGACTCTGCTATTGTTGATACTCAGTGCTCTGCTGATCTGGAGTACCTGTTCATTAGGTGCAGGCCATTTTACCTACCACGTGAGTTTACATGCATTGTTGCTGCTGCAGTTTATCTCCCTCCGGATGCTAATGCTAAAGTGGCCATGAAAGAACTTTGTGCTGCTATAAGCAAGCTGCAGACCATGCACCCGGATGGAGCCTTTGTTGTAGCTGGGGACTTCAATCACTGCACTTTGAAATCTGTACTGCCAAAGTTCCATCAAAATGTCTCCTGCACCACAAGGGGAGATAAAACTCTGGACCACGTTTACACCAGTGTGGCTGACGCTTACAAAGCCACACCCGTCCCCCACCTGGGACAGTCGGACCATCTCTCTTTGTTCCTGCTCCCCAAGTACACCCCAGCCATCAAACGTGTGAAACCGACAACAAGGACAATCAAGGTCTGGATGGAGGGTGCAAACGCCACTCTCCAACACCAATTCCAGCACACAGACTGGAATGTGTTTGCTGCCCAGGCCACCATGGGCTCCCAGACTAATATTGACACCTACACCAACTCTGTCCTGGACCACATTAAAGGGTGCATGGACATTGTGACCTCACAGAAAAAAATAACAACTTTCCCCAACCAGAAGCCCTGGATGAACAGAGAGGTTCGCCTCCTGCTCAAAGCTAGGGATGTTGCCTTCAGGTCTGGTGACCGGGAGGCTTACAGCTCAGCCAGGGCCAACCTGAGGAGGGGAATCTCCCTGGCCAAATACAAACATAAACTGAGGACTGAAGAGCACTTCAACTCCTCTGACTCCCGGCGCATGTGGCAAGGCATACGGACTATCACAAACTTCAAATCTCCCAGCACAGTTCCCCCAATCAGTTCTGCCTCCCTCCCCGACGAGCTCAATACCTTCTATGCTCGCTTTGACCGGGGAAATAAGGAGGTCACCCTCAAATTGGAGCCTCTACCAGATGAACAGTCCCTCACACACTCCACCGCTGATGTTTGCTCCATCATGAGCAAGGTAAATGCACGGAAGGCAGCTGGCCCTGATGGGATACCTGGTCGTGTGTTCAGAGCCTGTGCTGAGCAGCTGGCTGGGGTCTTTATGGACATCTTCAACCTGTCCCTGGCCCAGGCAGTTGTCCCCATTAGCTCCAAGACCGCCACCATCGTGCCAGTGCCGAAGCACTCCACCGCTAAGGCCCTAAATGACTTCCGTCCTGTCGCACTCACCCCTATCATAGCCAAGTGTTTTGAGAGGCTGGTTCTTTCCCATCTGAAAACCTGTCTGCCTGCCACACTGGATCCACACCAGTTTGCCTACCGCCGAAACAGGTTGACAGAGGATGCCATCTCTACGGCACTTTACTCTGCCCTGACCCACCTGGATAGCCACAATACTTATGTCAGGATGCTGACAGGATGCTCATTGACTTCAGTTCAGCATTCAACACTGTTACCCCCTCCAAGCTGATCTCCAAGCTCAGCCAGTTTGGCATCAGTACATCCCCCTGCAACTGGACTCTGGATTTTCTGGCCAATAGACCTCAGACTGTTAAGTTGCATAACCTCTCATCCTCCTCCATCACCCTGAACACCGGTGTGCCACAAGGTTGCGTGCTGAGCCCTCTGCTGTACTCTCTGTTCACCCACGACTGCGTTCCTGTTTATAGCTCCAACTCCATAATCAAGTTCGCAGATGACACCGCGGTGGTAGGCCTGATCAGAGACAACGATGAGACAGCCTACAGGGACGAGGTTCAGCACCTGGCCGAGTGGTGTGCTGATAACAATCTGGCACTGAACACCCAGAAGACCAAGGAAATCGTCGTGGACTTCAGGCGGGCTAGGAGCCATGCACACACCCCTCTCTACATCAACGGAACTGTAGTGGAACGTGTGTCTAGCTTCAAGTTCCCGGGAGTCCACATCTCCGATGATCTCACCTGGTCCCTCAACTCCTCCACACTGGTGAAAAAGGCGCAACAGCGCCTTTACTTCCTTCGGAGCCTTAAGAAAGCTCACCTGTGTCCTAGGATATTGGTGGACTTTTACCACTGTACCATAGAGAGTTTACCGACGAACTGCATCCCTGTGTGGTATGGCAACTGCTCCGCTTCTGACCGTAAAGCACTCCAGTGGGTGGTGAAAACTGCCCAATGGATCACAGGCTCTCAGCTACCCTCCATCATGGACATATACAAACAGCGCTGTCTGGGTAGGGCGAGGAATATCGTCAAGGATGCCTCCCACCCTAACCATAGACTTTTCACCCTCCTCCCGTCCGGCAGACGTTACAGGAGCCTCAGCTCCCGTACCAGCAGGCACAAGAAGAGCTTCTTCCCTGAGGCTGTGTCTCTGCTGAACACCCCCCCCCCCCACCCCCCACTTTGAGCATCACTGCTCCTTACTGCACTGTATAATTGCTGTATATTGCACTGTATAGACCTTTAATTTTTCCATTTGCACTAGTCAGTACTCTGCTCGCACTAGCCTGTTTACACATCTATTGCTTACTACTCCACTGACCATAAACTGTATATATATACATACTGTTCATAATATATTACTGTACATATATATATTATTCATAATGTATATATTTGTTTTATTTTCCACACACTAGCCACTTCCCCATATACTAGCCACTTCCTCTATATATATTTATTTATTTTCCTGTACATATTGTGTATCTTTGTACATGTATGTATATCACTGTACATATATTTATACCTGCACTTTCTGTAAATACTACTATATTCATGCACTTCTGGTTGGATGCTAACTGCATTTCATTAGCTCTGTACTTGTACTCTGCACAATGACAATAAAGTTGAATCTAATCTAATCTACCCCGAACCTGGGGTTCTGTGTTTGACCATTTCTGTACATTTTCTAAACGGACTATCTGACAAGTACGCTCACCTCAGGCAGCGATTGATCAGGTGTGCAGAGGTAATAAAGTAAGCAGGATTTGAACTTCTTGCTCAGCTCTCTTTTTTAAATTTTTCACTCAGCTGTCACTTTTTGAGAATGCCCTCCCTAAAAATACGTCCATATAGGTCGTCTGTGCAGCTGCTTATTACAATTCACATTTACGTTTGTATGTCAAACAACGCAGGACTTTCACCCAGGAGACCGCTGTTTGCGTCCTGTGTGAAACCAAAAGTCAACCTTGACTTATAGCATACGTTAAGCTACGTACGTAAGTTACGTTAGTAAGTCATGTCACGTAACTTAATTTACTAACGTACTTATTTTAACCCAAACCATGATCTTTTCCTAAACCTGACCAAGTAGTTTTGGTGCCTAAACCTAACCAAACTCCGACCGTTTCACATTAACCACATGTTTATTTTTGTTACCATGACGACGAAGGTCCGGTACACCTATATATGTCGTTTTGGGAGTCATTGGCAAACAACTTATTCTGTCGTTTATGTTGGAGGACTTGTGCAACACCATAAATGCCCTCAAGGAGAGACTTATCCCCATTTGTACTGTACCATTCTGAGCAGCTATAAACAGTTTTGCCTTTAGACATTTTCAGATGTTCATTTGGAGCATAATGAACCCTTTAGCCTGTTTGTGTTTAGGTGTGTAATCCTCAGAGTGGCAAATTCTGTTGCCAGATTTTTCAGTCATCAGAGAATGTTTCACCATCCACAGTACACAAGGACATGTTTTTAGAGTGCTTCAGTGTCATAAGACAGGGTTGAGTGTACAGTGCCTGTTTCCTCAATAGCTGTCATGTTGTTTTCCTCCTCTGCTGCATAGTTTTGATAAGTTCACATTTCATTCAGATACATTTCACTTCATTTCCCATGAGAGATTAATCTTTCGCAATATGTTAAGTCTCTATCTCTGCCCTAGCGTGTCCCCTCATAGTTGAAAATATTGCAACTGGGTGCACAAAGGACACCCAAATCCATTGTTTTGCACTGTATAGCAGTCTTCTGGCTGCCAAACTCATTTACGAGACAAAATGACTCTCGTGTCTGAGGGGCCACTGACTGGCTGGTGTGTGTACTGTTGTTAGCTGAGGTGTGAATGCCCAGCAATAATCTCACTTTCCAGTCCATTCAGTCTGACAAAGTCTTCGCAATTTAAAATGACCGTAGTTCAGCCAGGACGTGCAGTCACTGCCCTGTTACACATTATCTGTCTGCCCCCATTTTACCAGCTAAGCACTTTGAGCTGTATTATAACATTGGTGTTCACCTGCCGTATCTCTTCAGTACTCTCTGAACGCTCATAAGGATGTTATCATTGAGAGATTGCACCAGCAGATACAGTGTTGACCCTTTGCACTGCACCAACATCCATTCATTACATCATACATTTATTGCACTTACTGTGTTCAAGACTTGCCAACAGGCTGCAGCTATTACTTTTATTCTCCCATCTATGATAAGATGCAGCTACTGAAATATAAAATAATCTCTGTGTGAGATAATGGTGATTTCCATAGCACATACTAACATGTCATACAACAAGTACCATATAAAATTAGCTTTACACCCAGGTCAAAGGGGGAATCCCATTGCCTGGTTGGCCATCAACAGGCTGAACATTTTTGTATGCTGACACAGGGGGTTTTACGGTCCAGTGTGGTTCCAAAATCGCACAAACTGATGTCAAACCCCCAAAATAAGCAGTCAAATACATCGATAAAACAAGGAATTTATATATAAATAGGAGCTGAGGTCTGCTATTGTCTCTAGGCCTACACTTCCTCCTTCTCTGGGCCACAGATCAGCTGCACCTGCAGGGCAAGAGACAGGAGGAGAGGGTGGAGGTGTAGGGAGGCGGTGGGGGGTTGGTAGACTGAACAGGACAAAGGGAGTGAGGGGCAGAACAATGGGAAGGCCTTGTGGTGGAACTGGAGCGAGACAGCATGTCTGCAGGAGCGCCGGCCGCCCAGCCCCAGAAGGAACCTACAGCGCCACACAGGAAAGGGCTTTCTCCAGAGCTGCCTACAACACACACACAAATACTTACACAACATACGAACACACACTGATACAGACAAACGCAAACAATAGAGGCCCCCATCCTGAACAAGCCCTCGCCATGGCCCTGCTGTAACTCCAGGGACTCATCTCACACAAACTCAAAGAACAGACTGTTCTGTCAGGGAGACAGTTACAAAGGCAGAGGTTATTAAAGGTCAGACCACTTTGTAGAAGATTCACCCCTTGGGCTTACTCAGTGTCTGCTTACACAGCACTAACTCACCAAGGTGGTCAGGATTAATACCGGACAGGGCCGGTTTCTGTCATTTATCTGAAGTTCAAGTAAAACAACATTTGAAATGTGAAGCTGCACAGCCAGTATGACCCTGAGCTGGTGATCATCACAAGGCATCACTATCAGCTATCCACAAACTGTTTTGTTACAAACCATGCTTCACTTGATGCTTTGGATCATTTCAACTGGATGACAGAAGACACATTCATGGTTTTCAACAAGTTCACCATATCAACTTAAAATGTGATGATGTGTCAAAGTTGTCTTCACAACTTGTTTCTGCTGCCAGCAAGTGGTCAAAAAAACAGTTATAGCAGGTTAAATAAAGGCCAATAAGAGTGAGAACATGTTAAACATTGTACCTCCTAAACATCAGCAATTTAACTGTTGTTGTGTGCCTGTTAGCATGCTGACGTTAGCATTTAGCTCAAAGCAATGCTGTTTCTAAGTATAGCCTCAAAGAGCCGCTGTAGTCTTGTTTATTACACATCCTTTAGCTTTACATTTTTTCTTCCATCCTGTTAAACTAGTTTTAGCATGTTTACCTCTTGTTTTGAATAACTCACTCCCACCTTGACTCCTAAGCTCCATCTGGCCATTAAACAAACAGACTCACAGCAGAGTGTTTGACAGCACTTTGAGGAATATTTAGTTAGAGAACATGTATACTGCCAGACCTAAGCTTTTATTCCTCACTCCATGTTAGTTAAGAAAGGAACTAAATTCCTGCTGGACAAATTGGGGGATCTACAGCATCAAAATTATGAAGAATGTAATGTTCTTTTGCATCACAAAGTGAGTCTGTAGCCGCACTTTGTGATGAAAGCTAATAAGATGGGTCTGTTAACTGAAGAGTCAAATGCAGCTGTAAAGTTGGTTTAACCTCAACAACATCAAGTACAATCACAGAATGGGAGTATATTTTCAGGGGAAAGAATTTAATCTTGCAAACACACCACATGGAAACTTTTCACCACACCACTTCTACTATATATGGTCATATTTTTTATCTAATACTCTGTGGTCGTCATCTGCATTCCATGTTTGTCAAACAGCAGCAAGGAACAGCAGGAAGGATTGCTGTCGCAAACCACAGTGTGATCCTGAGCTGCCATGATGTTTCGAATGTTTTGCTTGGGATGTGGATGAAGCGTCATTGTATCTGCATGGTCCCTCTGCGGGGGCCGTCCAGGTGGCCGGGGTCACCTCCGATGCAGACCACTGACGCAATACGCAACAGCAGTGTTAATGTGAGGCCTGAGCAAATTGCATACCAGAGTGAGTGGGCAAGTATGCACAATACACTGACTCATCCAAAAACAACAAAGAGGGCTCCTCAGACTGTGCAGCTCTGCTCCTGAGCAAATGACATCTGCACAAAGACAATCAGAGACTGCAAATGTGCCAAATTCTAGGAATTCTTCTTTGATGCTGAGGAATGTGTTTCATTTTCAGTCTGTCTCTTTTGTATTCCCATCATGAGCTAATCCGGATGATGCCACTACACACATGTGGGAAAAGCTGTGAGTCAGACAGGACGGCGCTTCAAGGAAAACTCTCGGGCAGCCAGTGCCCATTCTTTTCCTGCATTCTTCTTCTTCTCACACACTTGACCCTCTTCCTGTATGCATCACCATAACCCCTTGACCTTTGCTCTGTCTTGAGCAGCCAGTCAACCAGCTGCTTTTGACACGTGGTGGAGAAAATAGGGCAGTGCTTTGGACTGAACTATCAAACACACTCTACACTGGAGGAGGCAACTTTGTCTGTCAGAGTCAGAGGAGAAGGGTCTTTGAGGATTATAAAGGATCTGAATGTGACACACTAAACAGTCATTCACGGCAGGCTCTGTTTTCACTTCACTGTAATGACTGGATCAAGCCGTAAGAGCTTGTAACTGATGATTAAGCAGAATTAACTAAATGAGACAAGTGTTGCTCAGCAAATATCAAGTTCACTGAGTTCTAACCAGAAAAGTAGATGACTACTCCTTTTTTGTGTTGGCTAAAAACCCTGACTTTGGGCCTAAACCTCAACTCATGTTAATCCCGAACAGTCAAGAAATGGCAATGTCTGTAGGTCGGTCTACCACTTTGGTCCAGACTGAAATATCTAACTATTGGATGGATTGCTACATTTTGTACAGATCCAAAAGACTATGGTGATCCTCCTTTCCTGTAGCGCCACCAGCAGGTCAAAGTTTTCACTTATCCTGTGAAATATCTCATCTACTAGATGGACTGGCATGAAATCAGATACAGACATTCACAGGATGAACTGTAATAACTTTATCTCACTAATCTAAAAGTGAAGTGAAAATGGTAAATATTATACCTGCTAAACATCAGCATGTTAGCATTGTCATTGTGAGCACGTTAGAATGCTGATGTTATCATTTAGCTCAAAACACAGCTGTGGCTAAGTGCAGCCTCACAGAGCTGCTAGCGTGGCTGTAGACTCTTAGTTTTGTTTAACCCTAACTCCACCCTTATTCTAACATTAAGCTAACCTTGCTAACCTACATTAACCCTAAGGCCGCATTCAGACCGACATTATTCCTGAATGACAAAATGCAGCCCCCTCATTAAATCAGGCGACTCTATTGTCTCAGTGGGAGTGCCAATGTAGAGGACTCCGACAAAAAAGAACGCAGTGTCGTCTGGCAAAAAAAAAAAACAGAAGGCTACTTCAACGGGCCACGCGCTTCGCTGGCCACCTAAATATGTGCAAGCACATTCCTGGTACATTAGTTTGTAACGTGAACACCGTATTGCTGCAGTTTACCTCACGATCATCGCCACATATAGAAGATGACTGTGATAACTTTCCAGAGCAGTAAAATCTTTCCTCTTAAAATAATAAAAACTGCTGGCCACTGGGCACTGCTGGAATTGGCTATTTGGGGTCTAAACACCGACTAACTCAGGTTGTATCTCAAGATACTTTTCACATTATTTTGAGGATCACCTCAAACCCATTAAACTTTGTATTAATAAATTGCAGACATTTGATAGCAAGTCAAGTATCTTCATTAAACAATGTGTGAACCTGTTTCTAAAGAAATTGGTGGATGTGGTGGGTGGCTGCTGGTAACCTCCCCCTCTTGCTCCTTAAAATAAGCAATGTGAACAAAAGTCTGATAAAGGGGAATATAATCATTTTAGTCACTGGCTCTCCAATTTTGGATCACTCTCTGGTGCCTTTTTCAGGAAAGATCAAACAGCTTGGCTTGATTTATGATAAAACAAGCTAAATATGGAATCAAGAGGAGCCTTTTGTTAATGTGAGACAGGCCAAGTGTCACAGCCCACAGCATTTCATCAAACGAAACATTGATTTATGTTCGCAGGATCTTCCAGTGAACGCTGACTAATCCTAAGCCTGTGTACAGCTCATGCTTAGTTCCTCATCACAGACCTTGGTTTGAACCGGTCTGCACTGGAATCGAGTTCACCGCCACTCCCTGCGCTCTCCATTTCTCCTTCTTCTTTCTCTTTCTTTATCCAACCCCCACTGGCTGCATTTATAAAATGACTAATGTTTAACCTTTTATGGAGCAGATCTTGCTTTGGCTGCCCAAACAGAGAGAAACCATGGTGTAACCGTTTCTCTTTGTTCAGGCAAAAGGTTGTTATGCACGTTTCTCAGAAGACAGAGAGCACAAAGAATTATAAAAATTCTGGTTTTTCATCTAAGTCTCAAGCACTTTTCATTATAGCTCCTCTAACCTTTTCTAAATATAAAAATATCCCAACAAAGGGACAAAAATAAATATGCATTTAATTTGTATGCATTATATATATCAGTATTTTTAAATCTGACTTATTCAATTCATTTTGTCTCAGTGTGGTTTTTTGTGCACCATTATGATTCTGTTTTACACACCATTTCTTCTATTCGCATTAATGTAATTTTATTGTACCCCTGTCCCGCTCCACTTGCACACACCTCCACCCAGTATCTTCCTCTCTGTGTTACTGTCCTCCAGGCTCGAAGGCTGTCTGCCACAGTGTCTGTTGACATCAAAGCATTCACTGTTTCTAAGGCTGATGAAAGGCAGGAAGAGGGTGGGAGAGGACAGGCCCAGGTCCGACGCTGTCCACGGCTGCCAACACAGCAAAGACAGCCAAGACAATTGCCTTGAATATTTAGCTTTTTTCCTCTTAACAATTGGATAGCTCTAAAAAGGAAAAGGGGGCCAATAAAAAAAGCTGCCTGGTGTGAGCTACACGAGCCGAACAAAAGGGACAGCTGAGAGATAAAAGAGCAAAAATAGACAGCAAGATTAACAAACGGTGATAAAGTGGTAAATTAAAAGGTGGGTGAACTGTGACCTCTGTAACTTTGTCTGAAGATTATTATTTAAATAAAAGAAAAACCATGCATATTCTCAAAAAGTGTTAATAGTACTGAATGCTTGTTTTCCCTTAAAAAAAAACTCATACATAATTCCTTTATATAGTTCGACATATTGCAAAATACGCTTATTCACTTTCATGCTGAGAGTTAGATGAGAAGATTGATACCACTCTTGTGTCTTTATGCTAAATATTAAGCTACCAAAAGCAGCCGGCTAGCTTAGCTTAGCACAAAGACTGGAAACAGGGGGAAACAGCTAGCCTAGCTCTGTCCAAAAGTGACTAAGTCTGCCTACCAGCACCTCTAAAACTCAGTAATGAACATAATATATCTCTTTTGTTTAAAAAAAGGACAAGTTGTGGTTTGACGGGGGGTTATGTACCTAACAACCTTACAGCGACAACAAAACTACTAAATTAAGCTATCCTGCTGCTGGCGGTAGCTTCATATTTAGCATACAGACATGTTGCTTCTCATCTAAATACACTCATTCGCACTTGATAAGTGTATACTAACTGTGTCTATCTGACATTTAGTGCTGGGCAAGTAGTGTACAGTGGGTTTTTAGAGCCTTTTTGCTGAAAACAGCTGCCTGTGGCCGAAAATGACGCTATGAGAGCCCACAACAGTGAGCTGAAACTCACTATAAAGCTACATAAAGCTACAGATTCAGCTGATAATTCTCTGTAAGTTCATCACTATGAGCGACCCTTTTCATATCGTCATTTGATACATTGTTATTATAAAAATATCGATTATAGCTGCTTTAAAGTAAGTTTACTGCCCACGTAATCCCTGTCAGTAACACATTTTACAAGTGAATTTCACTCAGCATCATAAAATCTGTCCAACACCTTCAAAGTACACCTCATTTGTCATTAAACCATCAAATGTATTGATTTAAACAGCTGTGTGTATGAAGAAAATACACACACCTGACTTTAAATGGATCTCCATTTTGTGTATGTTACTTTGATCACTCTATACTTTCCCCTCTTTCTCACATTTTCCTGTACATAGATGCCCTGTCTACCTCATCTTTAAAAGTTGAGTTAATTTGTTTCTGCCGTCAGCACAGAAACACTCCTTTTACCCGTCACAGGTGATTATTCACCTGCGAATTCCGCACCTTAGGGTGACTGATAGCTTCCCATATCTCTCAGCACATGTGAGGAGTGCCTACAGTCAGATGGCGTCATGCAACCCAGGGAACTGGTTTGAGCCGGTGGAGGGACTATCACAGCAAGCAGATTAGCAGGCATCCACTCAAGTGATCTGTGTGTCTGCAGCTAAGCCACCCAACAACTGATGAAATGCTGCAAAATACACCACAAAGGTTTTGAAATGGGGTGTAAATGTAGTAGATGGTTGCAGTGATGTAGTGGTCATTTATGCTTTTCTTAAACGTGAAGAATCAGAGGGTGAGGAAGCAAAGCCTCCACCCGTCTAAACCCTGTAATGCTACTTAGACAGGCTCTTATCTAGAGAGCAGGGATGATTAAATAGACTGCAGCACAAACACGCTGAGCGGAGAAAGTCGTTCACCGTCCTCCCTCCCCGCCCTGACTGAGCCAAACTGGTTCACGCTGGTCTGGTGAGGCATACAGCACTGTCAGGGGAAACCCAACAAAGGTTCACCACATCCTCTCATGAGTAACTCTATTCCCTTCAAATGCCCTCTGCTGCGTCAGAATGAAGGACAATACAGGCAGTACTCACCCTGGACTTGGACTGTGAAATAAACATAAACCTAATCCTAGATTACATGACTCAACACTCCACACATGAGCTGTTACTTTTCTGTGCTATGTATCCATCTACACCGAGGTCAAGACCAATACATCACTTTCCTATTTCTATGGTGATTTGGATTGTTTGACCTGAGAGCTTTCCCTGTTTATGACCAACACAGAGGTCACAGCTGATGGCTAATGTGTTTTGTGTCTAATGCAAAAAAAAAAAAAACAACATCAGTTGACATAATTTTTGTAGAAAACAAGTCCTATTTTGTGCCAGAATTTGAAGATTATTTCCCTTTTATATGGTAACATCGCTGTGTCCTTTCTTTCCTTTCTGCCTGAAAATGGGATTCTTTTTTTTTTGTTGCAGTTCATCCTTTTGGTTTGACTCCTCACTAATCCTTGAGTGATAAAGGTCAACACCACTGTAATGCCTGTTTTTTTAATATCCCATGTACTTTAATTCAACATAATAGAACCAGATTTAAGCCTCAGCTAATATAAATTAATCTGCCGTAATTAAACAGGATGATATTAACCTCATATGACCTGATGTGATGACCAATAATGGCATTAAAATGAACACCATGTAATTGACATGTGTAATAAGGACAAACAAGGGTTCAGTTTTTGTATACAATGAAATAATTTATTAAAAATGACAAACAAAGAAACACATCATAAATGCAAATCGTTGTGCTATAACATTTGTGACAGCAACACATTAGTGGCCACTAATGAAGTTGAGAGACAAGGCATGTGTTCAGGACAGGCATTCATGTAGGCAGGTTCTTCGGCACTATGAAGTCTCATATTGCAGTTGTGCACCATCAACACAGTGATGTGCACCATGGTGCTGCTTCACATTCAGGCATCCCCAGGAATGCAATAATGAATTCAAGTCTCAGACGTGTTTGCCCTTCATATTCCCAACTCAGTTCATCTTGCTCCATCCGCTCCGGGCAGGACTCTCCGCTGTCACCTCCGTCCGTGATGAGGCGACAGCTGCTGCATGTTGCCCTCCAGGCGGCCTGCTGCACGTTCTCCTCCGCACCTGACGCTCCTTTCCAGGCGACAGGTGAGCCGCATGCACCTGCGGCGGTAACCCAGTCATATTGGGAGTGTTTCCACGTTCGGCTCATGTGGAGAGACACAGGCGGTACAAGACAGGTAAACTACAGAGTCAACGCATTTTGAGCAGCTGCCGGAGCATGCCAGCGATCTGGAGGAACTTGTCCTTCTTTCGCTGCTTCAGAGCCATCAGGGCCCGGGACGTCTCCTCCGGGTCCTGGGTGTAGGAGAAGATGCTCCTCACTCTCTCCTCGGCCTTCATGTCGCCCGTTTTCTGGAAGAGTCTCATCAGCTTGTCCTGGTTGACGTTCTCGAAAATGTTGGCCACAGCCTTCTTACGGTTCGCCGTGTCAAACTTGTTGCCGTGGACAGAGGGGCTGACGCGGCGGCATTCAGAGGACACGTAGATAGACATCTTTTCTCTTTGTTTCTCCGTTGGACGTCTCGTGTTTCTCTGCTCCAAGTGTGGCCCTCCAACTCGGCGAGGATGAGTGGATAGGTGCGCACTGTTTCGCCGGAGCGGCTTCTGGCTTGACCGAGTGAGTGAGTGAGTGAGACAGAGCCGAGGCTGCGAGTATTTATAGAGCTGCGGTGGGAGGTTTGCTTTGTGTGTGTGTGTGTGTGTGTGTGTGTGCGCTTCCAGCGGTGACATCAGCAGTCATGAAGCAGACAGACGCCGCCTCTCGGAGCGCACCGAGAGTCTGCAGCTCTCCAAATACGCACGGCAGTCAGATGTGCCAAATATCACTTCATATCTTTGATGGGTATTTGAAGTAAACAAACATCCCACTGAGATATTACAGTGTGTTGTAAAATAAATTGAATTCATGCCACCATATAGACGCAGTGGTTTATAATTGCCACTGGCCTCACTAATTAATTTAATTAATTAATGTCATTAATTGAATTGAATCAATTAATGAATTCATTCACTAGAAAATGAATGAATTCTAGTGAATTCATTCACTAGAAAATGCTAGTTTTTATTTTAAATTTTTTCATTGACCAGTTTCACTGTGTGTTATCCAGCTAGTACAAACAGTTCAACACTCAACAAGAAGAAATGTCCATAAACACCATCTTAAATCTTTAAAGACGCACTAACTGTGTTTAGTAAAAGTAAAAGTCCTGCATTAAAAATGTACTTAAATACCATAAAGGCACAGATGTATTATCAACATCATGTACTTAAATTATCAAAAGAAAAAAACATATAGAGAAGAATGGCTTCTGTAAGCATTTACTATATAAATAATAATAGCCTATATTATATTATTGGATTATTATTACTGAAGCATCCATGTCTAAGCACATTTGTACTGTAAATTCAAGTAGCTTTATTTACTGTTGGGTGGTCCAGTCTAAGCATCTTTATAATAAACTCGTGCATTTTGTATGTAAAATCTTTATCAGCAAAATAACTAGTAACTATAGCTGAATAGTTAATATCTGTGAAGTAAAAAATATTTGTGCCTGAAAGTATAGAGTAGCACAAAATGGAAATACTGGAAGTACAGTGCAAGTACCTCGAAAGTGTAGGCTATAAGTGCCGTACTGGTGGTCTACTTAGCAATCAACATAACATTAATATATAATGTATGATGATGTGTGGTATACCTGTATAATGTGTTGTTATTTCCAGGGATGTGATATGTGTGGGACACAGACGTGACAGGCGAGACATGATGCCTCGGCTCATCTGAGTCATTTGTGTCTTTTGATTTGTTGGTCTGTTCTCTGACAGAGAGATGTGTTTACTGAATGAGTGTTCTTTTCCTGTTGGCTGGAGCCCTGATGTAAATTTAGTCTTTAGTCCAACTATACTAATGTTTTTTATACACCTACAGTACTCTATTTTTATTATTTAAGTGTTATTTTTTTATTAACTTGGGGTTTTAGTCATGTAGGGTGCTAAAAGCGTGTTTTTACTGCCCAAATTTGCTCCAGAAGATTGTATCTCCCCTTTTCCAGTTAGCAGTGCTAAAACTATTTGGCTTACATTTAGGCCTTCAGATGGGAGGGTTAGTGAGTTGTGTTCACAACCAGAGTTGACCCGTGGTGGCTGATCTGTGCTGATAAGGCTGCAAGGCGTTCCCCCTTGAGAAGCAACTCTCCTCATAAACAACTGCAAGTGTTAATCTCATGCTGGTGTAACGCTCATGCTTTCCTAAAAACAACTGCCCCCTCTACAAAAGTGACCTCAGGCTAGTCCCTTATATGGAGAAAGACAGTCAGGAGCAGTGGCCATAAGTGGGTAAGGAAGTGTATTTTCCTCCAGATGTCTGCAGAATGAAGTTCATGCACGGTATGCCCGGCATGTGGCATTGACTTTGTGTTCAGAGTCGAACAATAAACCAAAGATCATCGCTGAGTCTGAAGTGAAACAATACCCAGATCCTCGCTGACAGCATTGTTTTCCAGGTCTGTGTGAACAATGCATTGCCACAGGCATGGCAGTTATGACTGGAGACAGAGAATGTCACTGCACTTCCACAAAAAAAAAAAAAAACTGGTGGAAACGACATATTTATGACCCCAAAGTTGTCCCCGAGGCACGAGAGACAAGCAATGCACAATGAGATTTCAGCGGGTAGACGGAAACTGGAGCCTTGAGCTGCTGACTCTATTCTCCTGTCCATGCCAAGCATTCACACTTTATCATAACAAAAGGGACACTAAATTTAACCGGGGGTCAAAGTTCCCCATGGGGAGGGATTCTTAGGAGACAGCAGGTTTACTCCCTCGTGTATCCCTTGAAGATAAGATTCTGTCCACAGAGATGTTTAACATTTACATAACAACACTCCCAAATGTCCCTAAAATAGAGTCCAGGTCACAGATAAGAGGCCTCATGGAAAAGGATGCAGCATGTTGAGACAAGTTTGAGGAGTTCTCTTGGTTAAGTAACAAGGTCAATGTTCGCCTATCTGGACCAATTTTGCTGTGCTTCCCTCCTCCTCGTCCTAGTTTATGGATGTGCTGTACTAAGCAATAAAATGTGACAGTACACGAGAAACCACCTCCAGAATTATATGTCAGTCGAGGCCTGGCATGAGATGTCTTGAGTAACGAGAATCTTTCCTTAGTCAGAAAGATTCAAATCAAGGATGGATTTTGAAATGCTCCAAACTGATTTCATGTGTTATGACCCTGCAGCACAGGGAGGTTACATAACGCAGCAGGTATCCAGACATGAACAGTTTTACAGCCTGCGCTGTTTGATGTGGAGCCCAACATCGTTCACGGAGCCAATATTCTCTATCCAAAATGGAAGTCCTGTGAGACCGGTTGATAACTAAACGGGTTAATGTGTGACAATTTACACAAGGCTGATATAATTGTTTCCTTTATTCTTTATCCAACTTGGTAGCAGTTAGTTTGCCCTGCACATTTAATATTTTGGATTTAAACAAGACAGGTAAAAGCCCAGAATGTAAAAACCATACCCCTGTGTCTCATGCTTAAAGGAATAATTTTAGGAATAGTGCTTAAAGGAATAAAAGTGGGAACTTTCCTACATTGTATATGGGAGTGTACATTAATGAGGCTATTCAGGGTCAAAGTTATGGGAGTCCTGTGTTGTTGGTTTGTTTCAGCATTCCCTTGGACTCCTGTTTTATGTTTAGGGGACAGAGCTAAAATACCAAATATATCAAAATGCCCATTTTCAGTTATTATTGTGGGTATGATTACAGCCTCTAGAATTATTTTGAGGCATTGGAAAATAGCTAAAAAGCTCCAGGTTTAGATAGGTAGAGACAGCATCTTGTGAGTCTATGCTTAGGAGGATAAAATGTAGTTTGGAAGATGGGACTTCCTCCTGGGACCAGGAGTGCCTGTTTAGCTTTCAAGCATAGCTGAAATGCTGACTATGATATGTTTTCTTTTTATTTCATTGTGGACTGAATCTCTTACTTCTGTATTTCATTAACTGTATTTAACTTGTCTTTTTTATTTCTTACACTATGTCTTGTACTAGTGTCCACTCCTGTAACCCTGAAATGATATGAAGGTCTTCTTGCTGCCATGTATCAAACCATGTCTTTAAAAAACTCGATAAAAACTTTAATTTAAAAAATGAAAATATGACGCAACAGTCAGGAGACAGTTAGCCATGAAATAGTCCAGCACATTACCCCTCATAAAACCACAAGGTGTTGTTTTTGTATGAATTATACAAACCAGATATAGTTAGACAGACCAGTTCGTTTAATCCGTAAGAAAACCTTTGGACAGAGCCAGGATAGTTTGTTTCCCCGTTTCCAGTTATTATGCTAAGCTAAGCTAAGCTAAGCTAACCGGCTGCTGGCTGTAGCTTCATATTTAACAGACAGATATAAGAGTGGTATCAATTTCAATCAAGTACATTTCCCAAAAGTTTAACAATTCCTTTAAAAGCAGCAGATTCATCCACATTTTTCTTAAGCCTGTTATCATTTCACCTTGTTCTTTTACATAAAGTCATAACAAGTACAGCTTATATAGATTTTAGCATTACAACATGTGTTTAGAACAATTACAATTTAATCCAAAGCATGTGTGACACTTGCAAAATGACCTGATAGGGAAACCTTTCAACAAACTGTGATGCTTGTTGAAACAGTAGGTGACGCACAAAGACAAAATGACAACAAATGTACACACTGAATCCTCTGTAAATCAGAGATTGATAGAGATACAGACCTCAGGTTATAGCGTGTTTGCTTTTCTGTAAAATGAACATGGCAGTGTTTTGGAAATGCCTCAATTGCTGTTTGCTGTTCTTCTTGTGTAATCTGCACACGTCCCAGATATCCGAGACGACTTAAATGTTCAACACGAGGTAAGCAGAGACAGCTTTATCAGAAAATGGTTCACAGTGAGACTTTGACCTTTGAGTTCACAATCGTATGATTCTGTTTTTAAAACCCACCAGAAAACACATGAAGCTTGTTCACTTCATGAGAAGGAAATCTATTGGTCCAAGAAATGTAAAATTCCAGTTAAGTACACTAATGAAAAAAACTTCTGTTCTATAACAAACTAACAGCTGCTACAGCCTTCAATGGCGGTAAACTGAATTAAATGACTCATGGCATCGTAGTGGCTATAGCACGATAACATGTTAATGATACTGAATCCCCACAAGCTTTGTGGTTACAGTAAGAGAATGCATGTCTTCATCCGGGCCTGTGTTTATATCTGACTGCAGGACCTTACCGGAAACTTTCGCAGGCAGCAAACACCCAGCATGTCTGTTTAGCAAGTGGGCGCTTATGTAACATTAGCACAATGAAGAAAGGACATCTGGGGAGAGTGAGTCTCCGGGGGACTAGTGTTTGTGTGTGAATACAGCTCCTCGTGGTGCTTATCCAAAGTGAAAAATAGTGGCACATGGGGGGGGGGGGGGGTGTAGAACAAAAACATTACTCAAATTTAACTGGCCCTGTGGGTGTCATGTCTGATGGCCTCATGGTAACGCAGGTAAACTCTGACTCACTAAAAAATATTGATATTACTAGAGAATTTGTTGTAGTTGCAAGGGCATAGTGCAAGCAGGGGGTCCAGTTGAGGCAATAAAAACTGGGCCAATTATGGTAAATAAGAGCTGGAAATAATAGTTGCAAAATGCTCATCAGTGTCAGATTTCCCAGAAAGGAGTAAATGGGTAAAATTTTACTTGAAGTACATTGTGACATATTGCAAGCAGACTATAAACCCAGCATGGTTTAGACTTCCTCACAATGTAATCATCAGACAAACTTAAAAAAATACACTTCATTTAAATGAATACATGACTTATACAGCTGCCTCATAAAGTATTCAACTCTCTTCTTTTCTTTTTATGTCTTGCTCATTTCTTACATAGAATGCACTTAAAATGAGCACCATCTCAAGTTAATTGTTCTGAAACCTGCACAAAGGCTACAGAGGAATCACCAGGGTTTTTTTAATGAGGCGGGGTGGAGTGGTACGTTTCACAACCTGCTGGGGTAAGCAGCAGCAGCAGGGCCACAATAGACCGAGTGGTAACACTTGCACGCAAAGCAGAGTTCATCTTTCCTCCTTTCTCTGCTCCCGAACCCCCCCCCCAGGGACCGGCCTGTGCAGGCAGATTAAGTGACTGAGCGCCCACCAAGGCAAGGCACTATTACACTGAACCGGCTCAATCTGGCTACCGCCTCTCGCTTCACAGCTGGCTGCACCACAGGGGCCCAAGGCAAAATCTACTGTACATCTGTCCACACGACGCTCCCCAGTCCAGGCTCCACTGGATCAGGTGAATCAGGTGGTTGCTGAAGAATGGGAGGGGGGTCAAGGGGACATTCCATAGGTACGGGCCATTGTGGCCTCCTCCTAGCTCCAGGGGTTGATGGATAGTAAAAATATCTCAACAAGTATTGGATATGAAATTTTGCATAGACATTTATGTTCCCCAGAAGTTCAATCCCAATGGCTTTGGTTGTTCTCTGACTTTTCCACTAGCGCCACCAGCAGGTCAGAGTTTTCACTTATTCAGTGAAATAGCTTGACATCAACGCACAACACTTTTTTTCTGACATTCATGTTCCCTACGGGATGAATCCAACAATTGGAGATATACATGGTCCCTTGAGGATGAACTCTAATGACTTTTCATCTAGCACCATCACTGGGTCCAAATTTTAATTTGTCCAGTATTTTAGTTTATGACAAAACTAATGCTGTTCCCACCATCCTCAGCAGTACTATGTGTTAAGTGCTAATTAGCAAATGTTAGCATGCTAACAGGCTCAACTAAGATGGTGAACCTGGTAAATTTTACTTGTTTAACATCAGCATATTAGCATTGTCACTGTGCGTTGTTAGCATGTTGACATTAGCATTTAGCTCAACCTGCCGCTATGCCAAAGTACATCTTTGCAGAGCCGCTAGCGTGGCGGTAGACTCTACGTCTTGTTTTTAAGTTCTCCTGGTCTGAACTAAGTGTAGAGTGTGCTTTAATTTACACAAAACATGTGATAACAGTCTTGGTTATGGAGGCAAGATGGTTAAGGATCAAGTACTATCTACACAACAGAAATACCCTCATCTCAGCACAGTCCGAAGCTGTTTATCATTAGCTGAGCCTGCAGAGCAGGGTAGCACAGTAAAGCGCTCTTCACCCCTGGGTGCACTGCTGCTGACAGCTTAGCAGGAGCTCAGATACCTTACTGTCTCCATGGCAATACAGTGGAGGCCAGCAAGAGTGTCAGTGGGTGGAGGTGGAGAAACAGGGAGGACACTGCTAGGGTTTGACTGGGTCACCATAACACTGCACCAGCAAACAAGCAGTGACTCGGTGTGTGTGAGGACTGTAACGTCCTGTTATCCTGGAGGTAGAAACAATCTCTGTGGAGCCTGGGTGAGTCTTATGCTCCACTGAGTGAACTGGAAAAGGTGGCAGTATAATTACTTTGTATTTGACATTACCGAATGAGATGTGTAGGTGGTCACTTGATTTTTTTTTTACACACAATCTTTCACACACCGTTTGGTTTGTAAAAAAACATATTTGAAATGAACAACCTGTCAGTTCGTATCCCCCTTATAAGAACATTTGAACCCCTTCACTCCTACTTTTATGCGTCATTTCTGTATTTCAGTCTGCTGATTGACACAGACACTGGGAGCCTCCACTACAACCACAGTCTTGTTCTAGTCAAACACCACATAAATGGACGGATGTGAAATGGTCAAATGTGCTGACCCCACATTAAGTTAACAGTACAACAGAGAATCATATGAATTGATGGGGTTTGGTCCGGCGCCAGGTAAAGGAAAGTGCTGGAGCCGGTCGACGGCAGGCCCATTGTTCATCGTGGCGGGAGGGCAAGGTCATATTGGAGAGACCGGAGGGAGAAACACGCAAGTCTGAATTAATGAACAAGTCATCTGTGGCAGGAGTCTTGATAAATCTGAGAGAATACACCTTTTGAAAGGAAGTGTCACGCTGAGTGTACTCGCGTGTCTAGTCCGGGGTTTATATTGCTTGTTAGTTAAACGCTTAATACGATGCTAACAGAAATTTTGAGGTTGGAGGTGCACAAAATATCAAGTTCAAGCAGAGGTAGTCTTAGGTTACATTTTACACACACTGGTGTCAAAATATACTTAAAGGAACAGTTTGACGTACGCATATTCACTTTCTTGCCGAGAGCTGGATAAGGAGATTGATACCACTCTCATGTCTGCAGCTGCATGTCATGCTAGCAGCCGGTTAGCTTAGCTAGCATACAGACTAGCCTGGGCCTATCCAAAGATTTTCGTACGGATTGAACAAACTAGATACAACATGTTAATTAGTGAGCTTTAGATGTGTACCAGAACTATTTCTGGTACTATTGACTTGTAGTGCTTAACTAAAAATCTAATTAACATGTAAAGACCAAACTGTGTTTTTTTTGTTGTTTTCTTTAGGTAGAAAACTGCCTTTTTGATCCCTGGGCCTCCCTGCTGTCATTTGTGTTATTTTGAAAAGTGGCAGAGAGATTAAAACATGTGACTTTAAACAACTGTCTAAATTACATGAAAGTAGTTGTACTTCTTTGCACTTGCCACCACATCTCTCACCCTAAACCAGACACAAGGGAACCATGAAAATTACTCATCCCTTTTTAAGAGGCATGACAGACAGACTAAGACACTTTCAGTCACACAGTTAGACTGCTTCTGAGACAGAGAGGAAAACACCACTTATGCAAAATAAAGCACTTCTTATTTACCGTCATTAGACATTTACTAGATCGTAATACTGACTGAAAGGTTGGGAGTAGCTTTAAGAGACTCTTCCTGCCAGACTACCCCAGTTTCTGGGAAGCAAAACAAAACCAACAGCTCAAGAGCAAGAGTTATATGATGTGTATCTTTTTAATGAGACATGTCTATGAATGAAACGAAGAAATAGAACATTCAATTTCAAAAATGAAACCTATGTAACATGTATTAGTGTTGAATAATAGTCATGAAACTGAAACTAGACAGATTAAGAGGAAGTCTATGAGCTGGTCTTTTGAGAAATTCTATGAGCTCAGGGAGGTTTAATAGTGCTTACTGTGGTAGCATGGATGTGGAACTGAGAGCTCGGCTAGTTTCAGCTCCAGGCTGGTTCAAACCGGTCTGTTGGTAAGACAAATCAGTCTTGTGGATGAGTTAACTCACCACTAGGGTCTTGATGAGAAAGCAAATATCAGTGGGGAAAACAAAAAGTAAATCTCTTATCTGAGCTTGGGCCTCTTGATCTCACGTGAAACGCATCATAAAATATGTGACAACAATAGTGGGGCTGAGAGATAAAGAGGGAAACGCAGAAATTAGGTCAACAGTCATTCCATTTCTACAGCATCAGGGAACCAGCATAAACACTGCAATACTAATGGAGTCATAAGGTTCAGTATTGAGTATAAACTAAAGGGCAGGTGAAGTCCATGTTTTGCAGTAGAAGGGACAGCAGGGCAGGCATCATCCCCCATGCTCCAGTTTATGCAGCAGCACATGGTGTAAATAAATAACAGCCATGTGTGAACGCTAATGCAGCTCCAGCCTTCATGTTCAAGCTGTCAACAACATTTCTCCAGCCAAGATCTAGGAGAAATGCGAAGAAAACATCTCTTCCTCTGACACATGTATTATTATACAACTATTACACAAAGAACAAGGAATGGATACGAAACAACCCAAGAATGACTCGAGGACAGGTCATAAATACACAGGCTTTCAAACATTACAGAAGCTAATCCCAAAGGGGGAGATTTGTTGCAGAGATGGAGTGGTTTGTACACAAGAGCGACAGATCAAAGAAAAAAAAAGAGGGATCTATCTGCGTGCAGCATGTGAGGTGTTACATATTTACAACATGATTACAATATCCCCAGGCAACAGAAAATGCTGTTATGAGAGGGTTTCATTTGTAGTATACTGCACTAGATCATCATGAGGAGTGTGTTTTGACTTGCAAAATAGCTTTTACACTTCAGCTCCCATTCATTTTCCTTTTGTTTGTATTGTTTCTGTTCATTTCGGTGGCTCTGTATTGCAGTGCAAATTGGATGTTGGATGACAAGTACTCAGAGCATTACTTCACTTGGCCCTGCTTTTCATGTTATTTGCTGCTTAACCGTCCAGAGCAGCTTTCATCAGTGCAGCAATGACTGATGACATTGCATTATTTTATTAGGTCACATCATCAGCATAAAGGCAATATTGTCCCCTATTGATTTGTTTTATATTACATATCACTTCCAGTGGTGAAATTACATTTACTCAAGAGCTGTTCTTAGGGATAATTTTGAGGTACCTACATTTCCAATGTTTTAAATTCTACTCTGTTGTATTTCGTTGAAAATGTTATAACTATTACTTTGCTGTAGCTACAAGTTACCTTGTCAAAGTGTCCTTGGGCAAGACACTGAACCCTAAATTGCTCCTGATGGAGACCAGCACCTTGCATGGAATGAGTGTGTGAACTGGTGAATGAGACCAATCTCACCTCATTAAGGTTGAAAAGCGCTATATAAGTGAAATCCATTTACCATTGTATCGCCTGTACCAGTGATATAATTTTCCTTAGAACAGATTTTACTGAGTGTGTTTGGGAGTCAAACACTAATTAAAACCAAAATCAAATTAGTTGTTGTTCTGTCTGTGGGCAAAGCAAAGGTCTTCCTGTGTGAGTTTGGTACGTTTAATGTTATAATTATATTACAGTAATCCCTGAACAGTCTCGGACATCAGGGTGTTGTCAGTTAAATGTCTCAGAATGCTATAAATAACCTCATTATTCTGGGGGGTCACGACTCGAAAAGGCTGAGAACCACTGCATTAAACCACCCACTAGCAGTGGTGGAACTGCATTTAACTAAATGCCTGAAAAAGTATATATATTTTTATCTGGTCCCGACCCAGTCACTGGACTCCTACATGCACCTTCTTACCTGTTCCTCATTCCCCAGTTACCTGTCAGTATTTATACCATGCCCTTTCCCCCAGTCAGTTGCCAGATTGTTTGAGTTGTTGGTCACAGCCTTTGCTTTCCAGCCTCTGTAACCTGTGCCTAAACCTGTATCTGTGCCTACCTGGCTGCCTGCCCCATTCCTGTTTACCCATGGACTCTGTTACTTCTGTTTGGACTTTCTACCCATGCCAGTATGCTTGTGTATCTTCACCTTTTCAATAAATCACTCAGGTGTTCCTGTCTGCCTGGATTGTTTGCATTTTGGTCCGTTCCCTGTAGACTCGTAATCACCCGCCTGACATAACTTGTGCAATAAAATAATAATTTGTGCACAAGATAAACAAATATCATCTTTTGGGACTACGAAATGTAACACTCTGAAAGGGGCAATTCTGCATAACTAATACTTGATACATTAAGAATATTTTGCTGCAGAATTAGAAGTAGAATTTTTAATGCAGGACTTTTACTTTTGACAGCATTTGTTTACATTGTTGTATTGCTACTTTTACTTAAGTAAAGCATCTGAGAAGTTCTTCAACCACTGCCCTCCAATATATGAAGTATGAAGTAGTACAAATCAGCTTCTCCTCGACCAGCTACAACATTAAAATACTACTTTCATGTCAATGCATCCATAATAACAACCCTATTATATTATACAAATAATGATATATATTTCTACAAGGGCCATTCTGCATAATGTGTACATTTACTTTTGATAGCTTTAGTATATTTTGCTGATAATACATCTGTGTTCTGTAGTTCTACTTAAGTCACATTTTGAATGCAGGGCTTTTACTTGTAGCAGAGTATTTCTACATTGTGGTTTTGCTACTACAGAAAAATGCATAATTTCATTTAGTCCGAAGTGCATACAGACACACAGCCGTATTGTCTGTTAACATATTGCCACATCAGGTCATACCCTATAGATATACATGTACCCCATTTACATGTGTAAGACAAGTTTTGATGTATAATGCATGTACATTGTATGATATTCAGCTATTCCCTTAGACATGACAAGGAAACATATGGCAGCAGGCAAACTTCATGTAGAGGCATCTGTATGTCCTGTAAGGCCTAATGAGTGGGTTCATTAACAACAATCTGGGTCCCGTTCTCCCCAGGTTGAGATGCCAGTAGCTGGGATCTGGTCTACACTGTATATGCATGGCCTCACCTTTTAAAACTCTCCTAATAAAGATCAAATGACTGAAAATGTCATAAGAATAAAGTGAGTACAAGTTAAGAAACAGTCTCCGTTGCTAGCTAAAAGATTACAGCTGGATTCTGTCAAGTTTGAAAAGGAATTTGAACCTGTTCCACAGCAGTGATGTGATATGGATCTTGGCCTGCAGGGACATTGGAAAATCCTGCAGCCGGATTCATCATTGATCACCATCAAGGTCAGACCAGCAGTGTGGAACAGACTGCAGTGTCCCTGGCAGGACTCCATCAGCCTCGTAATTTACGTAGTTGTACTCTCTGTGTGTGTGCAATCAATAAAGTCACATTTTTCCACACAGGCCCGGTCACGCAAGCCTCCCACAGCCCAGCTGTCCAGCAGCACCGTCACCCCGAAGGTAGACAGATACTGTACACAAACTCCATCTCTAGGAGTCATGTTTTGTAGTGTGAGTTTTTACAAAAAGTGGAAAATGTGACTTGTTTGGAGAGCAAAAAAAAACCTTCTATAATAATCACAGACATGTTGATAGTAGTGGGGTGTTCACTTATTTCAATATATTGACACTGTTTCAAGAAAATGGTCAAACATGTTGTTATCTCCAGTTTTTAACATGACTTTAAGGCTCCATATGACTTATCGTGATAATTCTTGATGTTGTGTGAGAGCCCACCACAGGCCGCTCAGTGGTTATGAAATGAAGAGGCTGCTCTCTGGTGGTGATGTTGTAAACTGCAAACCAGGGATCAAGAGAAGATTTAACTTGCGGAGGAGGGGTGATTCATACGTGGGCACTGACTCTGAGTCAGGGGCCAGGTCATCACTGGTCACCAGTATTAATATTTATACTGAATGTAAATCTGAATTCAACCATAATCAAACTGTCAGATGAATAAACCCTTCATCATGAGATCTGCTTCTGAAATGAGAGCCAGAGAGGAAATCATCTGATAAAATACATTAGCTGAGATCACTTTCATTTTGCACATTTCATTATCATATAATACTGTGTTAAAATGTATTTCAATAGAGGGGTATGTTTTTGTGATGTCCACACCCACAGCTGCTCCAGCACTCTAAAAGTATTTGGTAACATCTTTTCCACTCACCCTCACTTTAATTTGACCCTTTCACTCTTTTAGGTTTAGTTCAGTTACAGGCAACTTTCATATAATTATAATTAAATTACAGTTTGTTTCTGTGTTTCTTCAATTTTGCATTTAGGTTTATTAGCATTTTTGACATAATTCCTAGAGGAAATGCACACATTTAGTTAATTTTGTATTGTCAACACTTAAGTTTCATTATCATTAAGTTGCATTAATACAATGTTCTCTCTTCAGGGTTCGTACAGCTTTTTAAGAGTAAAATGTATCATCACATCTAAATTGTTACTATAAATGTCAGGAGACAACAAACCATTTCACTTCAGATTTCTGGTTTACATGAGTGATTGTAAAGCTGATGAAACAATAGATTATGTTGAAAATCAAGCATTTTTCAAGGAGTATATTCAAATTCAAGCATATTCCCAACCTTGAAAACATAATGATTTAAATTAAGCATTTTCCAAACTTTCAAGACTTTGTACAAACCCTTTCTTTTCTGAAACACTGTGCATGTAAAATATGTGACTCATGCAATGAGCAGTGGTAAAGGGGAACTCCACCAATTTTACACATCACAGTCTGTTTACAGGTGTTTGGGAGTACTACTGCATATGTTAAAAAAGTTGTATAAAAACTTTTTGGGCTCCAGAGAGAGCTGTGCGAAGTCTGATAAATCAGTCAGCTTACAGGGTACTATAAAATGAGGCGTGACCATTTATTTAACTTTATATTTCTTATACTGTATACAGTTGTTAGTAAGTAGGAAAGTAAATACAACTTTATTTCTATAGCACAAAACCAGGGTTTGAAACTGCTTCACAGTTACAAAAAGACAATAAAAGCATTTAAATAAATAATTACAACCAACACAAGCAAAATTTGTTTAAGAAATAAGAACACATCTGGGCAAGGAAGCATCAATAAAATACCTTTGAGAATAAATGGGTTTTGAGATGAGATTTAAAACTTGTTGATCTGACCCCCAGAGAGAGACTGGTCCAAAGTCTAGGGAGCCAGGACAGCAGAAGTTCCGTCACCATGAGCCTTGAAGTTTGAGCAGGTCACAACCAGGAGCCCTTATTCTGATGACCTGGAAGGCCTAGTCGACCTGTATAGGATCAGCAATTCAATAACTTAAAAGAAAAACGATTTTAACTCAATCCTAAATTCAGCAAGAAGCCAGTGTAATGAAGCCAGTCCTGGGATTATGGGAACGCTGCATAGTCTTTGTTAGCAATCTGACAGCAAAGACAAACAATGGGTGATTTGTTCAAGCTGTTGGAGATAAGAGGGGATGTAGTTTGGCAATGTTTCTGAACTGACTGAATATCAAAACTTACCCCTAGGTTTCTGGAAACCACCTTTGAGATAGAAGCCAGGGAACCTGGGTTGTTCTCCCAAAGATCTGATTTGGTACTTAATACAGTTTTGTTGAGATTTAACTGCAGGAAACTATGAGACATCCAGGCTCTAATCTCATTAAGACAATTTTGTAAAATCGCCAGATTTGAAACCAGGCTGGAATTTGTCAAATAAATTGTCAGTGAAGAAGTAGCAACTGTACAAATAAAATCCAAAGACAAGTCATTTTTGACATTAAGATTGGGTTTTAAAAGGTTCAACCATTAATCAAAGCTTCACAGAAAACAACAGAATAGGGATAAAAGGAATTCATCCATCTGCATGATTCATAGAAGTTCTAATAAAAACACTGATAACACATAGTAATTAGTATTTAAATACATTAAATGTACTTCCTAAATTCACTTCTCATTCTCAGCAAATAATAATGATTAACTTGGAATCAAGCTGCTAATGGCTATTCTTTTTAAATATATTTGGAATATCTTTACACTATATTCAAAAAGCTTCATAGTGAAACAAAGTAAAACAAAACAAAGTAATTACAGAATATTACTGAACTGAAACAGAAGAAAGAAGCTGACAATATAACATGTTTATATATGATTTATCATGATGCTCTCATTCCAGACGCAGTTAAGCTAAATAAAGATATACACCTACAAACAACACAGCCAAATGTATGCATCTGATCTTCACACATCTTTTTGGATGTCTTTGCACTTCCCCACGCAAAATGAACATAGATTTGTTGGTGATACATACAAATAATAAAGCAACTACTGCTGTTAATAACATAATAATAAAATATTGATTGGCAGACAATCTGATCTTTATGGAATAAATGTGATGTCCAGTTTATTTTAGTTACCCCTCAAATAAGACCGGAAAAGGCACATTGGGAGTGATGCACATACGTCGTGTGAGTGGGGAAAGAGACATTCCAGATGCTCTTATGGATGATTAGATAGGCAGGGTTTCAAAATATTGTACACGGAGAGTGCACTATTCTAAAATGAAAAGCTAGCTTTGAGATTGAATGAGCACTGTGGCTCTAGTGGCTGTGTACAGAAATAAGGACTTTAATGGACAGGTACTTTTTGTGTCTGGCTTGCTCACCAACACTCTAGAGAATGAAATGAAAATCTTTTTGTCTTCACTGTATCATGATATCTGTTTGTGCAAGACTCTCAGCAACATCGAGTTTAATAGTTTAATATAATATGATTTCAAAATGCTCCTCTTAACATATCATAGCATAAAATATTACATGGTCTGTTATACGTAATGAACTTCCCTGCACATGCTTTCAGATCTCTGCAGGCAGGCGTGCTTGCAGTGGTGGAGTAGCAATAACACAGTGTAAAATTGGTGCATTAAAAATTTTACTTAAGTAAAAGTACAACAGTAGAAGCATAAAAATGTACTTAAAGTAGCTTGTCAATTTCCCTCAAGGATTAATAAAGTCTCATCTTAACCTGTAATATTACGTCATAATTTATTTGTTGATTATATTTTGTGTTAATAATCTGAATCTGCAAAGTAACTAGTAATTAAAGTGATCAAATACATGTAGTGAAGTAAAAAGTACAATATTTGCCTCCGAAATGTAGTAGAAGTATAGAGTAGCAGAGAATGGAAATACTCAAGTAAAGTACAAGTACCTCATAATTGTACTTATGTACAGTACTTGAGTAAATGTACTTCCACCACTGCCCACCTGTTATACCTGCAACTAAGACAAACTCCTCAGCCAATAGATCCTTTTCCTACCACACCCCATACTGTTGTACAGGGAAGAAGGCTCTCTGGTGTTCTTTAAATCTAAACTCAGCATGTACTTCTCCCTATCCTAAGATTAATTTGATCTGGGATTAAACATACTGTCTATAGTGCTGTAAAGTGGATGTATTTATTTATTTAATGAAGAGCCCAGCAGTTGGGGTCCTTATAGCACTACATTGTTTACTATTTTGGTCAGTCTTTACATGAAGTATGCTGACACTGTTTTCTTTTGCTGCCAAGAATGGCACTGGTCTGCTACTGTCTACTGTGTGCCCTGTTGGCCCATCCTGCTCAGACAGATTGGATTTTCTTTTTCCAGTGCCGTCCTTCTCCCCGCGGTCTGGAAGCGCTCGGCCTCCTCCGTCTTTCAAGTTTCCCTGTCTCCTACCCCACCAAGATGACATCATCTGTCACACACTGCCCATCCATTCACCCTCCCCCTAATGCCAACCTGGCACCTTACACTTGAAAAGATGCGACTTGTATGAATTTATTTTATGGAACTTCTCAATGTTGGATTTACATTATTAGTATTTTTGGAATTACAATTTCATCGTTGTAATTGGTATTTCAGTGTTACTCCTTTTGGTTATTTATTTATTTTTATAATTTCCATTTTCCCAACATCATCTCAATTGAGGAGGTGGTAAGTATCTTTGAATTTCCTCCCCTGAGGCTCCTTCCATTTTCTTTCCTTATGTTCTAAAGTTTTTCAGGGAGTTAATCCTTGATGGAGTTTGGGCTGGTTCAGGAACCATTGCTGCTGTGGGCCTGTAAAGCACACCCAGAAACTGGATGTAAAATTGGGGTTTACTTTGCAAAAACACTTGGCTTATTCATTTTGTATGGACAGGCCTATGAACATTGAGTTGCAGATGATTCCTTTTTCAGTAGCGCTGAGTCACGACCTGGCAGCCCTCTTTGATTTGTTACACCCAGATTAGACTCATAAGATAATGTTGAGGTTGCTGTCAAACACCAAAACTTTTGTCGGTAACCTTAAACACACACGGAAGATATAAAAGTGACAACACTACATCCTCCCTGCCTGCATGTGGCACAAGTGTCACATTGCAGCAGCTACAGTATATATATCCTCTATACCACTTTATATAGATGGTGCAACTGGAACTCAAGAATAGCAGTTGGATGATGAAGCCTTGGTCAGTGACCTGTGTGTTCTTGTTAAAGGGGACCTCTACCAATTTGATACATCTCAGTCTGTTTACAGGTGGGGAGTATTACAGCATATGGGAAAAAAAGTTGTATAAAGCCTTTTGTGTCTCCAGAGGGAGCTGTGTGATGCTCAAGTGATGTCACTTGAGTCAGCATCAGTTGGGGCTGAAGACTATAAATGAAAAAAATCTGGGGGTGTGGAGTTAGAAAGAAGTGAGCTTACCAGAACTCTTTAGTCCGTCTCTGTAGGACGCTGCTGCAGGCTAGCGGCTGACGGTACATAACACACCCAAAACCAGTTGAGTTGCATTGTGGGTAACATAGGTGCCAGGTTTGGACAAGGAAGAAGAACGATATCTCTGGTTCATGAATTTCAATACTTTTTTAAACTGTCAACCATGAGTCCGACAATGTTGATATCTGTGGAGCACTCTTAAGGCATAACACCACCAGGTCTGGGATCATTTTTTGAACTATATAAAAGATTGAAATAGGTGCCTATAACATGTAAGGGGAGGAAGACTATTATTTTATTTAACATCCTTCATAGTTGAGGATATATAGGATACAGTATTAATATCAAATGATGATGTGCTTTGTTATGTTATGTTTATGTGCTGACATATAGGTATATATATATTTTTTTCCCTTTTATGTATCTTTATTAAAATGGTTGTATTGTTTATTTTGAAGTGTGACGTGACTAATCCAAGATTTAAATAAAAACTTAGTACAACATGCATCATCACGACACTTTACCAGATCCGTACAGACATTTCCATATAAAGATATTTAGTTGATGTTAGCACTGCATTTTCAACATGTATAAATCTACAGTATTTCACTAGTTGGGAAAAACTATGTTATGATGATGAGGAAATGAATAAAATAAGCTTTGATTCATAAAAGTAAATCTGTTGAGAAATGTGACAAGTAAGGGGGAAAGGATACTCATTCAGGCGATGCATCATGTGCAGCACATGTCACATACTGTAAAACATCAGACAAATGCCGAGTAAGCTGGAAAATGGTAGTGTAACTTCTGCTTTCAGATGTTGATGCCTGAATGGTGCTTAAATCATGGCTTGTCTGAACAGTGTCACTACCAATGTTATGTAAAATGTACAGTCCTCGTTCTGTTTGAAAATGCATGCTTAAGTTTAGCTGTCACTAATATGAGGCTTCAGCAGTCTTCAGTAAGTCGGTATGGCTCTGTGGATTGCAGTGCTGGTCTGTTGGTCGGTTGGACCATCGCTTTGGTCAAGATTGAAATATCTGAACAACTATTGGATGATTTAAATTAAATTTGGTACAAATATTCACGGCCCCCTAACAATGTATTCTAATGACTTTGGACATCCCGACTTTCCCTCTAGCGCCATCATCAGGTCAAATTTTTAACTTGACCAATACTTTGTTTTGTAACTTCCCATCAGCCTCTGATTAGTGAAGCATGCTAACACACTAAATTAAAATGGTTAACATTATGCCTGCCAAACATCAGCATGTTAGCGTTGCCATTTATCATTAATTGTCATTGCCGTAAAGCTCAAAGCACTGCTGTACCTAAGTACAGCCTCACAGAGCCACTAGCATGGCAACTCTTAGCCTTGTTATTACAAATACAATGGGAATTTGTTGTTATATTGGGAATTTTGTACTAAAATGACACACACACTCACTCACAGTCTGAACTCAGACTGCTGAAGCCTCGTATTAACTTCAGCTGACCTTTGCAATGTATCATTGCACAGAACAAGGATTTTGTCCCCCATCACGTACATAGGAATTACAGTAGGAGGGGCTCTCTTTGCAGCCAGTATGAACAGGAGAACTAACTAGAGCAGCCAATAGCTCCTTCAATTTACGTCTGTGCATGTCAGTGTTGTTGTAAGATACCACTATCCTTTAAGAACAAGTATCAAGGATGATTTTCATAGCCTCTGAATTCATTTTAGAGATGCATTGTTTTCACCAAGAGTGCAAAGCCAGAAAACCAGAGATTCTGACTATGGGTTTGAGTGCAGTGTGGTCACCACACTCACAGAGAGGCAATTGTTTAGTTAGGTTCATGTCTTCTGTGAATGGAGCATCATGAAACAACATAAACAAAAGTTTACATGAATGAAGCAGGGTTCTATCTGACATATAACTAATCCAACCATCCTATGTTTACTCTGTGTATCACAGACTCTCGTCAGGCAGAGAAGCAGTTTTCATATACCTACAGATCATTTGTTATTCCAGTGTGTGCAGTGACTCTTTTTGCTTAGAATTTCTGTTGAGATTCTGTGTGCTGCTCTTTTCTTTGTTTATCGACCCATGACGTCTTTCAGTGGAACAATATTATTCTGATCATTCCCATCAAACTGAAAATGTTTAGCATTTGTACTTCCTGTGCGCCTCTTCCTTTTACAGGAATATGAAAGCTGCATGAACTGACTTTAAGGTGAATCACTATTCATGTACCAAAGATAAGAAAGCAAACCTAACACTATTTATTTAAAACTGTCACACTTTATTTAAATGAAATTGTCACAGTGTTACTTTAACTCCACTATGCTCCACTGAGCTACACACTGATCTGTGTCCTGAATTGTCCCAGTCTTCCGCTGAGGGAGCACACACATTGGCCTTATTGTCTTCTGATACTTTGTCTCTGCTGCGACTCCAAGCATGTGCTCAGTGGGTGAGGGACAGAGGCAGGGGAAGGAGCATCTAAACCACTGCAGATGGGGCTCAATTTTAGTGTCTTTATATGGCAAGTTGTGAAACCTTGTGACATAGTGACGGCAGCGTGACAAGTGATGTATGTGGAAATTACCATATGGCTTAAGTGCTGTGAGTCAGTCAGTCAGCCACAATACAGGATGAGTCAAACCGCTGATTTATGGCTTTTATGCAAAAAAAGACAAAGCGGTTAGAATTTCAGCCAGTAAAAAGGTAGGAAATGTATGTAATCTATTTGTCTAAATTACTGCTGCCATTACAGTTTGTCATAAATTTAATGTGGGAGACTACAAGTTAAGCTTTGACCACAACACAGGATTCCTCCTGCATTCCGTGAGAGAAGGAAGGGCGTGTTCAGGCCGGTTGTGAGCATGCTGTTGTCAACGAGGAAGTAGCTGTGACAGGTCGAGGATGGCGAAGGTGTGGCCTCGCAAGAATAGCAAAACAGCATGCAGGTAGACAGCATAAAGCCTGATCAGAGCACCGATCTGCTCTGTTACAGTGACTGTCTGCACTTGGACAATGACGCCAACACTCCTATTGTGGGTCCTCATCCTAAATGCCTCGCTCAAGCCCTCAGGTAAGTCACTGGATACTATTACCTCCACACAGCACAGCGGCTAATTAATAACTAAAGCCTAGGTTTATCCTATCCTGTTTACTCAACAAACACTAACTTGTGGGTTTCTGCTCTTGAGCGTAAAATAAAAAGTGCTCTAAAACACCTGACCAAATATGATGTGATATACTGTATTATAAAAAAGATTAATGTGGATGTTCTTTAAAGACTTAAATGCACTATACGCATGTAACGTCCATCAGTTTAAGGATAATGAATGATATGCACCTAAAAATATGGTTGCTTCCTTTTAGCTGAGTTTAGATCGTCTACATCAGTGATAATGGAACTTTTAGAGACAAAATGTAGACATTAGAAATGCTCAAGCAGAGTGACTGTGTGCCTTTATCCTGGCTGGTGTAACATCCTGCTAAGCAATAACACCTAATTGCTGTTGTTAACAATGTGAACACACACATAACCACCTGATAATGCTTCATAAGCCAAGCAAAACGAGAGGGAATTACTTTAAGCGCATTGCTGATGCTGTGACACACTGTCAGAGCTGGACTTTGGATCACAACAAAGCCACCACCTTCTCAGGTGCTACTGCGTACCTAGCCAATGGGTAACAATGGTTAACTTAGTCATTTCCTTCCAAGCAGCTTTCGCTGACTGGGAAGTACTGCCTTTGGTTAAAAAATGTCTTTACGTTGGTGGGACGCATGTCTGGTAAAGATGAGGTGAAAGATCTTACCAAACAAATTCCCCAATTTCAAAAGTAGGAACTGATGAAATCTAGAGACCACAAAAAAATGAAGTAAGACCTGTTTTTTTTTTTGTGTCCGTACAGTCGTATCAATATGGCAAGTAGCCTAAGGAACAATTTGACTCCACTACAAACAAATATGAGACCCTCATAAGAGCTCTCATTCACTAGTTTCATCTGACAATTACAGAGAAATTACACTCTCATTATAGCAAACACAATTGAAACTACTGTAAAGAAGAAATCTGTATTTTTACTTTTTTTTTTAGTTACAGTTACATTTAAATCATTCTTTTTTTTTTTTTTACGTGAAAAAGATGCAGAGGAGGTGGTAGTGTATTTTCAGCCCTAAATATTGTCTACCGATATTCCTATTAGGCTGCTTACGGCCCCAGCAACCTTCACCAACAAGGTAAAGCAGCCTGTATGTAGCCTGAGAGGTGAAACACAGGGCTAAAATTTGCGAAGCAAGTGCAAGGTCTTCTCCTGTCTCCCAAGATCTTCTCCCGTCTGTCTCATGGTGGCGGGGCAGTAACAATGTTCAAAGAGATTTTAGTAAGAAAATCAACCTGTTTTTTAGAAAAGTGGACATGCCCGTCCCATCCCCAGTGGAAATTACGCCCTTGCCTGGTCATCATACAACCAAAAAACAGTGTTTAACTTGACTAGTCTGACATGAAGTCTTTCCTGCTCACAAAGCCTTCTGTGTTCCTGCTGATAAGGTTTTCAAAGGATCCCTTCACTGATAACTAGTTTCCATGACTCCCATGCTTCAGGTGCTGTGTTGATACACTTATATTAATGTGTCATGGCTTGGTAAACAATAGAAAAATCCCATAATTACTGTACAGGTTGGTTGCCCAAGTGTTTGAGCTGCTGCCAGAAACACCAGAGGGCACTCAGGCAGTTCTGCAATAATTTGCACTAATCTGCCCTGATCTTACCTCTAATCTGCAATGAAGGGTGACAGATAAGTTATTCTACAACTAACTTTCCTCTCAACCATCCACTCTGTAAAGCTGCAATCATTTTACTCGTATACAGCATAAGTGTTTGTCATTGTTTCAAATGTTTGTCATTGTTTCAAATTTAGCGGATGTACTTGTTTTACAGGATTTTCTGCATAGGCCCAGAGCTAGAGCGGAGTTTCTCAACCTTAGGGTCTGGGCCCGTATGGGGTCATTCAGTATGCAGATGGGGTCATTAGAGGTGTGTAAGACTTAGAAAGAAACCCTGGGCTATTGGCTCAGGTTCTAAATAAACCCTCACCGTCTCTTGCTTTTATTACAGGGTTCGTACAGCTTTTTAAGAGTAAAATTCAAGCACTTTCAAGGTACCTAAACCAAAGATTTTCAGACTCTTGAAGCCTTTATCATCACATCTAAATTGTTAATATAAATGCCAGGAGACAACAAACAAATATGATGACGGGATCATTTTATTTCAAATATTAAAAGATTTTTGGTTTACATGAGTGATTATGTAGATGATGAAACATCAGATTATGATTAAAATCAAGCATTTTTCAAGGAGTATATTCAAATTCAAGCGTATTCCTAACTTTGAAATCATAATGGTTAAAATAAGTATTTACTCTATGGACAAAGCACTTTCTGTTTAACCCAGAAGCAGAGACAGATATCAGTTTCATCTCTTTGCGTTAGGACCTATGGTTATGTTACATGACAATGACCTCAAGCAGCAGCTGGGAAGTAGTGTGACATTGTTAGCGCTGCAAAACCTCATAGGGAGCAGGTTGGAATGGACTGTTTGTTTCCTGTTTTCTATCTTAATCCCGTGGTTCTTCTTTTAATCATGACCACAAAAGTTTCCTATACTTAAGCAAGCACTCTTTTTAACCCAAACTATGACTGGAAGCCATACAATGTATCTTCTTCGTTAAGTTTGGAAGACTTGGAAAGCGTGGGACATGTTTAGCCTGACTTAGTTAGCACAAAGACTGGGAGCAGGGGGTTCACTGCTAGACTAGCTAAGGAGAACAACTACTGACTCTTAACTCCCTGTTATACACCCTATAACACCAAATGAGCATATTCATTCTAATCACAAAGTAATATGATGTATGTTGTATCTCCACAGAAAGCCATGGTCATGAGTTCGAAGAGGTGAAGGACTATGAGGTGGTTCGACCTGTCAGACTTCACACAGTTAGAAAAAGGAATACAGAGGTACAGTTTTCTGTTTTCCAAATGTTAGTGTGAGATTCACAGAGATACATTTGTGCAGTTCTCACATACACAATCAAGCTATGGAAACGTAAATTAAAAATGAATTACTGAAAGCACAATTTAACATTCTTTTCCGCAGCATCTCAGGCCAGAGACTATAAAGTATGCAATGACAGTGGGAGGACGAGACATTGAAATGCAACTAGAAAAAAATAAGTAAGTTCTTACTTTCCTAAAGGTCTCTTTGAAGTATCAGGCACAAAAACACAAATGATTAATGGTAATATAACCAACTTTCAAGGTAATCCAGTGTTAAAGAATTTCTAAAATATTGATGACATGTTGAGCATTAACAGTTGTTGTCACTGATGCATGAAGAGATCCATTGTTGCTGGTTCACTCTATCTTGATGCCTGAGACAATGCAGGTGTTAACATAGGAAGTCAAGTCAATGTTTGAAGCAACATTTCAGTGCCATTTCCTGCTTTTGCTTCCGTTTTCTTTTTCACAAAATTTGTGGTTTTCCTGTCATTGGTTTTCTTTTCCATTAGACACACTGAAAGCCATGTAGTTTATTTTGATCAACACAGACTTTTACAGCCTAAGAATCTGATTCCCCTTATTACGCATGTTAGAACATTTGGTGTGTTTTCCCAAATCCCCCAAAATAAGTCAGATATTAGGAAATGTATTAGAGTACAAACATGACGTGACATGGTATGGCATGATGGCCATTTATTTTTATATCTTTTCATCATCAGTGAATTACTCACCAAAGACTACACTGAGACTTACTACCAAGAAGATGGGACTCAAGTCACCACAACTCCGAATGACATCGTAAGTGTTTCAGTTCCTCATACAGAAGATGTAACTCACATCAAATCACATGTGTTAAATGTGTTATCGAAACATGTTATAATGGTGTTAAAATGCTTCTAAGACCAAATTCCATTTCATTCTTTGACTGTTCAACAATTGTATGAGAGTAAATGCTAGAAAAATAAACAGATTCAAAGCATAGTTTGGATTTTCTCATCCTCATGTCTTTATCAGGATCACTGCTACTATCATGGGAGGATTGTGAATGACAGCGAATCATCTGTTAGCATCAGCACTTGTGATGGACTCAGGTGAGCCCTCAAACCACCCTCTCCTTAACTTTACTTTCAATAAACTGTCCTTAAATCATCCAAAAACATGCCACTCCCATATCTCATAATAATGCCTGTTCACATTACAAACAGAATTACTGGAGATAAGCACATGCTAACCTTATTGGTTGGATTAACCCTTAAGGGGTGAAGCCAGAGACACAATTTTTCAGTTTGTATTTAGAATTAAGCAAATGTATTTAAGCTAAATTGTTAGAAATTAAGCTAAATTCTTGATATGAATGTATTGGCCTCTAAGGCCAGCAGAAACACGCTAATAAACACAATACTGATGAAGCGTTATTATCACATTTGATTTGACAGTTGATTTGGCAACTTGTTGTTTGGCAAACTGTAGCCTGTTGACACATTTAGTAGATATGGAGCAACATCAACTCAAGTTTCTGTCCATCTGGCAAATGTTAGTCCAATATTCAGTCTCCTTTTAGCCCTGTTTTTTTCTCTCTCCACCAACTCCTCTGTCTCTTTAGCTGCTAAATGTTCCCCTGTCATCAACAGCTAGTCACTAACTTACTGTGTTGTTTTGTGCTGGGCAGGTAGCATAACTTACAATGGGTTTATCAGAGCTTTTTAGCTGAAAACAGCTGTCTGCTACATCTGGAAATTAACTCTTGAAAAGTTGCGGGACGCAACAACCAAAACAATGGGCTGAAAGACGCTAAAATGGTCTGTAGAGCTGGGGGAACAGCAAAACCCAGTAGCCCCCTTCACCTATAAGTAGTCTTGTAATCCACTGTATTGTGAAAATATTGATAAGCCACTTTAAACTGCAACCAAATCATACTAAGATATCTAAGGTTAGCTAGTTAGCCTAGCTGATATTCCAAATTAAGCCTTACCATGCTAGTCTACTGTTACAAGGTTCAATAAGGTAGCCAACAAGCCTACTGACTTCATCAGATCATGAACAAATTTCCATGGATTGTATGTTTGTCAGGTAGCCTACCTGCTCTAGAAAGAAAGAGAAAAAGTCTGTCTCAACCAATGGATTTATTTCTGCCTCAAAACAATGTCTGTAGACCTAAAAGACTAACTGGCATGATCTTGGTTCAGGGGTTACTTCAGAACGTCTGCCCAGAGGTACCTGATTGAGCCCCTGTCTGGTGGCGATGAGGGGGATCATGCAGTGATGACTTTTAATGACAAGAACTCCACACCTGCAGTGTGTGGTGTCACTAACACCAGCTGGAGTACAGACTTCGAACCACCAACAAGCCGCAGCCGCTCCAGATCAGGGGTAACACCATTGCTGTCATAGACCCTGCATTTTTTAGTCTATCAGGCCATCTGATTAATGTGGCACCAAATGAACAAACTAAAAAATTACTAGTAATTACATGGTCTATAAAGAAAAGTCTGGCTATTTTAAAGCTTAAAGAAGATATTAACAAAAAAGCTTTATCTCCTTTATCCTTTTGTCCATCAGGGTACATCTATTGTCCAGCAACAGAAATATGTTGAGCTCTTCCTTGTTGCTGATAACCGTGAGGTAAGATATACACATTTCTGTGAAAACCAGAAAGTTCAGAAAAAAACTAATAATTTCTGGCTAATTTGGTGTGCTTTGCGGGGTGACCAGACTTGTCCTGCTGATGTTGTTAAGTCTTACCTGTGTGACAGACAATAATGCAAACAAGTTTTGGACAATTTGACCTTGTTTTGATAAGAACCACATATACTCATTTTGGTCATGCGGGTAGTTTATAATTAATCAGCTGCTGAGAAATAGTGACCTTGCTCTAACATGACGGCATTCTGTTTCAGTATGTAAAGATGAAGCAAGATCAGGCACAGCTGAGAAAGAGGATATTTGAAATGGTCAACTTTGTCAACATGGTGAGTCAGTGCTTTTGTGATTTCTGGGCAAATTCCATGACACCAATGAGACAGCAATTTGAGTGTTGTGAAGATATCCATTCTCTAGATTTTAACTATTTTGTTACATTTCGGCCATATAGTTCACTTTCTTGTGGTGTCTGTATTTGCAGCAATAGCCTTTCAAGTTTCCACATAATTTGGGCTGCTTTCCTGTACAAACTGAACATTGTAGATGTTATCTTTTCTCATGGTTTGTTTCCGGTGATTTGCTGCTGGTATTGCTTGCAGGCATATAAACCTCTGAGGACCTTCATTGCTCTGGTGGGGTTTGAGGTCTGGTCCAATGGTGACCAGATCTCTGTGACCCCCCCGGCCGGGGCCAACCTGGACGCTTTCATGAATTGGAGAAACTCTGAACTAATAAAAAGGATAAAGCATGACAACGCACATCTCATCAGGTCTGAACAGTCTCTATAAGTAGAACCAAATAGTCTCAAATTATGGAAGGTCATTCAAATAATTTACTAAAATGTCTCTTAAAATGTATTTTTTTAGGCTTTTGTTGCTTACATACTGACTACCACTCACTGTTGTTTTTTTCTCCCATTCACTGTTATTGTTCTTGCATAGTTGGCATGGGGTCAGGCTTCAGAATTAACCTGTCAACAAAGGCCAAAAAATCCAGCATTCTCCATCTCAGCTTTGATTTCTTGTTAAACAGAAGGACGTTGCGAGCCCTATTTTTCATCTTAAAACATCAGCCACAACAGTCAGATTTTATGTCACAAATAATGTTCATATGTGTATGTTTCAAATTAAAATTTTAGGGAAGTACAGAGAAGAAGAAGTGTTGTGACAGTCACAAAATTGGCTTTAAATGTCACTTCTAGGTAACATTAATGGTGCTTAAACACTGGCCTGTATCACTCCTATCATGGGGAAGATGTGTATGAGCTATGCCAACAAATAGCCAAGGAAAACATTTTGGAACAGAAGCTTTAAAATGTGCATACGTGGTTAATTTGTCACATTAAACAAAGTTTAGTTCACGCTGACCTGGCCAGTCATTTGATAACCAAAGCCACGCCTTTGTGAAATTGGTAAAGCTGTTTACTTTACATGGAAATGAGTAATAAATAAGTAATCAAATGAAGGCCACAGAGCTGCTGAAGCCAGCCATCCAGTCATGTTTCCTGTGAATAGTGTTTTATTCAAAAAGTGGGTATCTGTATTTAGAGCATAAACCGAGAACTGGGCGGATGGATGTTGTTAGATTGATGAACAGCATATATATGGTTTTGTATGTATAAGTGTTTCTCATATCGTCAATCCTTGTCTTTCAGTGGTATTGACTTTGAAGGAGCAACTGTGGGACTGGCTTTCATTGGGACTCTTTGCTCAGGTCACTCTGTTGGAGTAGTACAGGTAAGGTATTCCTGCGGGACAGGAAGACATTCATGGTCCACAGAGGATGAATTGTAATGTGGTTGGTGATCACTTGACACCCACTCTTGCACCACCAGCAGGTCAATGTTTTCAATTAGCCAGTAAAATATTTTCAAAATCTACTGGATGGATTAGAATGAAATTTTGTACAGACATTCATGGTTCCCAGATGATGTATCCTACCGACTTTGGTGATCCCCTGAGTTTCTAGCACCACCATGAGGTAGATGTTTATAGCTTGGAGTGAAATGTCTCGACAACCACTAGATGGATTGCCATGAAATTACATACATGTCCCCCTCTGGATGTATTGTAATATCTTTGGTGGTCCCTTAACTTTTCCTCTTGCACCATCATCACGTCAAATTTTTAATTTGTCCAATACTATTGGATATCCACACCAGGCTCAGCCAATATTGCTGTAGACTTGTTATTCTATGAGTAATGGTAAGAGGCAGCCAAAATCTCAATAAGTGCATAAACTGAAGCAGATCTGTGTCTCTGTAGTCAGTGTAGGTTACTCTCCCTGCCTCTGCATCTTTATTTTAGAATCAGAAAACAAGCAAATATAAAAATATTCTTAATAATAAGAATAATCCATTCTTTAAAATGTCATTGTTTTTCCAACCAAATTTCCTATCATCAGTAAGTAACGGACATTGTAAACTTTTTATATCTATTAATTTAAACATGGTAATTTTGAAACTTCTTCTGTAGAGTGGCAGACGTCTAGACTCTTCCATGGGAATAGAGGAACTTCCACAGTAAATCCAGACAACCAAAACATTACAGCGGTTAGAAAACCAAGAACCATATAGCAGATTGAGGAAATTGATTTTTTTTATCATGAGTTAGAAGGCAAACTTTGTTGCATGCTTCCTTTAAACAAATATAAAATGTAGATAAAAGTGACAACATTTTAAGAGTTTCACTCATAACTGGTGGCTCGTTACCTCTCAGGATCACAATGACCGGGCCATTGCAGTGGGAGCAACATTGGCTCATGAGATGGGCCATAACCTGGGCATGGACCATGATGACTCAAGTGCCTGCGCTTGTTCTGGGGACAGCTGCATCATGGCTGCAGCCCTCAGGTAAGAAAAGTTGTTAAAAAGAGCCTCAATCAAAAGGTGTATTGATAAAATTAGGCCAGACACAGATTGTGTCAGTAAAAGAGTGAATTGTTTTACAAGCATGTAATGACAGAGTTTTTATACAATCTCAGCCAGTTGGGTCTGAAGACTACAAATTTGAAAATGAAAAACATTTGGGGGTCCTCATCTCTGCTTGAGGATAGAGGCTCGAGGCTACATTAGCCACTACTTGCATAACCCACCCAAATCTAGGACCGAACTACCGGTGGTTGTGTTGCATTGTGGGTAATGTAGGCGCCAGGTTTAGACAAGGAAGTAGAATGTGTGGAATAAAAAAGATGATATCTTTGGTTCTGCTTCATCAATTTTGATCCTTTTTTTAACTGTCCATTGTGAGTCTGACATTGTTATAGGAGTGCAATGCTAAATCAGTGGATTAGCAGAAGACTCTTAGCAGAAGACATTCTGACAAGTCACAGTAGAAAAAGCACAGGAGTAAATAATAAAATAATAATAAAAGCATTTAGCTGCTTTGGTTTCAGGGTCCTCATATTGTGTGTTCTGCCTCACTGTCACGCTGTTATAACTTAGTGGGAAACTCTGATAATGGAGCCATTATGTTATTACTTACACCTATACTTTTCCTCCTATGACAAGTCACAGTGTCTGCTGTTGAAAGGCTAAACGAAGTAGACGTCATTGCATTCCAAAAACTTTATTTGACTAATTGTAGTTCAAAGAATGTGACTTTGGAGGTAACATGAAAAATGTGTGTTTTTTTCCTCAGCTGGAATATTCCACGGACTTTCAGTAGCTGCAGCAGCAGCAACTACGAGAAATACCAAATGAGCCGCAGCCCCAGCTGCCTGCTGGACAAACCAGACTACCGCAGTCTGGTGGCTCCCTCGGTGTGCGGGAACGGTTTTGTGGAGAAAGGGGAGCAGTGTGACTGTGGCACTGTGCAGGTAAATGAACCAAACAAGCACTCATCCAAGACTGATTTGACTTGTGCAATATTCCACTGAGGAAATGTATTCTCCAACTCCACCCTTCTTAAGGTCAAAGTGCAGAGGAGTAACTCAGGGCCCAGATTCACTGACATATAGAGTGCTGCAGGGATGATGTATTTTTGTATCCACAGGAGTATGCATCGCCCCTGGTATCCCTATTTACTGACGGATTTGATGTCATAGAACAAAATTTAGTCAGCTTGTATGGATTTGCCTACAAATATATAATGTAATTGTAGCAATATGAAATGCTCTGAAAGCATCCCCAGTAAGATTTTAAAACGGTGTCTGTGTGTGATCACGTCTGACAGAGTATCTGCCTCAAGGCCATTGTTCAACACTGTGTGCTCTTCGTCTGATTTTGACTCTTTAGGATCGTTTCTTTGCCCAGAGGCATTACAAGAATGAGGCTGCTTGACACGCACAAACACATTTATTTCTAGAACAATGGCAGTGTGTCTTCTTCTCAAAAGTGAATGAAAGCAGATACAGTCACGTGAACTAACACAGTGAACTGATATAAACTCTTAAAACTCTTTTTAGGATTTCCAGGTTAGTACATTAAGTATTGGCGTCTCAGAGCCTGTACATCCTGGCTCAGAAACAGCTTTTTTTTCAGTTCACCTCAGCTAGCCACTAACTGCTCACTGTGTACAGTGTTATTTGTTTACAGTGTACAGCACTTCAGTTTTTTCTCTTGAAAGTGCAGTTGCACCATTACTATGTCAGGACGTCCAGTGTGTTTACAGGGTTGCCAAATTGCTGGAGTGAGATTTTGATGCCATGGATACATCATGAATACGTGCACGCGCACTTTATCACGTGCACATATTTGGACTCAATTCACCATTAGGGTTTAAAATAGTATGCACCTTACACATGTGGGAGAGTGGGACCTTATATTGTAAGATTTAAGGATATAGCCTGACTACGCCACCCCGGGATTTCCACCCTTGGAAATACTCACAATTGCACAATATTAGACTACACTTACATAGACGTGTTGTCTTCACTATCAAAACTACTGTTTTACTAAATACTCACAAGTAGCAAGAACCAGAAATAAACAAAAATAAACAAAAGAACCCAAGAACCTATACTACTCCACACACATAGCCAATACATGAACACACACACACACACACACAAATCTACATGACCACACTCACTAAGCCAAATACGGGGTTTGTACAGCTTTGTACAGCTGAGTAAAATTCAAGCACTTTTCAAGCACTTTCAAAACTTTCCAGACTCTCTAAGCCTATTATTACTACTATAAGTGCAATTGCGAAAAATAACATTTAAAGAATTCCTTTACACCCACAGCAACCAATGTATGCTACCACTTTGTTTATTTTACCAGCTGTTCATATTAACTTTGATTGTATGTTTTGATTATTTAATGCTTCCTAATTTCCAGAGTAAGGGAACAACAGAGGACTTATCTAGCTATGAATTATGTGAATTATTATGTCTTTATTATGTTGAAAATCAAGCATTTTTCAAGGAGTATATTCGAATTCAAGCCTATTCCTAACCTTGAAAACATAACGGTTTAAATTAAGCATTTTACAAACTTTCAAGACTTTGTACGAACGCTGCAAATATATACATGAAGTTATGAACACACACACACACACTCAGCCAAATATATACATGACGTTATGAACACACACACACACTCAGCCAAATATATACATGAAGTTGTGAACACACACCCTTTCACTCACTCAAATACACACACACACATACACACACACCTATTTTGGCCTAGTACAAGCAGCAGACTTGGACTTGATTATCATTTCTACCGGCGGTTCGTATTTGAAGCAGCATGGTTCAATCAGATTTCCTTTGATGCACATAATGGACGACAGCGCCAGTCTGTTTCTACACTCTGTTTTGTTCAGTCCAATTGTTGAGAAGACTCGTTCTATGATCATCGAACATAATGAGCCTGAAGCTCCGTGTGGAGCCGGGACGTGTTGTTTTGTACTATACACTGCTGTAGGCAAAGGAGGTGTTGGAAATTTATCAGGAGTTTCAGGATTTTCGACAGGATTTTCCGCCATTAAATCAGGCTTTCACCGTCTGAAGGGACCTGCACGCGCATCTGCATTTGTAGAACAGCCAATACAAACGCACCGTCTCTCTGAAATAACCTGTGACTGGCCAAAGTCTCCCGTCACGGGCTAGTTTTTCTGAAGCCTGAAAACAGAGGCAAGATGAGGGGCTGAAGTAGAAGATTTCTCTCAGACCACTTAATTTACATTATGCTGAATGGTTATTCTGACATTTTTGCCCAATGACGGCAAAAAATACTGCCTACCCCACCTTTAACCCCCACTAAATAACCATAACACCATTGCACTTAACCAACTTGTATACTAATCACCTGTCTCCAGTTGAGCCATCTCAGTGCTTTGCGTTGTTAAATGATCCATTTTAGATGAGCTGTCAACCATTTTCTGTATGCGTTCTAACTCATGCCGGCAGATTGCGCACCAAACTTGAAAAGGTGTAGTCCCAGGCGTGATGAAAGGCCATGCCTTGGTCCACTGGGAATTAAATCTGGAGCCATATGAGGCTGCTCCTGCATTCCTCCTTCTTTTTGATGGAATACGCTGTGACTCGCTCGCTCTCTCTGCAGTCAGATATTTAATTAACTAATTGAGCAAAAGTGTAGACACTGACTTAACATATTACAAATCGTCACAAATTACAAGCATAATGGAATCAAAAAGTGGATGTAAAGCTACAGTTGTAGTTATTTGCTAGAAATGAAAAAAACACCTGGCTAGGCTACTTGTGAAATCCCTGGTGAATGGTATTGTGAGCTAGCCAAGTTACCTGCAATTGCACTTGTGTTCCATCCTCATTCCTGCTGCCTCTGTCCCCGTCCTCTTCTGGGCCCTCATCTCCTTCTCTTTCACCTTCTTAAAATATCTCAACAAACTCATCTGGAATAACAGAGTTGAAAACACACATAGTAGCTAGCTGACTAGTTGTTGTTTAGTGTCGTGCCCTTAACGTTAGACAGCTAACATTAGCTAACGTAAGCTAGCTTTACATAGCTTAAGCTATCTCAAACTTACTCTGTACCACAGAGCATGTAGTTAAAACCAGTATCATATAGTTTGTTCCACCCTGGGTTCGTTAATTAATTAATCCATGATTGATAGCTGTCCTAGTCACTTACCGTGGTTCATGTCAGGTTAGCAGGAGTGTAGCTGGCTTGCTTGACCACCTTCTGGGCTCCCGCTCCCAGTGCAGCTGTCCAGTCAACGCGGAGATGAGCTTTGTTTTTTTGTTTTGCAAGTTTTTAGCAAGTTGCACTATCTTGGAATGACAGGACTGTGTTTCGTCGTACACACGTACAATGACAATAAAGATGAATCGAGTTGATTTGAATATTTACACTGAACACCCGCTTTAGTTTACAACTCTAATTTCGGGCTTCAGGATGATCTTTTAAGGACTGTGTAGATTGCTGATGCCCTTTGTACTACATTCCACCTTAACATCAGGTGTTGTGCAGCGCATAACTTGTAATTTCCATAGAGAGGTTCATTCCACTGAGAATCATGCAGAGCTGTGAATATGTTCAGACCTGTTTGTGCCTCTGCAGGTATTCAGCAGAGACACAAACCACAAACTCAAGCTCTGGAGGCGTTTGGGTTGTGGCATGCAGCAGGAGTGCTTTGTTGCTGAAGATTTCTGCCCTTTAGCAGCTTATAAAATATTGAGATATTAGTCAAAACTGTGTTTTCCACGGGAAACAAATCACAGCACAAGTGAATTTGGTGTGGAGTTTTAATGCACCTGAGCCTGTACCAAAAAAATCAAAATGTCAAGCGCGACTAAACATTTTCATTGGTCGCACCGGTGCACTTGAAATTTAGCCGGTCCGGTTTAAAAAAAGTATACAAATATTTTTTAACAAACACCAACTGGGTGTGCAGACATTTGCCTTTTTGCAAATAAAACATACTTTCAGTAGGTTATTTTGTCAGCTTATAGGGATTTTATGTGCATCTTGTAAAATTTAACACTGCTTATAATATAGCCAAAGTAGAGCTACTTTTTACTAAATATAAGTCCCAGATCATCCTTATGAAAAAGACGTCTGTTCAAATCGCGGATTCAACATAGTCTCCATGTCATTCATGACTGATAGAAATGCAAACATTTCCTCAAAGGAGTGTTGCGCAAGGGGAGACCGGCCAACGTTTTAATTGGCCACATGGAGGTGGTGCATGTACAACAGTGTTATACATAATAACCCCAATAGCTCTAGTTTAAGCAGAAATAAGACATGCAACAAATAGTTATTATTCATATACGAATAATATATGATTTAATATCTGGTGCACCTAAATGGAAAAGTTAGGCGCACCAGTGCCACCAATGTAGAAAGTTAGTCTGGAGCCCTGTATACCTTGTGTTTTTGGGTTTTTTTCATGTACCAGTCATTATGGTGAAATGCCACAAACACCTTCTTCTGATAATCTACGTCAAGTAACATAGAAATACCACATGTATTAAAGGGAAATGAAAAAGTAATAGTTCTCAGAAACTGTCAACTTAGATCAGGTTCTGCCATAGTGTCTGCCAAGTCTCCACAGTCTTCTTTTTCACCTAAGTGAGTAATGAAGGTGAGGGGAAAACATTTCTACAAAAAACAGGAACATTCTTGAGGGGAACATAAAACCAGGAAGTTTACCACAACACGATAAGAGAAGGATTAAGAACAGCCTAATGAGTTCATGTCCTTGTAGGAGTGCACCAACCAATGTTGCAACGCCACCACCTGCACCCTGACGGAGGGCTCACAGTGTGCTGACGGCGAGTGCTGTGAGAACTGCAAGGTGAGCAAATGTGATTTAATAAATGTGCAAATATCTATTACTTTCCATGAAATCTTCCTTCAGTGGGTATTGTGATCTAATTGTTTGAGCTGCTGCAGCCCTCTGGTGGGCATTTAAGGTATTACAAATATTTGAACCTGCTCCAGACAGAAGTCCAAGACATCTTGTGTCCAGCAGTTACATTTTAGAAATGAACAATATTTGCATGTTTATAAAGTCTGGATTTTTCAATGAGGAGAAAGGGGCAGAGAAATACATCAGACACAAATAATTATTCCAAGCAGAGCCTCTGTATATATTTTTAAATAACTCAATCATTTTTGAAGGGGATCATCTATTTTTTCAGTATAAATGTAGTAGTCCTTTACCCAAATAAATGCTCAATAAAGTAAGTTAACTATGGCCTCCAGGTAATCAATCAATCAAACTTTATATTCTATAGCACCTTTCATACAGGTTAGTGCTTCACAGATGACTGGCAAACCGATAATAAGACAGAACAAGAGTAGACAAGTAACAATTTGAGACCAATGCATGTGAGAAAATAAAAATGATGCAAATGTAATAAAATAGATTTAAAAGCTATAATTATAATATCAGTAATAGAGTTAAATAAAAGCTAGACTAAAACTAGATTAAAAAAGACAAAACAAAACAGGTGATGATCACCTTGGAGTGGTTAATCAATTTTTTAACAGTAAATGAATAAGTTAAATAAAATTGTTGGCGAGTGCATTTACTTTCCACCACCACAACCTAGGCAACGCAAGGTGTGGTTATTTATATGGCCCAATTCATACCCTGAGGCGGTACACTTGTAAAACATTAAGTAATCTGACACGATATGTAACGTGACCGAACGTGCCGTGACTCCCACCGCCACACAGATCCTGTCCCGGTCCAGGGAGTGTCGCAGGAAGCAGGATGCGTGTGACCTGGCGGAGCACTGTGACGGGAAGAGCGCCACCTGTCCCGAGGACGTCTTTGCAGTGAACGGCCTCCCGTGTGATGGAGGCCTGGGGTACTGCTACAACGGCCAGTGTCCACAGAGGCCAAACCAGTGTGTCAGGCTGTATGGATCAAGTGAGTGTCCGTGTGTTTTTGGGTGCGTTTTTGTGCCATTTTATGTTACACTGCTTTGTTAAGGAAAAGCTGCAGTCTAAAAAGACCTTAAATACACATAAAAGTCGATATTCTCATGTAATCCTCTCCTGTCACCAGGTGCTATAGAGGCCCGTCCGTCCTGCTATGACCAGAACACCAGAGGAACCTACTACGCCTTCTGCAGACGGCCCTCAAGAGACCAGTACGTCCCCTGCCAGCGACAGTGAGTCTCAGTGAAACACAGTTACTCTGCAGTGCACCCTCATTAGTGTTCTGTGTAGTTTAATATGCAGTAAAGTATCTGTTAGAGGAAATGTTTAGTTGAGGTTTTGTTTGTGCAGAAGAAGTTGGAATATTGGCTCTGAAGTGAATGTGAACTCATATTCGGAGCCTCTCTAACTTTGCAGAGACGTGTTTTGTGGGAAGCTCTTCTGTCACGACGGTAATGAAAACCCGAACTACGGCCGCATGGTCAGGGTGGGCGACTGCAAGGCGGCTTTCTTTGAAGACTACGCCACAGACTACGGCCAGGTGGACACTGGCACTACATGTGGGGGCAATAAGGTAACGGGCTGCGTTTTCTTTTTAACAGTTGCTCATTCTGTAAATGTTTTTTGTGTTCGCGTCACAATCAACCCGAGAAAATCCATCAACATCCACCTGTTTGAATGCCGCAGCTCTAAATCTACAATGCGCATCAAAGTAAGCGATGTGTTTGTCACCTGACTTGTTTGTTTTTTCAAGGTGTGCAGCCAAAATGAGTGTGTGGATCTTGAGACGGCTTACAGAAATACAAACTGCTCAGCAAAATGCCCAGGCCATGCTGTAAGTACATGCCAACACTGCTCAGAGTTTAAGTTCGTTTAGTTTATATCATTTTTTTGTTATTTAAGTCAGTGATTCCCAACCAGGGCTGCTTCTGCAGTCACCAGGGGGTACGTGGAGAATTGTGAAGCTCAGCTAATTTGAAAAAAATACTAATTATGATTTGATAATATATATCCACATATTTGTGTGTGTAGGAGAAAAATCAACACAAATAAGATTACAAATTTGTGGTTATTCTCACAAGACATTCCTCAGTTTTCCACCAACCTGAGTCAGCTGTAAGTTGGTTAAGACTGATACTGTAAATGTTTGAAACAACCAGTTTCTGTCACTATAAATGGCAGTAGTTAGTACAAATGCAAACTTGGCCAAAACTACTAAAAAATACCACTGAACAATACCATAAACCATCCCTTCTATCAGAGGGGTATGATACACCCTGGACTGGTCACCAGTCAAATCAATGTTCGATCTGACTACTAAATGTAGCAAGTCTGGCAAATCTTTTCTGTAAGGAAAAGGTTGGCGGGAAAAATAAAGTGGCAGATCAAACAATATTACAATATGTGAATTATGGCTAAACTAAACTGTACTAAAGAACGAATGAACATTAGTGACGAACCAAACTACTGGTTAGCTTGGATGAAAGCTTGGACACAAACAGTTTGAGGCTCGGCCCATCAGGACCAAAACCTCACGCCACAAGAACTGTTTCTTCCCGTCTGCAGTTGGCCTTATCAACAAGGCCCAGGACACCCACTGACACAGACTCTCATGATTCTGATTCTGATTGATGGCGCCATGTATTAACACGGCTGCTGCTGCTGCTGCTGCTGCTGCATGGTGCCATTAAACAAAACATCAGATAATCGCAGGGTTTCTTTTGTGTGCTTCAGGTGTGCAATCACAGGAGTGAGTGTCAGTGTGAGCCTGGTTGGATGCCTCCTAACTGCGATTTGGAGGATGGAAGTCTCAGTCCTCTTTCTACTGGTAAAACCTACCTGCAGTTCATTAACACATACAGCATACTTTCTGCACAACTAACACTGAATCTAAATCACTTGCGTTGCACTGCTGCATTGAAACCAAACTTATTTCTATTCCATTTCTGCAGGAGCAACCATTGCCATCGTACTGACAGTTATACTAGTGGTTTTAGGTGTCATTGCTGGGGTGGTAGGGTTCACCTGGAAAAAACGACAAAGTCCCATGTTGCCAACGTAAGTGATCGTCGCCCTATTGCAGGTCTTGGTGTGGCTATGTAACTGTAAACTCACCTATGTGAGCCAGCAGATTAAATCTCTCTTTTTCTAACAGTGCACAGCCCCAGAGGAAGAAGCCAGCAGTGGACAGCTCCGCTCGCCACCTGAACAAAGGGCCAGCTCCTAGTCAACCCATGGCAGTACCACAGGTAATGTGTTGGAATATACAGTATTCAGTGACGGACTGGAATCAAAAAACAGGCAGGCCCTATTTTATTCAGACCCAACACCAACCCCACCCAAATGTTAACATAAAAAGCTTGAGATAAAACCATATAGACTAGAATGCAGACATTCTCAACACAGAACTAGGGCTGTTGGAACGGATTTCAGGAGTCGAATATAAATCGAAATGTATTATATAATTGTTTATATTATGTAAATAGTATTATAGTATAATACTATTTTTATATACTATTTATATACTACTTTATATACTATTTTTTATATATTTTATATAATTGTATTTATACTATTATATAAATAGTATTATATAATGTGTTAGCTAATGTTAGTGTATCTTGCCCTTCTCGCCTTGGCTTAAGTTACCCACATGTAAAAACAAAATGCTTTTGTCACATCTGCTTAGGAATCACAATCTCACTATCAGAAATGGCAGAAAGCGATGCACCGATGGAGTATAGTGCGCATATTTCTGTCCGAACCAGACCCAAGTCCGAGAGAGTAGTAGCTGAGCCCGACCCGAACCCGACAGGCATTCTGTTTTTTATGCCCGAGCCCGACGCAGTTAATGTAAGCTGAAGCAAATCGAAATCCCTCCATAACATCGATTTCCCTGCATAATTTTCGGTCGTTTTTGAAACTTCCGATATGAAATATTATATCATTCAAAAAGGTGTACTTGAAAACAGGATTTTGTATGACTCTTTCTATTATGAATTTTTGATCCATGGAGGTTTTATATTTGTCACTGTCGGCTGCGGAGGCCTCGGCGGTGGCATGTTTCGAGAATAAATCTGTTATTTTAACACATTTTCCACTCGCAGCTGACAGAGCTTTCTTTGTTTTTCTCTCTTTTTCACTTATCGGGCGGCCCCAATTTCCAGATGGCCAATCTGTCAATGACAGTTTTACAGGTGTTGAGTTGGGATATATCATATAACTATTCAATGTCATTTCCTAATACTTGACATTTTAGGCTGGAATGCCAAAGCCCAGAGGAGCTCCACCTCCACCACCTCCAGCGGGGAACAGACCTAAACCCCAAAGCCAGAACTACATAGCTGCACGTCAGGTAACTCTCACACACGGACAAGATCAGTCATTTTGTATTTCTCGTGTTGGCAAAAAGATCTCATCTGACTGGATGACAAGCCTGTGTCCTATTCAATCACAAACATGTAACGTTTGAAAATGAAAAATTAACTTTTTCACTGACTGCACACAAACTGGGTATAAAATGTGTGATCTACAGTTTTTTGTACACCTGACTAGTTGAAAAGGTCAATCAATCAAGTTTATTTGTCACATGTAATCATAAAAGGTACAATCACAGTGAAATGTAATCCCGCCCAATGCGAATATCCATACGCTGTCATAACTGTCTGTAAAATATGAAGCTACAGCCAGCAGCTGGTTAGCTTAGCTTAGATAAAAGACTGGAAACGGGGGAAACAGCTGGCTCTTACCAAATGTAACAAAATCTGCCTACCAGCACCTATATATTCCCCGTTTCCAGTCTTTATGCTAAGCTAAGCTAACTGGCTGTAGCTTCATATTTAGCATACAGACATGAAAGACACTATTCCTTAAACTTAGTCAGTGAATGCATATCTTTTTGGTTTGTATCTAGGCTCTGAGGCCAGTACCTCCACCAAAGGTCTGATGTCTGCCACAGTGACACAGTGAGACTCACCTTTCGTCCATTGTCTCCAACGAGAGGCTGCCGGCAATCCAGAGAAGCAGAGAGAGAGAGTTTTTATAAAAACCGTCCTGTCACGACTGTTCCCTTTGCAGTTTTCTTTCCTGCAGTGCTGACTGAAGCACGATGGAGTGTTTGTACCAGTGACGTGCAGAGTGCAGGAGGGACAAACTGGACTTTAAATTGTTACTTGCACGGCCATGCACTGAGGACTTGTTATTACATGGATGAACTTTTTATTTCCTGTGGCACTTTTTTTTAATTCTATAGGGTTGGGGTTACTGCGACTACAAACAGCTCTGGCTCGTGAGCCATATAATTTTGTACATGTCATTTTGTCACAATAATGGCACTGAATATTGCACAAGACTGGATGCAGTTGCGACAGTTTGCTAATATTTTATGTAGATTTTTTAACCCTCAAAAAGATCCTGAACTGCTTTGATTAACTTTGATGTAATGGTCTAAAATTTCAGACAGTCTGCTGCATTGTAGTGCAATGTAACTCAGAGATTTCAAAACAAACGCTGTTTAGTAGGACTGCATTTAGCCTGCAACTCAAACGTTTTGTAATACCCCACATCAGCATTTTTAGTTAAATCTAAAGCAATGCCTGTATTAAAAATACTGTCAAATGAGAAAATACGAGAACGGAATAGATAAATGCTTTAGTTATATGATTAGAAGATATAGTAGCGTGTAGGTTGTACCTTATTATTATTACTATTATGACTAATTTGGTGTATGTAAATAGATTTTTGCAACACACACTTTGTCATATTGCTGCTCGTCTTACGTGAGTTCACTATGTGAACATGTACCTAATGTTTAAAACATACTGTGAGCCAGCAAGGTTTCACATTCAGTACAGACAAAAAGTTTTTTTTTTTAAATGCTGCATGGCTTTACACAGCAGCCTAAATGTTGTAGCATTACTAACAAAAACCTTGTAATTAGTAAACAGTGGAGATACCACGCAGCAGAGATGTCAGTGACTGTGACGATGACTGTATATGCTACAATTTAGCCAATATCCGAAAAACAAAACACTATGTTCCTGTCCTGTGCTGTTAAAGGATGGTAGTAATCTTGATGTTAGAAGGCTTTTGACTGAACATTACTCCTCTCTGCTTTAACATCTTGCCCTTGAGCAAGGCATTAACCCCAGACTCTCCCAGTGAAAGGGGGTGGGGTTGCACTGGGCAGCTCCAGGCGATAATGTCTATGATGCATCATTGAAAAAGTTCTGGAAACAGAAATGCTTGATATAAATTAATAATGGGAAATAAACTTTTTTTTTTGTACAAATGCATTGTGTGCTGACTGAATCTTAATGCTGCACTTTTGTGAAAAAACAAACAATTTGCCTCATCTTAAAGCTGCATCAAGTTTTTTTGTTTGTTTGTTTTGTCCTCTTGGGGGCAGCAGAACCACCTGTTAACACTGAATTTTGATGTCTTCTTTATAAGGTGGTAAGTCAGAGACGTTTATTTGGAGGCACTAAAGTTCAAAATGATGTGATTGTGCTTTAATGGAAATAAGAACATCCAAGACGAGTCAAATAAAACACTATTTGAATTTTATTCTTTCAAGTGATACATCTACATAAAAGATTTCATGGCCTCGCATGACAAGTACGGTACAGTTTTTTTTTCACCCCTTTTTATAAGATTCTTGAACAATATTTTTTACATTCTGCGAGATATGTATAGGTATAGCTCAGTATACTGTATGGCTCACCCAATAAAGCCTTACCTTTTAAAACAAATTTTAACATCACAGTAATGAATGTAAACCGAAATACTTAAATCTTTAGGGAAGCTTTCCCAGAAGTCTACTGAACTTAATGGCAAACTACAATATTTTGGAAATTTTAAGGATATTGAGATTAATATTACTGACATTTAAGCTTTAATCGTGTGAATGAAAGTCTCCTGGCTTGACTCACCATACACACACTTGCACGCGCACATACAGATATTGACGTGTGGCCATTAAGAAGGCATGGCACATGAGCACAAACGCCTACTTTTAAAAAAAAAGGGGGTAAATTCACAAGAGAATGGCAAATCTTAAAGCTCATTTCTCCCTCCTTTCTTGAGTGACAAAAAGACAACAGAATTACAGTCAGGTGTGTCGAAGCACCAGTTGAGTTGGTCGTATGTACTAGTGAAAGGGCTTAAAGGGTTGGGAGTGCCTGTGAAGAGGAGTGCATGTGTTGAGACCAGAGGAGGGCTGAGTGGCTGAATACTTGAAAGCATAAAAACATAGACACACCAGCAATCTCGGCAAGTGTTAAATGTTCTACATCTTGGTATGACTGCCCGTTGTAAAAATAGCAGACGGTGTATATAATCGCCGTGGTTGAGATGATTACAGTACTGTTAGGCCTTGATAGACACCCGTTAGTACGGCGACGGTACCTTTTATAGCATCATCCTGCTCCTGCCGAGGGGAATGACTCAGTCCATTGTGTCAGCAGCAAAGCGCTGTCATTTCACTGATGTCAAATGTTTCCCTTATTTGATACGCACGGTGATCACAAGTCAAAAAACATCTGCATTCGGTATAATCAGCAGTAGGTGGAGACACTAATACAGCTTTAGAAACAAAGAAAGCCCCCAAAAGCAACCCATCCACCCCACCATATTTGTTTTTACGTGTTTGACAATAAAACATCAAATCAAACTGCCATAATTCTGTTACATACATGGAAATTTCCTAAGCAGTAATGAACACCAGTCTGTTTCGAGGACACTATGTCCTCATTTGTCCAAAATGACAACTGAGGATCAGAGAGGCCGGCGTAAAACTTCAGTGCTTGAGAAGAAGAAGAAGAAGAAGAAGTGCTTTCAACTGGGATGTGGGAGTATTAACAGGTCTAGTTGTGGTGATAGAATGATACATGCTGCACTCTATATCCCTTTTTTTTTTTTTTTTTTGGTTTAGCAGAGCGAGAACATCCTAGTTGCCATCAAGTGAACTGAACACACGTGATAACCAGTACAGGACAACCAGCAACTAGCATTATGCAGAGAGCATTAATCCTTCACTTTTAACGGTTTCATTCACAAATAATAATAATGATAATAATACAGGAAGAAACTGTTATTACTCTGGAAGTGAACAAAAATCCATTCAGCGTCTTTGGGGATTCATCAAAGGTTTGTGGAAAATGTAGAAATAAGACTAAGTCTTCATTAAATTTCTGCTTTAAGTATAAAATAGTTATTTATAGTAATTGTTCAGATATAATTGACTTCCCTTATTCTTTTTTTTCACCTTTCAATACATACATAATATACCTTTCAACTGACACATATATAAACAAACACTGCACTGTATGTAGAGCCTCAGGTGCCTAAAATATCTCAACAAGAACCTTGCAAGATCCAAATGAGGCCGCTGAGGCTTCAGTATTTGTACTTGAAATGTCCCCTTACCAAACACATGGAGAATAAAAAAAAACAAACTTAAAGTGACTAAAACTCCTGGATAACAAGGGCTTCACCTATCTGTATCAACTCAAATTTATAAAATGTATAAGTTAGGACTTCAGTGTACAGTATACATTTGAACAACTGCAAAATGTCTTCATTCAATGATTTGTTGCTATTACACAATATATCTAATATTTCATCTTTAATAAATAAGATTAGATTTTTCCCCAGATAAACATATCATACTGTATTGTTTGTCTTTTTTGCAGCAGCTGGAAGTGTTTCCCCAGTGCTGTGGCCTTCTTTTGTTTTTGTCTACTGATGCGTCCGCTTCTTTTCCCCCGCCCGACTGTGAGCGAGCAGAAGATGGACAGGCAGTTTCAGTAGAGGAGACAGATGGAGAGAGAGAGAGAGAGAGAGAGAGAGAGAGAGAGAGAGAGAGAGAGAGAGAGAGAGAGAGAGAGAGAGAGAGAGAGAGAGAGAGGCTGGGGGCTCTGAGTCAGGGGGTGTGGGCTGTGTGAAGACGGGAGGGTGGTGTTTCTGTTGCCTATCCATCAGTGCCGTTCTTGTTGGGGGTGTTGGTGTTGATGGTGGTGCCATCTGGCTTCTGGCCATCTTTGCGAGGCGGCATCCTCTCATTTATCCTGTCCAGGCCGCGTGCCTCCTCAAAGTTACGGATTTTCCTCGTGGGAGAGAAGCCTTGAATGGCTGGAGAGACACCAAAGAGAAACTGATCAGAAGCTAAAAGTAACTGTCATTCCCCTACTCCTGCTTCTGCAAATATTTGCTGTGAACCATATTCTTTAGCTTTTTCATGTGGAATCTGATTTGATAAGCACAAAACACAGTATCAGCCTAGCACAGGACAGATGATCAGTGAATACAGCACATGCACGGGCAAACAATGACTCCTAGTGTTCAAACACCAGCGGGACAAGCTACAACAATAACACCTCACACTTTGTGGACTTACGGTAACGTCCCGAAACAGCCAAGGGACCCGGGCAGAAAACGTGTGCAAACGAAAAGCAAACTTGTAAGGGACTGGTCAGATATACTCTTCAGTCATTTAAATCATCAAGTTAGACAGAGAATGAACTGAGGTGAAGGTTTTATAGGTGGATTTACAGACATAGAAACTAGGTCCTCAAGGGGGCTCTTGCACAACCAGATATCTGGGACAATGAAGCACTTGTGCTCATTTGAATTAACCCTTCTCCTGCCCCTTTATACTCCCCTATCTGTTGATGTGTTCTGCACCAAATCCGCCAGGACTAAATCTTTTCCATCTGATAAAAAAATTAAGTGATTCTCATGGCCGAGGCCTGTTGAACCGCTAACTGCCACTATCAACCGCAGACAGTGGAGCAAACAGCCAAACGGCGTAACAGGATTAGCGTCTGAAAATATCCCAGGCAGGGATGTCACTGGTCTTATCTTAGCCAGGTCTTAGCAGGCTTTTCTCCGTGTGGGGAGCCACACTTGGCAAAGAAAGCCAACATGGCCACGGCTGGGAAAGTCTTATCAACAAGGGACAGGCCAGGTCCTAAACCTGGTACACATAACCAACCCTTTTGTAACATGGGCTTTACTTTTGTGATGCCTGATTCAACTAAGGCTGGTGAAAATAATACTTCTATAAATGCATTTTAATAGACCATCTCATGTAATTGTTGCACATAAAAACACTAGTTTTACTTGTGTACTAGTTTTACTCTTACACAAGTTTCTTTTCAATTCATGTCATGTTCATCTTTTCATATCTTATCTATGATTCTTTTATTGCTCGACTGCCACCCCGTAAAAGAAAAGTGCCACAAAACTACTTTTGCACTGATGGAACCAGTGGGATCCAATACTGATGATGCAAGAGCAACCAGCAAGTGATGTACAGTAACACAACAATCAGTGATATAAAAACAGTGGGGACACTAAACGAACACGTGGGGCTGTGTTTAAAGGGTGAACAACACACACAAAAACAAACACGTGAGATTTGAGCCACACAGCCATGCGTACCTTTTGCTTTAGCTGCCTCAACCGTAGCTATGTAAAAAGGGAGTCAAGGAAAGGGGGGGAGTCATCAAAGGCAGCCAGAGACAGCAAATACAACAGTAATATCGAACTGTAAACCCTGGTGTGATAACCAGCGGAAACAGATGGCAGAATATGGGCCAACACCCATGGCACAGTCATTGTGGAGGCAAAATTCACAGCAGCTGTAAAAATGTCATCAAAACACGTTAGTTAGTTAATTAGGGGGCGGGGAAGGTTAGAGAAGAGAAGCCTGTTGGAGATTTAAGATGGTGTTGGGTGTTAAAGGGGTCATGAGGACTTAGGTGTGGAGAGCTGGGGGGGGAATTTGGCTGAGCGCTAAGAGTCTAAGACTGGAGCGAAATGTGCAACAATGACCAGGCAGGACAACGACGCGTTTGTACAGTGCGGCCTGACACGGAGACAAAGCTGCAGTACACAAGGAGATGTTCTTTCAGACACACGCACTCTTTTAGTCACGCACATGTACAAACAGCCTCAGTCCAAAATGAGAAAAAGGATATTCATTAATCGAGTAGAATTTAGAATTAATATTTATAATATTTCTCCTTAAAAATGGATGTTTGACGCTTCACATTTGATCACAAACGGCCACTCTTATTCAGGGTCCGTACAGTTTTTAAAGAGAAAAATTCAAGTACTTTTTAAGCGCTTTCAAGGTTTCTAAACCAAAAATGTCCAGACTCTCGAAGCCTTTATCATCACATCTAAATTGTTACTATAAATGCCAGGAGACAACAAACAAATATGACGATGGAAAACATAACGGTTAAAATTACTTTCAAGACTTTGTACGAACCCTATTATTGGATGTACAGGTGTAGAGAATATTTGAAGCATCTAATTCAATAAATAATCCCACCCACCCCCAAAATGTCAGCAGTAGTACAGTAGCTTCATAACCTGCAGGCGGGGCTGGGAAAAACAAAGTGAAGAATCAAGAGGGATGGACAAAAATACACAATCACGTGCCCTCCCTTTGTTCAAACCGAGCCGAGTTGATCTGAAAGCTAGGGGAGCGGACGTGGACAGTGACATTCACCGAAAGGTCAGCAATGTGCGGTTTCTCCTTCGATCGCTCCGCAACTTCTGTAAGCCTCCAACGTGGCAAAGTGTGCCTCCCGGCATGTCCGCTGGTGGGCGAGCCCAGGCCCTGACCTTTAGATCAGAGGGTCAGCAGCCACTTCCAGGTGACAGGCTGACCTCCCTGAACCAGCCAGCCCACAGCAGACTGGCTGTGGTGGGCACAGGAAGTACTGGCTAGATTGGGGGGGGTGGGGGGGCTAATCTAGCCTAATCCTGTGGTGGGCATGCTGTCATTGATCTAGAACCCTTCAAAGGGACTAGCAGGACAGGGAAGCTAGTCTCCCTAACCTGGACATCAGGATAGATAGCTTTAGTGTCACCATCACCAACAGAGATAACAACATCCGGTGCCCATTAAAGGAAACGGCAACCATTGGATGGTTATACACCAATAGGCATCATCAAATTGAGATGCTGCCAAAATGTTATTTTGTGATATGTGTAGGATTACAATTACCTTTATGGTGTCCCCACTCTATTCAAGCTGTCCCATCAACCTCTGTTAGATATCACCCACATTTCCCAGAATGCCTTTTTGCAGCCCAGGAGGAGGAGGAGGAAGTTCTCTGTGCTGTATTTTTGTAGGTGTAAATATCCAAAGTGCAAGCTTTTCCAGTCAAGAAAAAGAGACTATAAAGAACAATAATAGTATGTTCTGCGCCAAGTCAGGTCCAATTCACAAAACTGTTCAACAGGTAGAAATACAGAGGCCGTGGCTGTATTGCATCAGGAACTATTAGAATACCGTCAGTGGAGAAACTGTAATCTCTGCCTCTTTTGGAATTGGATCTGTCCCTGTATTGCCTTTGAACACTGAAGGATCGTGAGTCATGGAGTGAGCCCTTGCTCACTGACTGAAAGTCATTTCACTGACACTTTCATTTCTCAGAGACGTGAACATTTTCTTCCATCAGACTCTACTGTAGCTGCACTGGAAATAACAGTTTTTAAATCTATCTACAAACTCTTTGCAGGAATAAGAAACAAACAACACTTCATTGTTACTTTTGATTTCAACATTTTAGGATATACGCTTATTTGCTTTATTGCAGAGAATTAGATAAGAAAATTGATACCACTCACATACAAATGAGATATAACGTGTTAATTAGTGAGCTTTAGGGGTGCTAGATTTTGTTACCTTTAGATAGAGCTGGGCTAGCTGTTTCCAGTCTTCATGCTAAGCTAAGCTAACCAGGTGCTGGCTCCAGCTACATATTTAGAGTGACATTAATCTTCTCATCTAACTCTCAGCAAGAAAGCAAATAAGCGTATTTTCAGCTTTATACATTGCCTTGCAACCTACACATCTTTCATTATGGGTATGGATAAAGCAGGAAAAAAGTGTTGTTGCTTTACAGTTACCTAGCATCTTGTTTCTGTATTGATGTGCTAGAGGAGCAACAGATCATGTAACACCCCCTCTTGCCATGAAGAAAAATGAAAAGGTTTGCACACAGTAAATACTCTGAATTTTAAAAAAAACACGCTCGGTGACAAGTGGTGAGGACATTTCCCTAGGGGTGTAGGTTGTGCTTAAATGGCAGCTAGCAAGGAGTCGTCAAAGAACAGGGTGACTGAGTATAAAACACACTTACCAGTCTGTAAGGTCTGCTTCCCCCCTGACAACACTCCCAGAGGAAGAGTTCCAGTTGGTGTCAGGCCTTTCAGTGTTAACACGTTCTCGCTCTCCTCCCTAGTCCACAAACAAAACACAGGCACACAGGGTACACACACAGATTACATTTCAGTAAGCAAGGCGGCAGCACTTGCACACCTTGAATTTTCATATTATCCATCTTTTTCTCCTCTACTGAGTCGAATGAAACTAGGATTAACAACTGAAGTAAGACTTTCGCATAGCTTTTAAAATATACACTTGACATTACATTCATCCTGCAAAGAAATGCGTTCATTTTGAAAATTCAACAAATAAAAACAAAGTCAAACCTGTTAAGAATTTATGAAAACACTTGTCTGGCCAAGTGACATCTGGGTTGTTCTTTATTTTTTATTTTATTTCCCCGTTTCTGAAATACCCTTTTAAGCTAGTGACCCATATGCACTGTTCTGGAAGACAGGCTGCTCTGCATCTTGCCCGCTTGCAGGAGCGAGACAAGGTACCGGCAGCAGCATTAATCTGGAATAATGTCTAATGTCATTATGCAGTCTAGGTGCATTGTGACTCATCTCGTGCCAGCTCATTAATCCTAGCAGGGCAACACTGTGTTTTCAAACACAACTTCATTGTGCACTCAACTGACTCCATTCATTTCAACAACACTCCTGCCTCTTCCTGGCCCCATGCTGACCTGCATTTGAATTTGGTAATTTTAACCCCCACCCCACTGATCTCATTGGGATCCATATATACATGCACAGAAGCCTTTTCCAGTCAGAGTGTTATCATGAGAAAGGAAGAGCTACATCAAAAAGAGAGTATTAATGACTGGGTCAGACCTGAGGACTGAGAAGACTCGGGCCATTTTCCCCACAGCGCGAATCTTGTTCCGGATGACCTCCTTACGCATTGCTGAGGTTCCACCTGGAACAAGTCCAGAATGTCAGGTTAAGACACAGCATACCACCTTAAGTTTTCAATACTGCTGTTTACATCCTTTGCTACGGATTCTGTTGACACTTACTTAAAATGAGCAACATATTGTATAAAAGCCTTGCGGGGGGAGAACAAAGGATGAATGGATGATACATTTGAGAGATGAACTGTGGGTTTAATGGTGTGTTTCAAAGCATAGCGGCTGTACTCCAGGGAGCACAACTCCCTCATCAACTTCAGACATGTGGGATGTAGGCTGAATTATGATGAAGTGCTGCGTATACATCACCTCACATGAAAAGCACAGCTTCCAGCATTCTATGTCGATTAAGTGTGTGCCGAGACTCATTTTCAGTTCATCCAAATTAACAAACTAAACTGAAAATGCAATTTTCAGAATAAGAGAACAGAACCAGAGAGGATATTGGAGAAAATCTAAAACCCAAGCAGATGAGCAGACACAAACAAGTGTGAAATATTCCCCTTTGTCAAATATTTTTTCTTGCCAGGATGGTAATATCTAAGAAGCAGTATGTTTACTATCATGGTACACCGAGAATCTTCTACAACCGATCAATATGCCACATTAAAATTCAAGTTAAGAATGTCAGTGAAACAACAGGAACAGTGCTGGTAAACAAACTAAATGTATCAAGCAGTTTGCATCATACCTCTCTCACTCTTACCTTCGTATAAGTCATCTACCTCTGACATGAGCTCATCGTCAGAGCAAATGTTCAGTACATTCACCAGCATCTCCGTCACTGTGAGGGAGAGAAGCCACATTAAAAACTTGAGACTGGTACCAAACCCATGTTTGAGGCAGGGTTCGTGTGACACTGCCTGACTTCACTTTGGATTTTTTTTATCTGGAAAAGAACAACTCCATCAACTAATAAATGCAAATGTTTGTGATTAGGTGGAAACTAACTTTCACTTCAGAACTGTCTTAAGAGATACATTTGCGTATTTTAAATTTATGTTAATTTAAGTTCAACAGGCAGATATAAAACCAAAGGTCTTTACACAATAAATAGACTTTAGCTTGAAAGTCCCCAAAATTCCACAGGGGTAAAACCATGCAGTAACAATTAACAAATGTTTTGCTTGATAATGTAAATGCTTTTTGGTTTACAAAGGCTCCCATTTGGCAAACACATTTTCAGTTTCAGATGTAAAAAAAACACATTGGCACACTTTTTAAGTTTAATAAATGGGCTAACACATTCACATGCAAAAACATGATCTGTGATTTTTTTTTTTTAAACTGAACTTCTGAGTGATCTATAAATGAAAAGCTACATTTTACCATTTAAAAAGGTACTATGTGTAGCAATTTACATGTATTAACTGCTTTGTATTGCCAATGTGTGAACGGATTGTAATGTAAAATCCAAAGGATGTATGGCAAGCCAAAGGGATCAAATGTCATCAGGTCGGCACAAGTCCCTGGTACATAAAACGGCGTAAAATACGGCGTCCTGACGGTTTTCACGCCGCTTTTTACATTGTTGGATTTTAAAACGCCGCTTTTTACACGTGTTAAAACCTGGCGTTATTTACCGTTTTCTTGTATGGTAATGAGCCCTTCCTCCTGTTTTACATAGCCAGTAAATCCAGAGTTCTGGTTAAACATTTTTAATAGTTTGTAGCACGTTGATGAGATTGATTTGATTCAGGGAGAATGTCCAAAAGGGGGTTCTCTGTCATAATCCTCTGAATCTGAATACTGTACAAGTTATAAAGACAACACAGAGAGCAATCTTGCCTAGCAATGGCAAGCATCTTTCATCGATGCATTGCTTTGGTCTGGCTTTACTACAAAAACTCTGGATTTACTGGCTATGTAAAACAGGAGAAAGGGCTCATTACCATACAAGAAAACGGCGTAAATAATGCGCGTTTTGGACAGGTTTTAACGCGTGTAAAAAGCGGCGTTTAATGTACCTCACTAGATCGCCGTAAAAAGCGGCGTTTTGTATGGTTTTAAAATGTAACTGCGTAAAAAGCGGCGTTGTAAATAAAAACGGCGTAAAAAGCAGCGTGAAAACCATCAGGACGCCGTATTTTACGCCGTTTTATGTACCAGGGACGTGGGCCAACCTAACGACATTTGATCCCTTTGGCTTGCCATAAGGATGTGACGTTTATACGCGCTCCTGAGTGCCTTGCCTTTCTTCAGCTCCCCTACAGTGCCAACAGTGTGCAACACTAGCTAACTAGCTAACGTAAGCTTAGAAATGGACTCCGCTAACATCAAGAAATGACCAGCACCCACCACAACACAGGGTCCAACACAAAGTCCACGTAGCTCGCTTGCTAACGTGGACGAATTGATAGCTAGCTAACGTAGCAAAATCTTGAGTGGATAACGTCAGCTCCCAGGGCTGATCTGGCTGGTAAATTGGCTAGCTTGCCGTTTGTAAATTACTTCATCAGTAAATGTTACGAAGCAAACATCACCAGATCCATGCAGCGTAGCTAAGTTACAGCTGGCTGGCAACAGGATGCTGACTGCAGTTCACTTAACAGCCACCAGTGTCATTAATAGCAAGGACTCCACATAGAACCTTTAATATTTCATTGTGTAATGTGTTCATCTCTCTTAAGGCCAAAGATTCGCAACAAGAAACCGTTTTAGAACGTTGTAGGGAAAAGCTGCAGCGGAGTGAACTGGTCCGTCTCAGCTTGACTCACGCCGGCTGATGGCGTCACCTGCGCCTCAGCCTGTCAAATCGCCAGTGGCTGGTTTTAGAACGTAAGGCACGTCACATGTTTCAACAGCCAATCAGCTCGTAGCGACCCTTTCGTTTTTTCATGTTTTCGTCGTTTCATCAATACTAGAAAGTAACATATTTTAAGATGCTGCAAATTATATCCAGCTACAAAAAAAAAGCCTGAAAAGCCGACAGTTAGAACGAAACTACAGAGAGTCGTTGCTATGGAAACGATACAGTCTCGTCTAGTCGCATTGGTGTAAACTGGCAGGATATAGAACGTTGCAAACCGGTGCATTTCAAGTAGCTGCAAGTTTCAACTCGTCTCGTCGTGAATCTTTGGTCTAAACTGGACTTTAGTCTCTGTTACAATTCTACCAGCTGTGTTCTGAATGTGCTATAGCTGCAGATAGAAAACCTTGATGAAAAGCATAATTTATTGTAAAGTGGCCCATTTTAAAATTTACTCCTATTCTTTCACAGGGGCCATGCTAATCTTCTCTGTATCGATTCCAATTTATCATATGTGCTTGCCTGAGCAAGCACACCTATTCCATGACTTCATGGAGAAAAGAGTCTCAGAGTTTCTGGGTCAGTCTGGGTCTGTATATTCCACAAAGTCAATGAACCATAGGCAACTCAATAAGGGGTTTATTTATGGCTTTCCATCCACATTTTCCCAATTAAACAACAAACCTACCTTTCTCTCCAACAAAAGGCAAAGACCATGTGAAGACATCCATAAAGTTGGGCAACCAGTAAGGGTGGGGGGAGCAGTTGAACTGTCGGATGTTCATCACGTTGTTCTCATATTTTAATACGGCAGCTAGAATTGACAGAGGGAAAGACATGGGAGGAGAGATTCAAGGACTGGAAAAAAAAAAAAAAATACAACAATGAGAGTGGGAAAAAAGAGACAGAAACCTTTGTTGTTGTAGACGTCTAGGTAATTTGGAGCTGAAAAGATTGTGATTAATGAAGGGAAGCCTGTGGTCTGGCTTTTTCTGTACATCCGATACCTGTTAGGCCACAAACAAAGAGACTCAAACATATTCTATATTATGCTGGAAATGAATCAAAAAATTGTAACCCCACTTACCCTGCATCCTGTGCTTCATGGGCTCTTATTACTGACAGCAAGTTATTATTTACCAAAAAATCGCAGACTGCTGAGTAACTGCAGAGAGAAAGAAAAGCAGAGAGAGAGAGAGACGGAGTGGAGGGCAAAGCTTATTACAAACTTGAACCATTAAAAGTACAGCAGGAGGCCACTTCTGACTTTCTGACTGCTGTTTGCCTAAGGAAAGACTTCCATATTTCTTTTCAGCATGCCATGCCCTCTGGCCTGTTGAGCTAGGGGTTTAAAGATGCTGAGCATCCAGAACCAGGACTCTGGTATTTATGGGCTCTGCTGGCCTCTCCAGAAGCTGGGGACTACAGCCAGAGCAGATGGAAGAAGGCAAGAGAGCAGACGAGCTCAGCTGGATGAGGGTACTTGAGGGTTTTTAGATCGCCTTTCCTTCTTTCACCGCCCTACTAATCCATTAGGAATGCTCAATAAAAATTAGTGGGCGAACAACATTTCATAGATCAACATCAGGCCAAGATTAATGGTTTCTGATATTTACCACTCCAGTGGATTTAAGGCCAGGGCAGGATTTGGCTGAACCAGCTATTTGTAAATCCATTACAAAGTTTGTGTATAAAGTCCTTCCTAGATTCTAACCACTAACCTGTTTAAACCAGTGATTTACTAAATGGGGTTGCATCATTAAAACTGAAGGAATGTCTTAATGTGTAAATCAGGTGAGAGGAAAAATTTGTAGCACTATTCAATGAAACGTCCACCAACTATCAACAGGAAGTCACTGTAGCATCACAGGCTGTAACATAAGATCCAGGAGGCCAAACGATATATTAAACTTCATAAATGTAGGTATGACTTTGTTTTATTTATATATGCATAAATAGAGAAATGTGTGTTTCAGAGTTAGTAGCATTCATACTAAAGAGTGGAAAATATCTGATTACGCCAAGTTAAGTGACATGATTTGGTCATTGAGTCTAACATTACACAATAATAAGATGTTTGTATCTGTCGACATGCAGAGTTCCAAATAAGCCATTTTATGTGCGTGTAAGATGTGTGCCTATTGACCATTTCTGATCCTATTTTCATGTAACCTATTCTGAACATCCTGTTTTTATCTGTTAACCTGTTTGGAGAGGGCCTCAATAAGCTGTCTGACCTACAAAAAAGTGGAGCTACATCCTCTGACCTGTGCGATGCAGTCTATTCTCTATTTTAATATCATTTGTCAGTATTTTTGTGTTTGTTTGAGATTGGTCTACAAAAAGCATTTGATTTGAATTTGATCAAATCGATCTGTATTTCTATCTGTTCTGAGGGTCTGGCATTAGTGCACCTGTAGTTAAGTGAAGCTGCAGCAGGGGTGATGAAGGCAGCGGTTTTATCTAATACCTGAAAAAGTAAGAGCAGCCTCTGACAGAGTTATGGTTGAAGTGTTCAGACGTCTTTTCACTGCCATAGTCCTCACCGGGGTCAGCCCAAATCAGGTCACACATTGGCCCAAATGCTGGAGGCTCTTTAAACCTGTCTAACTGTTGAGCACAAAACACAGAAACACACTTAGTGGAGATAATGTATGGTTTAGACTGACTTCTTGCATGCAAGAAATAAAAGGTGAAGTGATAAAGGGTAAATGGATCAGCCATTTCAACCCAATATTACTTATAGTTCATTCGATTTCAGTACAGAAAAAAAGCATTTAAAATGAATAAAATCAAGCAATGGTAGTTTCACATGTCAGTGGTTGATCACTTACTTTCCTTATGTCGTCTAGGCAGTTGATTTCTGGTGAGAGTCCGCCATGTACACAAAGGAACTGTTGGTTGAGCAGAGCAGCGAGGGGCAGGCAGTCAAAGGCCTCCATACAGGCGTCATACACCCGTTCAGAGTACTTAATTTTACCTGCAGCAAACACACGGCAACAACACACAACGTGGTTCATTTTTGTAGCTCATCCCACATAATAAGAATAATCTGCGATTCTTTAACAAAATGTAGCCACAGATTGCAAAAATTCTGTTGTATCTGCTTATTCAGGCGATATCCCGTCCCGTTACTCTTCCTGAGGTTACTTCCATTTTTTGGAGTTTTCCTTATCCGAATCAAGGGTCTAACGCTAGAGAGTGTCGTATGCTGTACAGACTGGAAAGCCCCTTGAGGAGAAATTGAGATACATAAATAAAAATTGTCTTGACTTGTCAGAGGTGTTTTGAAGAAGTAGCACAGCTCCTCTGCCAACAGTAGGACGGATGATTGTTTCCAGGCAGTTTCTGCAGTGCCACTTGCAAAACACTGCAGGTCAGATTAGGGCAGGAGGAAGTCGACTCCTCATAGGGCAGGAGCAGCCAGAACACAGCCAGGAGAGTTCGATGTGGGTGTTAAAGACTGAACAAGTCAGTGCTCGAGTACCAAGTGAGTGCTGCATTAAGGTCATATGGAAATGTCTGTAGATTCAAGCTTATACTTGAAATGAGCGCTCTTATCATTTAGCCTGTGGAAATGTTGAGTTTAGAGATTGGTGGTTAAGGTGTGATATGTCTTTGTGACAACACATTACCACTGTTTTTTCTTTTTCTTTTTTAAATTACATTTTCTTTTACTATTATTATCTGAGATTGCTTTTGTTTATTTTTGTATCTAATTATTTATTTAGTCTTTCTTATTTTTTCCCCCTGACAAAGTATGTTGTTAGGCAGATGGGGCGGTAGGATCTGTTACTGTTATTATTGAGATGTTCAGTGTTGTTTTAATTGGACTGCTAATTGACATCTTTTGTGTCTGTCTGTCTGTTTTAAGATAAAAACACTGAACGAGAAAAAGAATTGGAACTGGATAAGCAGCATTAAATGGATGGATATTTTAACCAATGAAAAATTATGAATTCATTTAGGTTCATTTAAGTTTTTGCTATAATTGACACTTGCCCATTATGAGACGACGAGTCTCCTAGCTATTGTAGCTAGCAGTAGAGCCAGTGTTTGCTACAGGTCTGATGGTTCTGAGTGAAACAGCATCCTGTGCACACAATCCACTGCCACAACAATCCCACTTTTAGATAAGTGTATAACGTCTCCCAATAGCCCACAACCACATACAAAAACTAACACCACTGCCTACAGCAGGCAAGAGAAAATATTTAATACGTTTGTAATTGAAATTTAAGACTTTAATACTTTTTTGAGGAAACGGAGTGCTGCAGGAATGAGTCAGAAAACCCGGAAAAGAGTTAACATTTTTGTGTCTCGAAGTCAATGGAGGTTTCTGAATGGGTTTTTGGTTAGACGCCTGAAATAAGGTCTGTGGTTAACACAAGCTTAAGAGATTTTCACATTTTGTTCTACAACATAAAATACATCAGTAAATACCCCACTGGTGAATTCTGAAGCTTTTATGTGTCTTTTAAGGCGGTTTCTAACAAGTGACTAAATGAGACTACAGAGGTTGTCGGGGACATTAAACGTCATCTCGCAACACAGAAACTCATCCACTCACTCGTTCACCTTTAGAGCCTCGTTGTGTTTATACTCACAAACTATTCTAACTCAAACTTTCCCAAAGGCTTTTGAAGAAGAGGTAAACACGCAAAATCAAATTACAAGTTAGAAGCTTAGTGGTGGTGACACTGAAGTCATGCGACCGTGGTGTAGTTTGTTAGCTTTTTTCTTCTGGTGATTGCATTTATGCTTCAAAAATCATAAAAGTGGTGTTCATTTGTGAAGATTATCTTGCTGAACAAAACGTGTAAGTATCATAAACTGTTTTTTGCCACAGATCTTATTTTCTGCAATAATCCAAAATCCAATGGAAAAATCTCATTGGCTTTTTGTTGAGGGAACCAGGGTGATGCTAACTTCCGGGTTGGCCTACAAAAATACGTCATCCCTGCAGCATTCTATTCAGTGCTTTTAAAGACTTCAAGACCTGTTAAACTTCAGTTTTATTAGGTGTGAATCTTAATAACATCAGGACAATCCAAAGTCGCAAGACCAACAAGTTGTAGACCAACAATGAAATGGCCCAAATGACTACCTATAGTCAACTCGCCTGTACTAAGACAAGTCAAGGTCAGTGGAGCAGTTATTACATTTCTCTGTTGTGGTCACACTTGTAATTCAACTAGAATACCTAATCTCTTGGACACATCTATAATATGATCCAATGTGCAGAAATGATTTGTCAGTTTATATGAAATAATATCAAAGAGCAGAATTGCTCCTATTGATTATGGTTCTTCACATTCAGTCTATAAGCACGTTAGACTCTTCTCTTCTCCCACTACATGTGATTCTAATAAGGAGTTAAGTGCACGAATGCTGAATCTTCTAAGAGAAACTCACAATGCATCTAGGAATCAATTGTTTTTCTTCAATTACTCATTTAGTTTATGCACATGCACTTGACTGCTTTCACTATGACAAGAATAGATTTGATTCTATAAGTATTGCACCCCACCCAAACCACTGAGAAGTGGTACAGTGTGTAATGATACAGTGTATATATGTGTGTGTGTGTGTGTGTGAGAGTTCGTGTGTGCAGATGAGGTGGTATGTGGGTGGAAATGGGGGAGGGATGGGGGGGTGTAGTGAGTGAAATCTATTTGCAGCTGGCAAGGTTGTCTTTGCTGTCTGCCAAAGTGTCTTTGTTTCTGAGTTTGCATACTAATGTCTCCACACCTGCTTCTCTCTCACACACACACACTCACACACACTCACACACACTCACACACACTCACACACACTCACACACACTCAACTGTCACAGATTGAAATCAGTGTGTGTGTGCAACTGTCTGAAAAGCATCAGCAGCATGCCTGGCTGCTCTCCATGCTCCAGCAGTTCATCGTCTGCAACATGAAAAGGAAAAGACTTCATCTCCTCTGCAGAGTCAGTAATGCTGATGAGCTGCCACATCTAGTGAAGGGACTTCCTGATCCCACAGACACTTTCTGACAAACACATCCTACTTAAAGCTTGAGTGCGGAACTTTTGTCTGCCCCTACTGGCAGTGAGAGTAATTACACAAACACTTTTGATGCATGCTTATGACGTATGCCTACAGGGGAGCTCTCTCTCTACATGGCTCTGGTTTTACTACCAGTGCGCCAGCATGGGAATGTCGCCACCCACACAAGATTTAAAAACTCCAGTATACTGCGAAATACATAGATTTACCTGGCGGTGATAGGCTTAATCAGCATTGCGTGAACTCGTCTGGCAACGGCTTGAATGTAACAGATGTTCATTTATATGTAAAATCCCACACTCAAGCTTTAAGGAAAGCTAGTCATTTTATTAAAGGGAGTCAGTCATCTCACAGTTACCACATGCTTCTTTTCTGGCGTGGAAATACCAGTATTTCTCAAAATCATGTGTTTTTTGATTCCTTATTTGTGCCTGTTGTGTGTGGAAATAAAAAGAATGATCAATTAACCTGCGATAGTGACTGCAAGAGCAATCTGGCACTTACACTGCAAGTACCATGACATACCCTTATACCCAGGCTTTGTCTGAAACCTGATGGATACAGGCCACTCTGAAGTGCTAGAGACAGAGAGTGTAGGAGCACATTAGACTGGCCTTCATACGGCTGAGAGAAGCACTGCACTTACATTCCTGTTTGAAGGTGAAGTACTCTGTGAGGTGCCGGCACTCGTGGTTCCCACGCAGGAGGAAGAGTGTGGTGGGGTGGTTGATCTTGAGCGACCAGAGGTAGAGAACACACTGGGAGGGACAGACAGTGAGACAGAAGATGTGGGATAAGGGGGAGGAGAAGGAAAAGTCAAAGATGTGCACCGACGATTATGTGCACAGACCTTGAAAGTTTAAGCTCTGAAAGTGCTTGTATGATTTGTTTATAGGGACTAAATCAGCTGTTGACAAGTTTCCAAAGCTCTCTACCACATTTCAGCATCTATCAGCATCAATCTTTAAATGTCTTGTTTTGTCTGACCAACAGTCCAAAACCCAAAGGTATTCAGCTTATAATGATATAAAGCAGAGAAATGCAGCAAATGCTCACATGAGATTTTGCTTAAAAAATGACTGAACTGATTATCAAAATAGTTGCTAGCAAGCTTCCTGTCAACCGACTAATCTACTGATCAAATAATTGTTTCAGCTCTATCACACACTAACCTCAGCTTTGTCTAATGGTCACAACTCAGCACATTGACTTGTGAGTTGTGGGTTAGCACCATCTGCAGCAGAGCTAGCAAAGAGCACAAGATGTATTTGAAGGTGTTGCTGGACTTGCAAGAAACTCTGCTACCCATGCGAGTTGTTTTAGGGCTGCGCTGCTCATATTATTGCAGAAAACTGTCTGGTTTTAAATGACTGCAGTTACATGAACTTTTCAACAACAACAAAAAAAAGCTATTGCAATTTGCAATATGAGTCACAATTTTAGTGGGAAGGGTCATTTTTAATTTTATTTTCACTGAAAAAAATATAAATATGATAATGTGATTTTTGCAGGGGCCTGTACCAAACAAGCAGTTTCCCTTACATCTGGAGAATATGATTTGTAGGAGTAACACAATGCTATATTTATAATGATATGTTGTGACACATTTTACCTTTATCAAAACAATTGCAGCTCCTGCAATATTGCACTTGGCCATATTGCGATTTGGATAATATTTCGATTAACTGTTCAGCCCTACTCCCACACACTATGATTCAGTCTGGCAGTGACCTCGATCAAGGCCTACCGGAGATTTTTTTAAATGGAACCAAATGAATTCCTTTCACACAATTAACTATGGTGAGCCACAGAAAGATTTGTTTTGCCTTCACAAACTCCTCTCATCTGAGCAGCAATAGCATGCTTTTCTTCTGGCCGTATTAGAGGCTCGAATTAAAAAAAACACTGTTCAGTGCTTAATAACTGCCACTCTCAGCCCACTCTTTTAACATGCACCAACCGAGGTAACCACAGTCGGCAGGTGTGTATTCACGTAACTGAGTGTAAAAAAATAAATATATATATATATATAATTAAAAAAAATAAGGGGTGAGAGAGCCAGGACTGCCTTGTCTTATTCACTTCCACTGTTGGGAGGAATAGTGAACAGTGAAGTGTAGGTAAATGTGTAGAGGGGGCTGTCGGTGAGACTTGATCTCTCGTGCGCGGAGGCAGAGAAAGGAACATGGCTTGGAGTGGCTGGAAGCTGACATGAGTTTTAATGAGAGCCCTCTGCCACTCTGTGTTCCAGCCTGGAGTGGGGGAGGCAGCCACTGTTCAGGTCTGCCACACAAAGCTTTGTGCCTTTTTCCTTTGTCTACCTTCACCTCAAACCCAGACACACATACATATGTAGATACATGCACACACGCACACACACACACACACACTTCAGCGTGTGCCTGGTGTGTTGTAGAGCCTAGGCTGAGGCTAGGAGAGTTAGTCCATCCATAGACACACTCTGCTTGGATCAAAGATAATTTACCAGGTAGATGAAGAGCTTAGAGAATGGAAATGGATTGCTCACATGCACTGAATTTAGACTTTGGCAAATTGCTGGCCTGCAAAGGTAATACACTGTTTCAAGAGGCTATAGAGACTCTTTATGTTACCAAGGTAACCACATCCTGATATCCATTTTCCTATATCCGTCTTATGTGTTACTGAAGTGAGCTCTGTGGCCTTCCTTTAAAATGGAGAGGATTTTCAGCCCTGCTAGTGAGAGCAAACAGCAAGAATCTGGGGCTTTTAGGCTCTTTTGTTTTATGGCAACTTTACACCAGCTAATCAGGGAGAGCTGCTCCCTCTGATATGCAGAAAGAATTACCAACACCTTTCACACAGACTGTGTGATATTGTGGTTGTTTGTATGTGTCATTACTTATGCCTGAGCATGAGCACGGTTTTGATCTAGGGCTGCAACTAATGACTATTGTCTCCATTAATCGATGAATCATTTAGTCTATAAAATGTCCGAAAATTATGAAAAATGCCAGAGCTCAAGGTAGCATCTTCAAATTCCTTATTTTTTCTGACCATCTGTCCAAAAGACATTCACCTTACTATCATAAATGACAGAGAAAAGTAGCAAATCATCACTTTTTAGAGGCTGGAACCAGAGAATATTTGTCATTTCTGCTTAAAAAATTACTTACTTACTAATTACTAGCAAAATAGTTGCAGATTTATTTTCTGTCAATCGACTAATCGTTTCAGCTTTCAACCAGTCAAAACAACTTGGTCAACGCTGTTATGTGTTAAATTGTAAGCTCCAGTGCAGTAGGTAAGCGACATAAATTATGCCTCGTTTTTAATTATATTAGAATAATTGCTTGACTGCATATCATGTAAACATACAGCACGTGTTCCATTACTTTTAATTAGTTGCTCCATGTTAGTTCTGACACAGTGTTGACAGCAGGATGTACACTCTCCTCTCTGATCACACCCGCGCTTCAACCGCAGTGGGTGGAGGAGCTCTCAAGTGACACTGATAAGCGCTGTGGCTCAGACAAGCTCAACTGTTTGTTTGTTTTTTAAGTGGAGAAGAGGTCACCTGCCTCTTTTGGGATGGGAGTGCTTCAAGTGTCACTTTTCTATAGGAACACATAGGAAACTAATCCCAGTGCCAGTCTTGGAGGTCCTCAGGGGACACAAACCCTAAATCGGTATCGTCCTATCATTCCCTATGCTGTTTCAGGCCACTCCTTTCATCTGTGACATTTCACCCACCTCAATGTGCTACCCAGAACCCATCAAAAGCCCCCACAGGGTGGTCAAAATGTTAGCACACTGACTCATCAACTCTTACATACGTACCACTCCACAACATCCTTATGGAATATCCTTTATTTTCTGCTCCTCCTTTATAAATATTCCTGAAGAAGGCATTGCAACATTTTAGTACGTCTTCAACAGATGAATCAGCACTGCCTAACAAAGGCAAAAAAACGTGACATGTTGTAAGTAACTACCTTGTAACTACACCAAAACAAAGAACCTATTTCCCTTTCTCATATCACTCCACTGATTTGGCATTGCAGTCTTGTAACATCATCAGACTCAAAGAAACAAAAAAAACAACAACAAAAGGATCAGTGCAGCAGAGCCAGAGACATCGTCTTTTTTATTTCAAGCATTCGTCGTCCTTGTCAAAACCTGGCACCTACATTACCCACAATGCAACTCTGCCGCCAACAGTTTGGTCAGAGATTCAGGTGTGTTAGCGGCTAATGTAGCCTCGAGCCTCTAGCATCAAGCAGAGACGAGGAGTGGGTTACAGAGGTTTGGTGAGCTCACAACCCCAAGAGTTTTTTTCATTTTCAAACTTGTAGTCTTCAGCCCGAATGACACTCAAGTGACATCACTTGAGGCAATCTATCAGACTTCATGCAGAAAATAAGATCTTCAAAGCAGCACTGCAGTAAGCCTTACATTTTAGCGGCTATTCTGAGCATATCTTAACCATCCTGAGAATCAAAGTGCGACGCACCACCATCCAGTTTAGTCTACCTTCATCTTATTACGTCAACTCTTTTTAATCTGAATTGCAAGCACTGGCCCTACTTCACATGCACCACACTGGGATACAAGCAGCAGAGTGTCACACCAAAAGGTCAGGTTAAATTATGATCCCACTTTATGACAGAAGTACACTAACACCAATACTGAAGGGCTGTAATAATACACTGACACATATCCCCATTGTCCAATATTCACAATGTGACTTATCTTATTGTGTGTCACATTTCAATACATTTTCACTTCAGCAGAAATGAGCGAGAATTTGCCAAAACATTTTTTATTTTTCATTTCTAATTTGATAAAATAAGAATGGAATGGAAAATTCACATGTAAGGAAAAATCTACAGAACCCATTTCTGCTCCAATGAAAATGAGACAACGTTGACAAAATTGAACAAAACAATAGTGAATATTGTGCAATGTTACACCCACACAATATAGCTTGTCCAGCAAATAAAAGTATGAATATGGCTTTATGTCACTCTTAAGACAACAGTGAGAATTCCACTATCTGAAAAAAATTTTTTTTACCTACACTTGATAAGGACTTAGAGTTAACTAATGGATGCCAACATATTTTTAGAATCATCTGTGAGCCAAACCTAAACACCTAGTTTGTATTTTTGTTATTTTGTATTTTTGTAAGTGTCTTCGCTGCTATCTTTACAATACAAGCCAAATGTTTTTTTTTAAACTGTCAAATAAATGCTTACAAATTAATAACACGTGAAGATAGAACAACTTACCTCAATACTGAAGTATCCTCGATCGACGTAGTCACCGAGGAAGAGATACCGTGTGTTGCTGGGTGACCCCCCCACTTCAAACAGCTTCATAAGGTCAAAGAATTGGCCATGAACATCACCGCATACTGCCAAAAGACAAACACACTGCTGTTAACTGCTCATGTAACAACTACAAGGCATAATGATGTTTAAAAGAATTGTTTTCTTAGTCTGGACCATAGACTGTATATAAAGATGGACGCCATGACAGCTCCCCAAAAGTGAAGCCAAAACATCTGGATCGCCCCCTGGTGGCTGGCTGCTGTATAGGTCATAAACCACGCCTTCTCACGCTGATGTGTGTGTTCATTTTTCTGATAAGTTTGGTTTTAATTAGTTATTTGATGCTATAAAAAGGGGGTGTCATGTCATGATCGACAACTGTGATTGGTTCGGGCAGCTGTATGGACTGGACCTCGATACTGCGGCTCCACCGCGGATCACGACTGCGCAGACTCTGGCTCCAAATGACGTCACCAGCACAAGATGGCATCGGTGTTGTTTTGGCTTCCAAGCCCCCAGGAAGTGTGCCAGGCTTTGAAGCCAATTTGACATAGTGACCAAACCGTGTAATTACAACTTCTGGGTCCTTCACATGATGCACACTGGACCCAAGAGACTTTTTCCCATAGACTTACATTGTGAAATCACATTGTGAAGTCTGTAAATCAGCGGATAATTTTTTTTGAGGTACAGCAACTAGCCAGTACGAACACTTAAATAGCCCCTATGTAAATCATTATGTCCTAAAAGTTGTAAAATGCATAAATAGCCGAATCCAGAGTTATAGAGTCACTGCCATTCATGTGAGTGAGCCTGAGAAGGAGTGGTTGGGAGGCTGGGCTAAAGGAAGCGCTAGTACAGTGGGAGGAAGTGGAGGCGTGTCGTCCATCTTTATATACAGTATATGGTCTGGATATACAGTATGTTTTATGCTTTATTTATTCTAAAGCCAGCCATACTTGCAAAGAAACAAAAAGTTGCAGCTTCAAAGCATTCTGTACATTAACAGGGTTTCCATTCCATTCTAGGCCAAATATTTGATTCAGTAATGATTCGCCAAAACTATATATGCATTATATCCATCTCCTACAAGGTGAAATGTAGACAATACAGTTATGTTTCAAACAATATTCTAAAATAAGAGACACAAAATAGTGTGTGTTATTTCAATAAATATTGTGCTATGATACCAAACACTGCAGACATTTAATAGTGTTTTTATTAAACAGTTTTGTCCAACTGGAGGACAAGTTTTTAACAAACATCTAAAGATTGAATAATTAAAGTGTGTTTAATGATGTTGATGATGTGTGACATTAGCAATAATAGCAATGATATTAAACATAATCACAGTGGTGACAGGAGTAATAGTGACAGAACCAATTTTTAGCTCATATTATCATGGCAGATGCGACTGAAGTGTTTCATATTGATTACTGCTGTCGCTAGAGCAATTTAATTTAACTTTTTTTTAATGGATTCAATGCATCGATAATCAGCTTTGATGCACTGATGTAACATATGAATCGTCCCTTGCGATGACATTACAGAGCAACACAAGCATGGCAAATATTTCAGAACGCCAACACTGGCAGTGTATGTGCAGATGGGATCATTTAAGAGAAGGATTTATGATTGTGTGGAATGTGCAAACAATATTGCATGTGCTATTACACAACAACTGAACTATGAATACTTTTCGGTGTTAGGAAAGTTCAAAACAATTTGTATCCGCCGTAATAAATCAACCATATAATCATGTAAAGACACACTATCACACTGGCTCTACCCAGGGTTTAGCCCTACAAAAGAATACAAAATAAAGGCTGTAAAGTGGCATCTCTCCAACAGCAGAGAGAGCTGATACAGGGAATACAGGGAGTGTTTTTATGTCCAATTTTCACTTGACCACATTAGAACGATAGTTTGCAGGTTACAATTTCTTTAAATTGCCTTTTAAGTTTCACAATTTATGCTAATTGACTTGATGAGTTGAGGGAAACTGAACAGTAACAAAAGTGGGGGAGCTAAGTAAATGATATGTGAGAAAACCCCCGAAATGAAAGATCACATTATCTGAAGAGCTGGTTGGATCTGAGAGTGCAGAGTTCCGTTTGTTGCACTGAGGACATGCAAAGGTCAGCTAAGGGGGAGATTTTTATCCAGGACCGCCTGATGACTGAGTTGACTCCGACAGCCTACAAGGCCCTTGGATCTGGCACAGGACTGGGTATACACCAGCTGCCGGCATACAGAAACAGTGCTGCAATGGAATAATGCCTAGGTTTGTGATGTGTTTACTCTTTGTTCACAACACTATCTGTGCTTTCTTGGAATGACTAATGTATTCTGCATCCAATGGTTACTCTTTCAAACTACTAAACAGGGTAGCACTGGAGCCTTCCCCTTTAAGGTAGGTGGCCTTGTGAGTGACCTGTGTGTGTGACGGAGTCTTGCGGGTTCGTTGTGAAAGTGAGTTCAGGTTGCAGCATAATAGTTCCAGAAAGACTGTGTGTTGTGTTTGCTGCTACAGAAAATAAATAAAAAGTCCCTGTTTATGTAACGTTACTATGGCGTCTTCTTGTACTCTTCACAGCAGAGTTGGTCCACACTGTGAAAAAAGCTAGCTAGTTAGCAGCTACGAGTCAGCAGCTAAAGTCAATTCAAATAGCCTAAAACTTGAGGTCTCCCAAATACAGTTCGGAACTGCGGAGCTGGAAGCTGCTGGTAGAGTAATATATTCGATATATTGCCAACGCTCAGTCCTAGTTGGATGGCCAATATTAGAGGGAGTCTGAACCCTGGACATCCAGTTAAAGGATGGTCTCCCTTGTTGCTACTATGTCACCCTGAAAACCCAGACTAAAATTAAGGAGATGTCCAGACTTGCCTAAAACATCACAGGGTCCCTCCTGGGCTATTAGTTAGCATCAGCCAGCCTACCTGTTATAGGCGCATCCACTTCCAGCATGCACTTCTCTTGGCGGAGGATGTTAGCCCCATCATTGATGATCTTCAGAGCCACGTCCTCTTCCACCCTACCCTCTTTGACGAGGTGGTTACGGAGCAGCTCGGCATTGGGCTTGCCATCTTCATAAAGCTCTTTTATAGTCAGCTTATTTTGTGGAGGGTATGGCACAGCTGTTGGAAGGAAAAAAGCAACATCTATTAGGATAAATATGTTTCTGACGTTGTGACAGATTATTCTTTGTTAGCATTTAGAGGTTCAACTTGTAAATAGCTTGTTCAAATTTAAAAGAGACAATTAGATAAAGTGCATCTATGCGAGAAAAGATGGCAATTTCATACCAGTAATATATAAGAGGATATGGCCCCTGAAAGAAACGTGGAGCAGAAGAAATGTTCTGCATTGCAGACTGCATTTGCTTAAGTTGTAATCATGAGGGGTGACATTTGCATTAGCTGAGCCAAGCTGAAGTTATTGGCACAGGAGGAGGAACGCATACACCACCTACATGATAATGTCATGCGAGAGATGTGCAAGACAGACAGTAAGAAGCCCCGCACCTCGCCTGACCCACCCTCTCCCTCAGTAATCTGCTCCATACCACCTACACAATCCTTTTACCGGCATCACAAAAGGTCAGTGCTTTGGAGGCTGAGACTGGAGAGCTTCATGATCAAAACACAGCCAAGTGCACAACATCTAACACTGCAAAATGTATCACTCACTTAGAGGATCCAGCAGTAGGACAGTAGTGAAGTTAAGACATTAAACATAGATAGCTAAAAAGGAAAACACTGCCTTTTTATACAAACTCACCAATATGTCATTAGGAAAGCATTATTAAATCCAGTTCTCTGAAATGGAACATTAAAGCAACTAATTATATTAAGTGTTTATGTATAAAACGTTGTATAACTAGCACTAGCATCTATTAAAAGACTAGAACTGTGCAGATTAGTGTTGTAACATTGGCAGCAGCTTCATCAGTTCCTGAAACTCCAGGAGCAGATAGTTGCCGACTAAGCTGCACTTGTTCAAAACAATAGTAGAGTGTGATCCAAGCCCTCTCACTTCCAGGGCTTGCGAGTTAAGAGGGATTACGGCTGGTATGCCTAATAACAGGCCAGGCACACACCAAAAACATTATGGCGCCAATTAAGTATGGTGTAAAGCCAGTTAGGTAGGTTTTCTAACACTGTCTGTAAAGGCATACAGAGACATTACATGGAAAAGTGCAAAAATAATATGAGTGTTATAAACGACTGCCTTTGTACAGCTAAAAAGAAAAAAACAGGGAGCTTAAAAAGCACACAAAGCTTGCCAGAGTACACGCTCGTGCTGATGGTTTCATCCTGGATTCCTGATATCATCAAATCCACCCACAGGTCAGTGCACAGGACACCCCGTGCCATCCATAGTGACACAAACACCAACATAGGCTTGTGGTAATCAGCCCTGCTTGTGCGATAAGCTGTGCCAGTGGTGATGAAACAAGAAGAGGAGAGCGAGAGGCATTCTGAGAATGTTGTCACACCCACACGCAGTAAATCAAAGAGCAATATAAAAAAAAAAACTAATGAGTTTTTAGTGTGGGTTGCGTTTGCTAATCAGTGATGCGGCGCCTGAGTGGTGCAGAGGTAGTCTGATATATTTCTCGCTCAGAATTGTGTCTCAGTCTGGACTTGAGGAACATAGTGGAGTTTAGAAGCTGATCCACTGATGTTTTTCATAGCTTTGTAAAGACATATTTGACACACACACACACACACACACACACACACACACACAGTTAGATTTATTGCTGGAGTGGATGTGGGACTGCAGGTGGTGTTTGACTCGGTGCAGGTAACTGATGTTAGTCAGGCCACAGACTATAGCCTGGCCTGCAATGGGAAAGCTAGACCACAGTTCCAACTTGGCTAGCCTGTGCTGAGGACAAGCTGTCATGTGCTGACCAGTGCAGTATAAATAAACAGTAAGTGCTCCCAGGCCTGCGAGGCACGGCCGCGAAGAGAGCTGTGAGCTGAGGTACGAGCCATAAGAACAGATTAGGCAAAGCTTCTATTAGCAAGGGCTTCCAGATCCAGGGGCTGTTTACTTAAAAGCCTTGTCACACTGAAGGAAGGCTCCAGTATGAACAAAGCAGGCTCGGTGAAAATATGATGACAAAGAATGGGATACACATAATGGGCATGAGATAACCAGACCGGGGAAACATTTCAGGCAACAGCCACGCTGACCAAATTTACGAGCGCTGGCCTGGAGGCTGGCAAAAATTACCCGTGCTGGACGATAATAGCTGGTCTCAATGCCAAAGGGCTGAACACTCCTTCCAACTCAACAGGAATGATCCCCCCTGCCCCCAAATAATAATAATAATAATAATAATAATAATAATAATAACAGTAATAATAAATTCTGGGTCGGTTGGCCTGTACAATCAAGGCTGGAGCAGTCTGTTCAAACACAGATACAAGTGAGTCTGTGGCTGACAGTAAAGAGCTTCACTCTATCCAAACACACAACACTGATACCTCTTTTCCACCAGCATGGAGCGGGTTCTGTTCCGGTTCCGAAAAGTTTAAAAAAAAAAATAGCAGGTTTTCCTTGACCTGAAGTGCGAACCGTGACAACATCAGTGCGCATGTCTACAGGTTGGAAGAGAGGATGGAGAAGGCAACAATGGTTTCTAGTCTACTATGGTAATAGTTTTTCTATGTCTTCTTATCATTAATATTTGGTCCATGCTTGTTTTTCGGGTAAAAACAAATATCTGTAATAGCAGAACAAATGCTTGCAGGTAATCAGTGCAATCTGCCATCTTGCTACTACTGTTTGTGCATTGAGCAACACATCCTTGATTACAATGGTTCCGCAAGAATCCTGAATAGAACCGGTTCAAGAACCAGAGCTAATTTGGTGGGAAAAGGGCATGAGAGGTGAAAGAAACCAAGAGTGGAGACAAAGTATAGTGAGCCACTCATTTTTCCGACACACAACCCAATGAAGAAAAAAATATGTTGTTGTTAAAAACAATAAGCTGCCACCGCACTGACACTGGCTTCTTATTAGAGACTGCCTGGCCTAATTAGCATTAATGTTTGATGAATACTTCAAAACCACACACACATTGGGGCCACTGCTGCACTGCATCAACACCCACACTGTCTGGCATGACAACAATCGAGTCAAGAAACAAAAGACACTACTATCTAGCATCCTGCCCACCGAGGATAATGTTTTGGACAGTGATATGAGCCAGCATCTAGAATCTGTTCGCTGTTGTTTCAAAATCAACACAATAGAGGAGGATTGAATTACAAAGATGCGGCTGGGTAGAGATGAATGGAGCAGACTGTGGTTGGATGAATCATGAAGTCCACTTCAGATTGCTCTAATTATCAGTGAATGCATTACCCTCGCAAGCTAAAGAGCCAGGCCTTGGGTTTGTTCTCTATATCTTATATGTCTTTGATTTCATTTCAGGCACAGAGAGTCGGGTTTAACAGGCAGCAACAACCCAATTCCATTTGTATAACAGCTGACATTAAACTTTGTCACATCAAGCAAAACGTGTAAATATGTAGCCAAATATGTCTTGTCTTCAGTAAGCACATATGGTACCGCACACCTATTAGTCATTACAGTGTATTCATGCACAGTCTGGGGAGAAAGCATCAGATCAAATGACCAAGTGATTGAGCTACCAGGTCGACTGCAATACTCAGCAGTGAATGAGCTTAACTGTTGACTTACACAACCAAGGCAGCATTAGTCTTAGGTAGTCTACCAGTTAAGCCCTCTTACAGCCACCAGTTACATTAGAAACACCACTGCAACCAGGGAATGAAATTAGCACCTGCCACCTGCCAAATACAGGGTTAATGTGGGCTGTGGCAGGTAAAAGTTTCAGGTCAGCTGCCACCATAGCAGATAGGTTTTTCTTATAATAAGGTTTAAGGTTACATGATATATTCCACATTTCTATTGCCAGGTACCACTGACTCAGTGTTTACTATTCTAAAGCATTCTACATAGATTTCAGTAGTGGCAGACAAAAAAAACTGAGTGGCCGGTAGAAATGTTCAGTAACCTGTCACAGTGGCAAACACCAGGATCAAGTAATGTGGACATTTTTCAACCTGAACCTATAGTGATATTTTGCAGTTATAGTCTGCATTATGTTAGAAATATGTATTCAAAAGAACTGAACCATGCATGATGTGGCTAACAACAACTAATGTCTGACTTTTTCATACAGGACCAATATTGGTTTGGGGTCCCACCCTGAAGCAAAGCTGTCTTTACTCCAGTCTATATTTTTTCTTTCTCTCTTCTCCCGTCATGTTCCTATTCTCTCTTACCACCATGTGGCTGGCCATGTTGGGAACATCACTGGGGAGATTCTTTCCACAATTAACTCACCCCCTCCCTACTGGCTCACACATCAGCATTCCAGTCCCCTGGCAGGACACTCTCCCAGTGCCCTTGGAGGAAGACAGGGATGTGGGTGGCGCTGGCATTAAGTAGTAGTGGTGATGGTGGCAGGGGTGGGGTGGGGTGGGGTTGGGTTCTCTCTCTGGGGAGCTACCTCAGACTTGGCTCTGCCTGTCCGGTCTCGGGCAGACACAACAAATGGTGCCCTCTCTGTCCAACGAGCCGAGGCAACCTCAGTGTGAAGGAATCCATCTCGTCAAGGTCTGCCGGTAACCCGAGCAGACCCTTGGGTATTCCCGTGAGTGAGCAACGGCCTCATGAATTAAGATTTCATCCATCCAAAATGTCAAGGAGACCAGGCACCAATATAGGGCATCTTCTCACCTTTGATTTATGCTTTGTGGTGGTGTATTACATAGAGTATACCAGTTGACAACTATGGTTGTTCCACCCTAAGCAATCATAGAAAAAAGATGCCCTGATTCACCCTCATCCACAGATATCTGGGCATCTCCTGGTAAAAGGGAATGGCTCAGAAGCCCCTATGGATGTGACTACAGTGGAATATACAAAAGAATTAATAATTACTCTATATACAACTTTAGTCCCATACATAACATATACTTCGCCACATGCCTTTCTGACAGGAAGGGGATTAGACAAAGTTATTCCAAAAGCTACAGGTGGTTTTCAATTCATGCGTTAGCAAGCAATAAGGGGATTTATGATGCGAATAGTGTACGCATGTAGCATTGAAGAAAACACTCACCTTTTATCAGCCGCTCCGTTGTGGACTGCTTCTCCTGTTTGTCTTTGTCTTTATCCTTTCCTGACATCTTTGATTCGTCTGAAGGCTAATTTCGGGGAGAAAATCTTGTACAGCTCTCTTGCCAGCTAGCCCGAGGACAAGCTAGCACTCCAGCCTGGCCGTCAGGTCCGTCTTTCGGCTTTGGTCGGAGGCACTAATTATATAGTTTGCTCTCTCCTGCAAACAGTAGAGATTAGCTAGCGAAGGAGCGCCAGGTCTTGTTGTGGTTTGATTGGCTAATAACCTAGCTAGCTTGCGGCAACATTAATGCTAGCGAACAAATTACAGCACAAAGTAATAATGTTGAGAATTGTAATAAACATTTAAAAAACAGAGGCAACTGTTTGCTATGTAATAGTTGTCAAGTACAGCAAATAATACCTGGATATTACCTAGAGGGAGGCTGCCGCTAGCAGCTAATCCGATTTAACGTTAGTTACTCTTTTTCAGCTAGTTAGCCAGCTAACATCTGAACGTATCGGCAAGTCGGCGGACAGGCAAAGACAGCAACGGAAGACTGGCGTTTCATCTTCGAAGTCCAGCCCGTTTGTTGGAGAAACAAATGACAGTAGCAGGTAAAGTCGCGTTTCTTTAGAATGCATAAACACCGAGAGTCCTCCCAAGATGCAGGCAGCGTCTTGACGGTATCCTCCTCCTCGGATTAAACTCTAATCTGACAGTGAGTGAGGAGGAGCGGTGGATTTCCTACAACATGGTGGAGCCGATGTGACGTGACTATGGAAACGTAACACGTGGTTTAGGGGCGCGTTAACAACACAAACATTTCTATTGAAGTGGCCAGCTGTCTGCTGGTCGCACGTGAGTGAACATAAAAGGTGGTAAATACCTCTCTAAATACTGCTGCACTTGAGTAAAAGCATCTAAAGCAGGTGCTGTGTCAAGTGTGTTAATATTCCCAGCAAATATCTATAATGTTTGTAGTCTTCGCTTTTATAGTTCTTTGTGGTTTTTCCTAACTGTATGTGAACGTTTCATGAGTTTTCTTGATATAAACCAAGTCACTTCACCTGCAAATTCTAATAAATAAGTACACAAAATAATTATTACGTTTAACTCGATTAGATTCGATTTCACCAATTCAATAATAATAATAATAATAATAATGAAAAGACAGCTGAAAACGAAGAAACAAGTGACTCTACTTGCAGCTTGTTTACTCCCTACAAAACACAGCCACTGCAAGGTACGCCCATTCTAAAACCAGGCCTCTGAAGTGTCTTTTAAAGTCTTTGCCTTGCAAATGCCGATGCCAATGACTTGGAAAATGAGTTTATAACATGCACGTTATTCTTTATTTTGAATACATGAGTGGATTTACCGGTGACAGCAGCATTCAGAAGGGTTACTAATAGGTTTTTTCAATAACCACTCAATCTTCCGTTCCTTAAATGGGACATGAATGCAACATTACAGGAGCAGAGGTGCATTCAAAACCACAAGCTGTTTCACACATTGTTAACGCACTACAATGATAGTGCGTTAACAATGTTAAAAGAAGTTACATTCCAGTATTCCAGACAACCAGTCTGCAACAACGAGTGACAGAACACATACATTACAAATATTATCTAAAATATAATTTGGAGAATGTGAGATTTAATTGCTTTGAAATCACACAGGAGAAGAACTCCTAATGAAAGTTTATCAAGTACTTCGTTTTCCGTTCCATTTCTAAAGTATACATGTAGTACTAGAAAACATTACCTAACTTTTTAACATTTAACACTAAATATACCTGTGATTTGGTAGTTAATATTGGATATAAATAGAGTAGAGAAGTATTTATATAAATATATATTTTTATGAAGCTAAGTATTTCTCTTGGCATTGTAAGAGATGGCCAGCAACCTTTCTCAACATGGCACTATGAAACTGGATTTTCAAGATGTGTTATGGAAAAGCTGCATTCATTATCAACCCAGGAACACTAGGTGGCTGTCTTGTTTCATTTTCAAAATCATGTTACTCAGCGCAGAACGGCAGCCTATTCTTCTGAGACATAACTGCACACGCCAACTGGAGACATGAGACATAAAGTGAGAAGTCAGATGTGTTCAGTGTGTAATAATAAAGCAAGTGGATACAAAAATTTGAGATTTATTGAACTTGAAAATAGCATTAAATTCCACTTAAACATTCATTATAAGTCAATACCTACAACATTACACTGAAAATATCACCAACCACATATAAAACAATGGATACAGAAGATCAGTTCAAACATTAAAAGCAGCTCAACAGCTAAAAAAAAAAAAAAAAAAAAGTATTAAAGAGGAATCTTCAGACTGAACACAAAGAGCAAAGGCCATGCACAAAAGAATTATCCACTGTTAGTTGTTAGAAATGCTGGTTCATTGAGGCATTGATGCTTTAGCTTCCGCTATTTCTGTATTGCCTGCTGACAAGTATGCTTTGTCCATTCTGTGGTCCACTTCTTTGCCTTGAGGTGAAGTATTATCACCAAGATATGACACAAAACATTTCAGAGCCCTGTTATTTTACCAATTTAAAAAAAAAAGAAAAACACACATGCAAAAATCTCTAAAATTCACCCAAGGCAAACCTCAATGCAATGGAGGAAGAATGGAAGAGAAGCACAAGCACCGCTAGGCACACAGCCTGAGGGTGTCTCTTGTCTCTCTGGCACATGTTCAGTGTCGCTCTATTTTTGCTTCTAGTGGGAAAGCAAAGTCTGACAGTCAGACACTGCCTTTTTCTACCTTCTGGTGGAACATGAAATCAGCAGCAGGAGGAGAAAAGACCAAATGCTTGGCCAGTTTTTTCTTTTAAGGGTTGGGTTGTGGGGGTTCCTAACCTCTACAGCTGAGCATAGAGAAAAATGGAGTTGTCAGCAGGACGTGATCAACGTCACTTCAAGTGTAGGCACTCGTGGCTCTTCAACAGTGCACAGCGACAGCAGACGGGAGGAAAAAAAAGTGAATTTCTATAAATCGCACCAGAAAAGGTTTCCTCCCAAAGCCAGGTTGGCCTTCTCTTGAAGAAATCTGGCTTGCATGTTTACAAAAGAGTGTTTCAGCTCAACATCACAAACAGATATGTTGGGAACAATGGTAGATTACCTCCCTAAATGTTTCACTTGCATAAAAAAAGACTCTTAGAAAAAAAAAAGTTTGAACAGAGTGACGTGGGAAGTCTTTGGTGCTCAGTGTGACAGAAAACTGAACAGGACCATATGTATGAGATCCAAAGAACTGTTGGCATCATCTCCAATCCCAACTGAGGGTGTTAAAGACAATGGACATCATAAAAGGAGTGTTGCATTACAACAGGAACCCACAGGAAACAACACACATCAGAAGTGTACTGTATGGCTATACATAAATCCTTCATTTCAGCCAAGGCGCTACATGCCTAGCCATTTGTTACAACAGCTCAGCCACTAATCCTCTCCTCCAACTCCCTTTTGACTTCTGCCCTGAGATGGACCAAGCACAACAGTCAGCCATCTTGAAACCAGGCAGGTCTGGACTTTCTTGAGACACACCCATGCACTGAAGAAGAGATAACACCAACAAAAGCCCTCCTTTACAAATGTTAATCAGTCTATCCTGGCTATTATTAACATAACTCCATTAGTCCTATATCATAAAAAGATGCTGAAATTCAAATATTTCTATGTACCTTGTGAATTTTTAGATTAAAAAAAAAAAATCACAGCATAGATGCAGTTTCGCCTGAATATATTCTGGGAAATTATATTTTCATCAAAACTGCACAGTAATTAGGGTCTCTTTGCTTGCATATACAGTAAATTAGTATGCTGCCAACGGAAATGACTAATCAAACCCTTTTTTCAATGACTTAAGTGTCCCACAAAAGCTTGAGGAACACGTTTGAAGGGAGGCGAGAGACTGAAAACTAATGGGCAGGAGACGGAAAGTGCTGATTAATGACAAGACCCAGCTCAGTGACCCATAGACTGACACTTGTTTCAATAGAGCCTGCATTGGGCCCTTCCACTGAAGGGACTCAGGCTAGTGAGGGTCAAGGCCGATCTCATCGCATCTTTTTTTGTTGTCGGGAGTGTCGTCGGGAGTGTCGATGGGAGTGAGAGGTGGGCGCCAATCCACAGAGATTATTGGAGATCTGCTTCAGCTGAACGTGACCAGACCAGCCAGTGCAGGTCTGCCTTCTTGTGATGTGATTGGTCGTATTCCGAGAAGGCAGACGATGTAGAAAAAATTGTTCTCAGACGAGTTCCAGTAGTGAAAAGTCCACGACACACACTGTGTCCTGTGAGTGGCAACTGCTTTTATTTTACTGCATGATGAAGCCAGGCTGCGGGGCCATACGAGGGGCGGGCCTCTGAGGCAACGCCGGAGGATACTGAGATAGGAAGTGGTTGGGGTAGCCAGAGGAGACGTTGGGGAAAGGTTGGCCTGTTCTGGGAGGAATTGGCGGGTATGGCGATGCTGAGTAGAAGACAGGCGGCTGGGGGTCAGTGGTTGGAGATGGAGCTGAATTTAGAATTGGGGCTGGCTGGGATGGAGGAGGCGGGGGTTTCCTCCTTGGCTGGGCAACAGGGGAAGCGTCGTTGTTGGACTCGGTGAGGAGGGAGGAGCATGAGGGTCTGGCTGCTGCAGACACATCCTGAGATCGGGAGGTAGAGACGGACGCCTGGGGGAGCCGCTGGCCGTTCAGCACCATCTCTTGCAGCTTCTCAATCTTCACCCTTCTCAAGTGGGCCAGCTTCCTATTGCTCTGGTAGGCATCAATGAAGGAATCCAGGGTCATGTCGCCATCCAGGAATGAATCGGCCATGTTCTGTTGACAGGAGTAAAGAGATTTGGGACAGTTTTAGAGAGCGAATAGAGAAGTCCCTGCTGACTCTTATTCAACACCAAGTTGGGAGCCAACGTGAGTCATGAAGATAGAAATAACATCCAGGGAAAATCACAAAGAAACACAGCCAGACACTTTAACATTTTAAAAAGATAATCTAATGATTATTTCTTTGATCAACCATTTATTCAGTAAAATTAAAAAATGATGACAAATGCTCATGATAAGTGACCGAATTTATATCTTTAAAGTGATCAGAAATCAAATAATTTCCACACTACACAAGTGTGACATTTATATGAAGTTAGATTTAAACTCGGAACATTTATGCTGTGTTCATGCCATATGTCAATAACTGTTCACTGTAACTTCAAGGCCCAGTCCTTGTGTGGTCAAACTCATTTGAAGGTGACATGATCTGGGGCTTCATTTTCCAAAGCCTCCACAGAACAAGATCTAAATGTGTGCGTGTAAACGGACCCAGGGTATTCATCAAACACGTGTACGTACACCTTCACGCAGAGAACAATGATAAATCTCACCTATTCTACATCTATCTGCTTGGGCACGTACAGGCTCATTTACATACAGAATGCCAAATATGGTCAACACATCCATCTGAAAGTCCTAGTGGCCTTAATAGAGTTATTGTTGTGGACATAGGTAGCAACCGAAAAAGATAAAAGATAAAAACATCACAGACAATGAGGTTAAGATACTGTATCATCCCGGGAGCAGGCATGTGAGAAAGCTTCCCAGCATGTACTTGGGCAAAGGATTCCTGGATCTAAATCTCATTTTATGTGTTCCTACATTGTAACTGCCGTTTTTATTTTTCACATTGAGTTATAAAACATTTCCACTGTTTCCACACTTCATTTGTTGCCACAGAATAGTCACGACACTCAAATGTGGTTACACCACGAGTAACGCGGTGTTCTCAATTGGCAACATCTCCCCACCGTGCACACAGCCGAGTTTGGCTGGAAGGCTGTTCGGGCCATTGCTACTCTACAAATACTGTATAATGGCAACCTTTAGCAGTTAGAACATTATAAAATGAAGTTAATTTAAACCAAACTGCTTTATTTGACACTTCAACAAGTGGCTTATCTGAAGATAAATAAATGAAGACACAGTATGCAAAGAAGTGAAAAATGATTTCACTGATGGTCAAATAAAGAACTGCAGTACACAAAATAGACATTGGTACCACTTGAATGCAATTGTTAGATTACAATTTTGTTTCTAATTAACTTTCTAACAGTTTCAGCATACCAGAAAATGCACCTGCCTAAGTTAAATCAATTAAAATGAATGGTACCGAAACACAAGTTGCATTATTATCGCAGATTGACAACAGTTGAATATCATTAGCTGACCCTTTGGATCTCTTATATGCAGGGTTCGTACAAAGTCTTGAAAGTTTGGAAAATGCTTAATTTGAACCGTTATGTTTTCAAGGTTAGGAATATGCTTGAATTTGAATATACTCCTTTACAAATGCGTCATTTTCAACATAATCTGGGGTTTCATCATCTACACAATCACTCATGGAAACCAAAAATCTTTTAATGTTTGAAATGAAACGATCCCGTCGTCATATTTGTTTGTTGTCGCCTGGCATTTATAGTAACAATTTAGATGTGATGATAAAGGTTTCCAGAGTCTGGACATTTTTGGTTTAGGTACCTTGAAAGTGCTTGAATTTTACTCTTAAAAAGCTGTATGAACCCTCTATATGAAGCCGCTGATGCTCAGTGGTGCAGTACTAGAGAAATAGAGGCTTTAACGGTATAATTTCACTCTGAAAATCCTTTTCACAATAAAAATGGAAATGCATATCTTGAGGAATAGTGGTTTAGAATCTATCCATCATGCTTACATGGTTGACAGAGTTTATATGCCCACAATTTAGGAACTGGTTTACCCAGGATCACACCTGTACCACTGGGGGTTTGTTGGTAAGCATGGTCAGGAGTGTTTCTAGATGTACACACACTGTCAAGCACAAGAAGAAATGGAGAAGTCAGACTATGTATTATATGTGTATAGGCCATAGGCTCCTGGTGTCACAAGTTCTTTGATGACAATGTCCTTGTTGGTGATGCCAGAATTCAGGAGGTTGAAGAAACTGGGGTCCATCACCAAACACAGGTAGTGCCCTAGTAGTATTTCTCTTATGGTATAAATGCACCATTAGCTAAAACTCAGAATAAGCAACTTAAGAATTGGATTGACAGCTCAAAAAGCACTGACAAGACAGACAGCTATTGCCGGAATAAAAATTGTGACCTCTAAGTCAGTCAGCCATTCTGCTGCCCACATGCTCTCCAACAGGGGTCTTAAATTTGAACAATGAAGCCTCTGTATGAGAGGACATCAACAACTGGAACAGCAGGTATTTGAATTACTGTCTGCTGTCATTGAGGGACACATGAAGTCATCCATGGAGAGCGCAGTATAATGCTTACCTCTGTCTCCTCTTCTATTTTGGCTCCCTCCGCCTGCAGTAGGGCCAGCAAAGTGTCCAGGGAGGTGTTTCCTGACTTGTGGTCTGTTAAATAACAAGACAGAGAAACAGCACAATTGTTATGATTCTGCTGGACCTGAACTGAGAGAAGGCATGTCCAGTCTTTTTAGCCGAAAGCCGGCCCATACCATCCACCATACATGTAAATATAGTTAAGTGAAGCCTTAGCACACGACATCACACACTAAACACATATTGGACTGATGTCAAACTGCTCATAATCATCTTTTCATCACAATCTTAATGCTCGCTGAACAGTACACATTCTGATGGAATTAAATGTAATAACTTAAATGTGAAAGTCTGTTACTACTGCAGACACACTAAGGTGTAATAAAGATGTTGCATGCCCTGATTTTTTGTTAACAGGACTTCATTGTAATAATGTGTATACACACTAAACCTTGTTATTTTATTCTGTTTGGATCGCTTTTGAGACAAAGGCCCTTTTGTCTGTGAACCAGAGCTACAACAACATTAGAAATATTACAATACTACAGTTCAACACACAAGAGTCACAAGACTCGGGGTGTACCTTTTACACAGCGCTCGAAGCAACCCAGATTCATTGTGGATTAAGTGTGACCTGTGCCTAAATTAACCAAGGAGCTCATTCGCCAAAAAAATAAAATTCCCTCAGTTCTTAAACTGAAATGAACGTGTTAGGCTCAATAAAATCTGTTTTTACTGTCACACAAAGCTGAGGCAGGATATGTAAAATCTGCCAGCACTGGTCCTGTGACTGGCACATCCAAACAGCCATGACGCCGCTCTGTTTGCTGTGAACTTGCAAAGCCCCACTGAGTCAACTGAAACTGACTTGGGTGTCTCTAAGGAGGGAGCCTGTTATGTTTGTGTTCTTAAGCAGGACTGAAAGTCAACACCAGCTGGAGCTGGGATTGCATACACGCATGGTGGCACTCTGGCAGTAACACCAATGACACATCACTAGTTACTGATCTCCACTATAGCATTGTCGACTCACCTTCATGGCCCAACCCTGGACACAATAGTGGATCTCTAATTACAGGAGTGACTCCAGTCTAACCTGATATTCTATTCAACTGTAGTCTTCCTTCTATGCATGGCAACCAAGTGAACAAAGATCTAGACCGATTCATTTACGTACGGGACACTGAGTCAGTCCAGGTTTTTACAATTAGTAACAATATTTCCATAATGGACGTTGATCCATCTGTCTTTAGCTCTGTGAGGCTGTATATTGGTACAGCAGTGCTTGAGCTTTAATGTTTTCCATGTTCACAATACTAGTTTAGCATGTTGCTAACTGTTGCCTATTAGCGTGAAACACAAAGTACAACTGAGCCTGATGGGAATGTCATTAGTTTTGCAGGTATTTGGTCATAAATCAAAGTATCAGACAAATTTAAATTTTGATCTGATGACGGTGCTACATGAAAAGTCAGGGGATCACAAAAGTTATTAGAATTCATCCTGAGGGGGACATGGAGTCAAAAGTCATATAATTATTACTTCAAATAGGCTAGCTGTTGAAACATTTCACCCAAAACCAAACATGTCAACCTTATGGTGGCGCTGGAGGAAAAAGTCAGGAGGGATCAGTCATGTAGTCATGAATGATCTGGTGCTTTTGTTTTATGGTGCGTTATTGTATTTGTTTGTGTCTTTTATTGTTCTGCCTGTATTCTCTTGCTGAGTTCTGAGTTTGTGTTTTTAATGTACATACCTGTCTGTGTTTTGTACAGTCTCTTGTGTATGTGTTGCCCATCTAGGGACGGGCATTGCAAATTAGCTTAGGCTATAAATGCTGTGGTGTGCGGCATTGGTTTATGCTACATACTTGTCCCTATACAAATAAACATTAAATAATGATAATAAAATAAATCACTAAAGAAGGTCCATCCTCTGGGGAAACATTCATGTCTGTACAAAATGTTGTGCCAATCCATCTAGTAGATGTTGAGATATTTCAGTCTGGAAATAAGTGGTGAACTGACTGACAGACCAGCAGCATCATCCCTAAAGATATGGCTACAAACCATGATGCAACACCAAGACTCTCCACTGAAAGACATACTGATGAGCAGCTTTCCCGGTTTAAGTCCTCCCTCATCTTACAGCAAAGATTTGTATGGTTAAATAAATTTAAAAAAAAAAAAATCACTAGTCATGATCAAGGAGAACCTTAACCCTGTCAAAAAGGTGTCATCGCTCATCGGTATGACCTTAAGCCAGGCCCTTAACTCCCCTCCTCCACACTGTCTGTTAAAAAGGGTAAATGAGTGATGGTGATTGAGTGTGTGAAAGGCAAAAGAAAATAAGAGAGCACAGTATTGACAAAAGGCCTGGCCAAGCTACCTTCTTTGTTAAATGTATCAGCAAGCTGTCCTGTGGGGGGACAAACATTAAAAAGAACTTATGCAACTTGTTGTATAATTTCTGCACTGGCTGGCTTTGATGAATAATAAGCCAAGAAAATGGTTTTGAGGGATTCCAAAAACGAGGACTGGTCAGACCAAAATTATGGTCAAATTGGTCAGTTTACTGGTAATCAAAAATGTTATCTCTGAATTGTTGGCACTGGACCCCAAAACCTCATGTTGGTTTGCCAGATTTTAATGAATAGAAAACCAGTCGTTCTTGACACAGCCTTTTTTCCAGCGTGAGCTCCCATTCCTCTCTGTCTTGCTCTCTCCCATAACAAGGCGGACTCTTTAGGCATATCAGCGGCACTCCTTCCACACAAAGCTGTGATTCTCTGGCTGAGCGGAGAGCCTGCCGAGTGCCCAACACACAGTCTGGGCCTGGAGATCATGAGACAGCCATTTAGTAAATTAATCTACATCGACCTCTGCTGTGAATCTGAGGGGGGAGAGCTTTGGACTGCCTCACTGCCTTTCTCTCTCTCCCACCCTCCCAACTTCCCTGCCTGCCGGTCCCATCATCCACCACTCCCTCCCACCCACTCTGGCTGTTTTACACCAGCTTGCCTGGCAGCACAATGGCCCACTGTGGGCCGTTGTCCTCAGAGGCAGAGGATGGTGGTGGTGGGGCTGCGCTGCCGTTTTGGCACCCAGAGCCTAATGGACAGTGAAGGGTAATGCAAAGGCACATTTCCTGGAGAACAGGTTGGGGAGGGCGGTGCCGGTGGTGTAACCGTAAGCAAACGTCGACGCAGCAAGCTACTCTACACTGGATCTTTCATCTGGGTCAAACGGCTGCGTTTCTCTCAACTCTGAGCATCGCTGTCCTTCCCCAGCTGCTCTACAGCAAATCCACAACTAGGACGGCTAGTGCATGGAAGGCGGGGGGTGGGGGACACCGGGTAACCTACATTTGAAAAAAGCCATCGCTTGCTGACAACAGACAAAACCACAGACCTACAGAGCCGCACTAGTGTGTCAACTCCTGTATGGGAAATGCTGTCCACCAAGACAGAGGCTTGGATGTTACGCTGCTTCAGACTGTAAAGCAAAGTCTGCCATTATTGCCTTAAAAACCTTAAATGAAAAGTCAACAAGCAAAATATATCAGCACTTGGTACAACTAATATTTAGTAGAAGCCCATTTTGCTGTAAATAGAGCAGTTATTCTGGCCTTGAAGCAATAAAAACTGCAGAATTTGAAAGCTTACAAAGACTGTGAGAACCTTTTGTGTGTGCTATATACAGTGGGGCAAAAAAGTATTTAGTCAGCCACCAATTGTGCAAGTTCTCCCACTTAAAAAGATGAGAGGCCTGTAATTTTCATCATAGGTACACCTCAACTATGAGAGACAGAATGAGAAAAAAAAATCCAGGAAATCACATTGTCTGATTTTTAAAGAATTTATTTGCAAATTATGGTGGAAAATAAGTATTTGGTCAATAACAAAAGTTCATCTCAATACTTTGTTATATACCCTTTGTTGGCAATGACAGAGGTCAAACGTTTTCTGTAAGTCTTCACAAGGTTTTCACACACTGTTGCTGGTATTTTGGCCCATTCCTCCATGCAGATCTCCTCTAGAGCAGTGATGTTTTGGGGCTGTCGCTGGGCAACACGGACTTTCAACTCCCTCCAAAGATTTTCTATGGGGTTGAGATCTGGAGACTGGCTAGGCCACTCCAGGACCTTGAAATGCTTCTTACGAAGCCACTCCTTCGTTGCCCGGGCGGTGTGTTTGGGATCATTGTCATGCTGAAAGACCCAGCCACGTTTCATCTTCAATGCCCTTGCTGATGGAAGGAGGTTTTCACTCAAAATCTCACGATACATGGCCCCATTCATTCTTTCCTTTACACGGATCAGTCGTCCTGGTCCCTTTGCAGAAAAACAGCCCCAAAGCATGATGTTTCCACCCCCATGCTTCACAGTAGGTATGGTGTTCTTTGGATGCAACTCAGCATTCTTTCTCCTCCAAACACGACAAGTTGAGTTTTTACCAAAAAGTTCTATTTTGGTTTCATCTGACCATATGACATTCTCCCAATCCTCTTCTGGATCATCCAAATGCTCTCTAGCAAACTTCAGACGGGCCTGGACATGTACTGGCTTAAGCAGGGGGACACGTCTGGCACTGCAGGATTTGAGTCCCTGGCGGCGTAGTGTTTTACTGATGGTAGCCTTTGTTACTTTGGTCCCAGCTCTCTGCAGGTCATTCACTAGGTCCCCACGTGTGGTTCTGGGATTTTTGCTCACCGTTCTCGTGATCATTTTGACCCCACGGGGTGAGATCTTGCGTGGAGCCCCAGATCGAGGGAGATTATCAGTGGTCTTGTATGTCTTCCATTTTCTAATAATTGCTCCCACAGTTGATTTCTTCACACCAAGCTGCTTACCTATTGCAGATTCAGTCTTCCCAGCCTGGTGCAGGTCTACAATTTTGTTTCTGGTGTCCTTTGACAGCTCTTTGGTCTTGGCCATAGTGGAGTTTGGAGTCTGACTGTTTGAGGTTGTGGACAGGTGTCTTTTATACTGATAACGAGTTCAAACAGTTGCCATTAATACAGGTAACGAGTGGAGGACAGAGGAACCTCTTAAAGAAGAAGTTACAGGTCTGTGAGAGCCAGACATCTTGCTTGTTTGTAGGTGACCAAATACTTATTTTACCGAGGAATTTACCAATTAATTCATTAAAAATCCTACAATGTGATTTCCTGGATTCTTTCCCCCCATTCTGTCTCTCATAGTTGAAGTGTACCTATGATGAAAATTACAGGCCTCTCTCATCTTTTTAAGTGGGAGAACTTGCACAATTGGTGGCTGACTAAATACTTTTTTGCCCCACTGTACATCACAGCACCAGGCTTTCAGAGTCTGCATGCCTTGCAGGGAAGAAGGCAAAGTCAAACTTTTATCAGTGTAGCAGAGTAGTGAATGGTTGGCGTGCTATTTTGAGACGGCTGCTTGGCAACCACTGAGCCAACGGGTATCGTCACTCCTTCTGCTTCACACACGAGGAAGCCCTGTGAAGGTGTGTCAGGAAGGTATCTTACGTTCCTCTGAGTCCTCACACTGTAAGATCCTGCAGCAGAGACGGAACCTGCTCAACAGTGATTCCCGCTGCAACATGACAACAGGGCTTCTGGTGAAAAGCCTCTGATGGGAAATGCGAGAACTGGTGAAACAGGTCTCTTCAGCTCGTGCCCATGCAGAATAAGAACAATGTGGAAGAAAAAATTAAATAACGCCTCAGCTTCCCATGATGACAACTGACTGGCAGTATGGAAAGGTTCACTCTTAAACTGAATCACCTAAAGCCTTGATGTTATCAGTATTATTTTCATACACTGGATGTTTTAATGGTGAGCTGAAATAATCAGCCGATAAAATTCAATAAATCTGTCACAACTGCAGACACTGCGTTGTAAAAAAGGGGTTGCATGCCCTTCTTTGGAAAGAAGACGTGTAAAGACTATTATAATAACATACACAAACTAAAACTAATGCTATTTTACTTAGTCTGGTATCAGTTTTTTACACATTTATTTTGCCATAAATGATGGCTCCAGCTTCCCAAAATTGAACATTTGTTGCTTTTCCCAGACGCACATTTTACTAAACTGAACAATAGGGCTGCAACTCACAATTATTTTCATCATTTTCACTACTGTAATGCTCTCTTCACCTGTCTTCCAAAACAATCCATTGATAAACCACAATTAATTCAGAACTCTCTAGGCTTTTAACTAGAACAAGAAAAAGAGAGCATATAGTTTTAGCTGACCTGCACTGGCTCCCAGTGTCTTTCAGGACTGATTTTAAAGTTAATGGTTTGGGACCAGCCCACATTACTAATTCTTTGTTGTTTTATAATCCTTCACGGCCTCTTAGATCCTCTTCTGCTGGTTTTTTAAACACAAACTATCATACAAATAAGAAAATCGGCAGCTCAGCCTTTTTTAACTATGCACCAAAACTAAGGAACTCCCTACCCAAGGCTAGAAGAGATGCATGCTCTTATTAAACTTATTTATTCAGCATTGCCTTTAACTAACTGTCACTCTTCCTTTGTTTTATTGCCATCTTTCACATATTATATTGTTGTTAGCATACCTGTTCTTGCTATTTGCTGCCTCTTTTCTTTCTCTTTCTTTGGTTTTATCGCACAGTATTTGCACTTGTTTTAATTTGCCTGTTTTTATTTATTCTCGTTTCGTTTCTTTACTTTTATTGTAAAGCACTTTGAGCTACACCCCCCCACCCCCGCATAAAAGGTACTATATAAATAAAGTTTATTATTATTACTGATTAACCCATCGATTACTTTCTCAATTAATCGTAAAAAATAGTGAAAAATGGCATTTATAATTTCTCATCTTGTCTTTCTTCTGTCTAACAGTCTAAAACCTAAAAATATTCAATTTACTGTCATATATGAAACAAAAAAAACAAAAAAAAAAACAGCAAATCCTCACACTTTGAGAACCTGAAACCTAAAGCCAGATTGAAACGATGAATCAATTATCGAAATAGTTGCCAATTAATTTTCTGCTGATCGACTAACTGATGAATCCATTAATCACTGCCGCTCTACTGAATAGCTTTGAGTTTTGGTCTGCTGGTCAGACAAAACAACACGTTTGAAGACGTCACCTTAGGCTCTTGGAAACCATTGTGGTTATTTTTAACTATTAACTGATGTTTTATAAACCAAGCGGTTCATCGATCAGTCATGAAAGTAATCAACAGATAAATCGATAATGAAAACAATTGTTAGCGGCAGTCCTGTTGTAATGGCACTCCATATCTGAATACACATGGATGTGTAATGGCATTGTTTTTTATTGTTTTTTTATTTACAGTTATATTGTCAGTTAGTATATTGATGTCTGGGTTTATATCACAGTGTATTATAATATTAAAAACCTGCAGAGACCATAATTTAAAAAGTTAATAAAAAATAGGTTGTAATTGGTAATATTCCTTGTGTATACAGTGCCATGTGCTCTGTTTGAAGATTGTCCCACATGCATTTGTTTGCATCAGGTCTCAATGACTTCATGGATATGAGTGTGTTTAAATTTTGTAAGGGCAGGGTAAATATTCAAGACACTGAGAATAACTAATCAATAAAATATGTTTATCCTTTGCTGCTGTACCTAGGGTGGACTTGCGAAGCTGATAGGACTCAAAGTTCTCCTGAAGACAGCTGTAACGCTTGGTGAGCTGCTCTTTCTTGTGCTCCAGTCTGGGCTGCAGGGCGAGGTTTTGCTCTGCCAGGGTGCGGTTGGTGACCAGTGTCATCTCCTTGCTCTGCTGGACTTCCTGCATCTATAAAAGAAGAAAAAAATCATGTCAGAAATGTCTTTATGGCATTAGCTTTGCACTTCCTTCAATACGGGACTCATGACAGACAGGCTTTTAAGAGACAAGACCTCTCTCTTAAATACTCTCTGCAATTAATGTAGATTTTTTGCTGAGAAGCACCCAAGGAATAAAAAGAAAGAAAAAGTTATTGTAGAGAATATCAACTATGAATCATCACACTTATCCTGCCAGTTTTCACACAATTCCCACAGAAACCCTTCACAGATTTAGAAATACAAAGAAAAAGAAGAAGAAAATGTTCTTTTCCAACCATTTATTATCTAATTTCAGCAGTGTGATATGTCTTATTTTAAACATTCTCAAGCAAGTAGAACAAAATAAAAATATGTTTGAAAGACTATAAAGGCTTTAAAACCATTACTGAACCATTACTCTAATTATATATTAAAAAAAAAGAAAGTTGTAATGGCTACCGACTGTGTTACTTAACAACAGAGTCTTTTCAGGACAAACACTTTAACATGTCATAGCAGGAAAGCCACAGGTGTATCTAAAAACATGAATCATGACTGTATTCCATTCAGGTGTGCCAGTACCAGGACCCTGCTATGGTGTGGTGTCACTATCATTCACTATTCCCTATATGACACTCAGCAGATGACTTTATAGTGAGCAGTACATTTGTATTTCAGACACTTACTATATGTTTGACAAAAAATATACTTCCCGATATAGTACAGAGGGATTCGTTTTCATACACAGCCACTGTCATAGCTTACTGGGACGCCGAATTGGGAAGGGGCCATCATCAATGCTTTTAGTTACGTAGTGTTCATGTTACATTGTTCAGAGGGTTATTACAAGCAGTCAATTTGGGAAAAAACAACGTTCTCGTCAGCCTCCTGCAATTCCAGGTCTGACATATTGGGAATTTCTCCCACTTGGTGTAAAGAACTACACAAGTGTTGACGGACTGCCGGCAAAATGGCTGCAAAGCCTCCATCACTGGCTGTTGCATCAAAAAAAATTTCTTTTAAATCCAATAGACTAATACACTAATGCAATTAGTGTGTTAGTCAATTATTTTCATTATCAATCCAAAACCCTGAAATCCCATGGGTATTATACAGTATATGACAAAAAGAAGCCTGAGAATGTGTCATTGGGGTTATATTTTATAACTTTGTAAACCCCCCTCCAGAACCACAGGAGACTTTAGAAAACTGTAAACGCTAAGTAGTACTCCTTGCAACAAGTAAACAGAACTGCATGTAAAAATGTATGGAGTGCCCCTTTAATGCAGGTCTGAACTGAAACCATGATGACAGGTGGGAAGAACAACATGCTACAGTGTGAAAAAACAAAACAAAAAAAAGTTCTCCCGCTACTTCTCAAATGACTCATTTTTTCACACATCCAACCAGCATGTTGTATGTACAAATACAACCAGGATTGGGCGGGAACATGTAGGAAAACTCTAAATATAAAGTGTAGCGTAGGTCGTGATTATGGAATCATTTCTAAAAGTGACTGAGGGAGGCCTTGTTTGGCAGTTGAACCAAATGGGGGAAAACAACGTTTAATGCCGGAAAAGCAGCTAAATGTGTCCATCACCACTGCACTTTGCACCATCACATCCTGAGGTGACTGGCCTCCCTTTAGCAAGAGACGATTTTCTCATTCATCGTGGCCCGCTGAAGAAGCAGACCTTTAAATAGCATCCATGACTGCAGGCTTGTTCTGTCAAACCAAACACGTAATTGTTTGCTGGAGGGAAATGCTACTCTCCAATGCTCCATCTTGATCCATAAAGGCTGAAATAATCACAGGAAATATAGGTTAAGAGCTCATCTGGATAGACCACAGACCTGAATTTTGGAGAGCCAGTGTAATAACCCACAATCAAATACAGTTCGCTGTAATACACCACTCATAAAAAAAGAAAACCTTTACCGCTACACATTTGGCTTAAATAATACTTGTGCTCAAATGGCAGTTGCAGTTCCTTTGTTCTCTGTAACCATAATCAAAGCCACATAAAAAAAATGTCTCACAGGAAGTGTGTGTCGCAGCACAAGTGGTAAACAGACTGAGTTTGAAACCCAACTTTGGCTAGAGAACTCTGAAGTAGAGAAGAGAATAACAGGTGGTGTTCTCCTTAGTCCCATCTCTTGGCCAAAAAACATCAAAATCTCTATTAGAAAAGTATATAAATAATATGAGTAAGTAATATAAATCACCCAATATTAGCTTATTGCAGATATATCGGTATCTGTATATATGTCAGCAGATAAGTAACAAGACGTTGCGGTACAGAACAGCCAAACAAGGTCTGTGATTTAGAAACCGTGTCACCATTACACAGTCCTAAATATCGACATTAGTATCGGCCTCAAAAATCCAGGATTTGTTGGGTATAATTAGAAAAGCATGTAAATGTTTGAATCCATCCCAATTAAACAGCCCTTGAGCAAGGCACTTATTCCAGAGGCGGGCCTCCCCAGGGGGGGCTCCAAACAGTTTCAGGAGAGGCTCAGTGAATGGAAGTAAAAAAAAAACATTGCATTAGTTATCAAAAGGAGATCACTTAGAATAGCCTAAATCTGTGCGATTTGGTTAAAGAGATAGAAACAGTAGTTTTGGGAAATGTTACCGTTTATCCCAATTTCCCAGAGTCAGAAACTAATAAATGCCTTAGGACAGACCTTTTTATGTATTTGGTGTAGTCTGAAGATGTGTGAAACAGCAATATTAGGTTATCTTGGCTCAATTGTTGAGTGTCTATGGGATCAAATAACATCCCTGAGGCATCCAGGAATTGAGCGAAACTACGCAAGTAAACAAGGGGTGCCTTTTTCCAAGCTTTGACTGAGAAGAGGCCCACAGTCTGAGTCTTTGAAACCCCTGACTTATATCTGTTCCATTATAAAACGATACAAATTGGACTTGAATTTCAGCACGCATGCTCTGTAAAACCCTGTTCACGGATTAGTGAGGACCTCAAAAAGATAAGAATCCAAACGCGAGAGACAGCGCTCAGCTTAATCTTAACTCACTTCAAAATGTAAAGCAGAATCGAAAGCTTAAAATGAGCAGAAATGTGTGTGTGTGGGGGAGTGGGGGGGGGGGATGTCACATTATAAAATCAAGTTCACACTGGCTTTAGCTCAGCGGACACTCAAAAAGGTAGCCGATCAAAATGTTGCTGAAAAGATCCTATGATTTTAAATATCTTGCAGCCTGCTTGCCTATTATTGCCTATTACACACACACACACACACGTCACATTTACTGTATAACAACATTAGTGATATACAGTATCTACCGGTACAACACGTCAATTCATGTGAAAAAGCAGGATGCACTGAATCTAAACAAATTCTTGACAGCACTATTTGCATTATTCAAAGGGTGCTGCTAACATGTGCTGCCTTCACTGTGTGTTTTGCTAAATGACAAGATGACTACCTACAGCAAAGCATGTGTCTACATCTCAGGTAAGGGTTTGTGTCTACATAGTACAGGTGTATACTCAGTACTTCTCAGAACTCTCAGGTTTCACTCAACGCCTTCTGACACCCACTGCCTTTGTACCCATCCCTGTGTGTTACAAAGAAAGAATTTCCCAGACAGTTCCACCTTTAAGCTTAGGGCATGTCTTTACTTGGCTGATTCGCCTCCATCTCTCTCCCATAATCTTGTGACTGATTTTAAGTCAACAACTGCAGTGTCATTGCAGTAAACAAGTCCCTCCCTCTGTGTAACCTACGGGAAGACGACAATGAAACCATGGAGACAATCAGACAGGGTGTGGATCAAAAACAGAACCGACAACACAAAAGGCCAGCTCACAGCACAACATTCATCCAAATAGCTAATAATACCATACTGTATTCTTCTTGCTTTTGTGAGATGAAACTCATACAGTAGCTTATCTCATGTCTGAGAAGACAGGCTTTCGACACATTTCAGGCAATGAGTCCTCGCTCTTACGCAAAATGTGCTGAAATTTGCCAGAGTGAATGCCATAGCACCATGACAACAGACAAGAAGAATTCCTGTATCTTGAAAATGTGTGTTTGATGTTTGTAATTGCTGATCAGGTCCAAGTTGTAGGGTGAGAACTGGAGGAAGAAAGGGTTCCCTGACGAGAACGAGTACAGTGGGAAAATTCTTCCAACACGTGGGGATCTGGTGCTGGGGCAGATTCAGCAGGACATCAGGGTAGATTAAAGCCCACACTGGAACTGACTATTTTGGAAGGAGCAGCAGCATGGGGAATAATCATTAGGACAAATCCTGTATAAAAATCTGTCTAATCTCTTAGCACTCCCTCTTGATATGGCAAATGTCTGTCTGCAGTAAAACCTTTCCAGGGACTGTGGCTTGTAATCGCTCTGTGTATGGAAAAACTGAGGCTTATCAACTGCTTATCGTGACAAGGGCAAACTTATGATAGAATGCAAAGCAGGTACAAATTAATTAATTAAATGGAAATTGCTGAGTCCTTGTGCTACTGGAGCTGGGTCACGGAGTCCAGATAGGAGCCTGTAAGGAGAAGCAACTCTGAAAGTGTCAATTAATGTTAGTTTGCCTCACATACTTCATGTAGCATAGTTTCAGACCTATTCTGGGTATATAAAATAATCTGGTGATTTCGGCATATCTTTATTCAACAACACTGCAACTGATGCGAATAACATCTGTTATAATGTTGTAAGTATTACTTATGGCTCTCTGGGGGTACATAGAGCTGGTTACTAATTCATATTTTAGATAAGGGTGTTAAGTACTGTTTTCCTCGGAAACGGTCTACGTGTGACGGCAGAAAAGTCAGCCATAAATTGGCAGATTTGTGAGCGGAGTTTGGCATGACGACCTGTCTGAAAAGTGCGTCGAAGCTAGGCCACTGCTTAAATTTGAATGTTTTCTGAAAATGACTCAGCATTAGTGTGGCCATTACATTATTGTCCCTACATACTACTGAATATAGACAAGCTTCTGTCGTCTGTGTTTTTGAGCGACAACGTCGTAAACTGGGAATCCTCGCTGTGTTAAAACTTGAGACAATGCTTGCCCCTGCTCCGTCCCAAGGTTAACGATTTGCACCCTGTTTTAGGTTTCGGAACATTTTAGTTCGCTTGACACATATTTCTGATCAAATCCTAAACGTGATTCGAAGCAACCATTTTTGTTAACTGTACCGAGCGTATGTTGGGAAAGCACAACAAAGGGTAGAGGGAAAAACAGTGACCGAGAAAAGGGAGTCAGTAGCTAACGTTGGACTACAAAAGCCAATAGCTTAACGTACCTCGTCCATCTCCTGTACCATTTTTGAGAGTTTTTCGTCGTCCTCCAGAATTTCGTTGAGTTGAGTCATCGTGTAGCCGCTAAACTTGTTGGAAAAACTAGACATTTTAGCTCTTGTTGGGTGTTTCTCCTCGCCTGTCTTCCCTCTGCTCGCCTTTCAGATTGTGACAGCTGACTGAGCTTCCCTTACAGGAAGTAGTCAGATACAGGCCCAGTGCTGCCTTCACGTGCTGTCAGACATATTGCAATTACCGGTAAACCCCACAAAGGACGTCAATTGAGCAATAACCAAGGTGTAGTAGCGCTGGCTTTATCTTTTACTAAATTCGACTCGGTCAGCTACTTCTTAGCATTTTAATAACATACAGAAACATGCAGAATTTTACTTTGGCGGCAAATCAGGGCTATATAAACATATCTTAAATAAAATATCTTTAAAGTCATCACCTCACACCTAGCTTCTGGCAGGCAGGAGTGGGATAGAAAAGACAGAGTGATGGGACTGGCACTAGCTTTGTGCCTGACAGTGGAGAAAACACCCTTCAAAATACTTCCAATGTTTCACAATCCACGTTAATGCCGACTGAAATCTGAAAAGGAAAGTTTACAAAGAGACTTTAAATGCACCATTTGGCATTAATCCAACATGTTTGTTTCCATAAAGGCCAACATGCAGTATATTTTTTACAGTGTTCATTACATGTTTTTTATTTACAGTGATTTATACAATTACATTGTGTATCTCTAGTGTTATTAATAGATGTATCCTCACCACAGACAATCATACATCTCTTTTAGTACATTCAGTTCAACAGACAAAGACACCTGTCTTTTCTGTGTTGTCATTACAGCACTTTCTTAAACAGTCTTGAAAAGAAACACATTTACACATCTGCTACATTAAAATCAACATAAAAACAAAAGTAAATGCTGAGGAACACTTCAATAAAACAATAATTTATTTGTCTGCAGTGCAATGATGAGGTGGTTAAAAAAAACAATACAGTACACCAGCGGCAACACGTTGCCTATTCTTAAAGCTATAATCAGTTAGTGATCATGTTGGACATTCATTCAAGTTTTATTTCCACTGGCAATGCCAACCCTCTTTGATATATTCTGATAGATTCAACTCTATATTTTTAACATAATAATGCTACTAAGTTCATCTATAAGTGGATCATAACCTGATGACAATTTCCACGTACAAATATACCAAGATCCTGGATTTCAGTGGAGCGTTTTGAGTGTTCTGTGGTCTGTATTATGTTTGAGGACATTTTCTACTCTTTGCATGAAAATGGTAGTGAATATCTGCACAAAATATCTTCTACAGTACATGTGGTTTGAATCCCAAAATGTCCAAAAATGCTATCAACCCTCAAAAAACACCCAGCAGTCCAATCCCATTTCCACGCACTGCAGTTCATTCTCAGTAGCGAACATTGCACTCGGACTCACTGGCGCTGCTGCTGCTGCTTTGTCTTCTCCGCTGCCTTCCACCATCAGACTTCCAGCTGAGTTTTTCAGATGGGTTCAGGACCTCTGCCCCTGTCTCGATGCCCAGGACCTGCCTCTGCACCAGCTTGTAGTACAGCCCCCCGCTGGCCATCAGCTGACTGTGAGAACCCTGTTCGGCCACGCAGCCCCTGTCGATCACAATGATGTTGTCTGCCTTCTCCACTGTGCTGAGCCGATGGGCGATCACCAACACGGTGTGCTCCTGCATGATGTTGTTCAGAGCCTGCTGAACCTGCAGCAGATATAGAGATCAACACATTAAAAAATACACTAATGTAGTATTTATCGCAGGGCTATGTTACTGGATTATTATCGGCCACCTGCACACCAGATTTCATTTGGTATTAGTAAATGTAGCTTTTCACTTACGATGTGTTCACTCTCTGCATCCAGGGCGCTGGTCGCCTCGTCCAGGATAAGAACATGAGGATTGCGGATGAGAGCTCTTGCAATGGCCACCCTCTGTTTCTGCCCCCCTGACAACTGGGTGCCTTTCTCTCCAACACCTGGGGAATATCCAGGAGCAATAATTCAGCTGCATGACTTCATCTTTATGATTGCACAGATGACAGTTCGATCCATTTCCTTTTTATAAAACATAAAACGTAGTTGCCCATTAGGCCTTTTTATATTTTCATGGCCATTGTTGGCTGTGTTTGGATAGTGGACAGTGGAGAGGTGAGTGGAAACAAGTGTAGAGGACGGATCTCATGCAACAAAGGTCCCTGGCCAAATTGGAATTGTACTCCAAAGCAGTATACACCAGAATAAGTAGGATGTGGCTGGTGAGGTCTGATATTTTTAGATTAAAACTGCTATTTGTATCAATAATAAATACTGTATCTATTCCAACTTAATTTATGTAGTACTTTTCAAAACAAAGTAATAACTGAGATGTAACTTGGGACAAGATCCCATTAAGCCTAAAAACTAACCGTGGGATTTCTAGCAGGAGACCAGCTCAGGGAAGCTAGTACGAGGGCAATACATTACAATCTAAAACTAAAGGTAAATAGTGTTAGACTCAGGTAAGTCATACAAGTGTACATATATGGTATAGGAAAAACATAAATCATCCATTCTCTAACAATAATACTGACAATTGTCTCCTAGTGTTTGTTTCCACTATGATGATCACTGACTAGGTGTCTTAGCTTATCTACCCTTGTCCATTACTAATACATCAATGGCTGACTTATAAATGAGCACATAAAATATTTACTTGTCTCATAGCCTTTAGGGAGGGTGGTGATAAAATCGTGAGCATTAGCCTTTGTGGCCGCCTGCTTCACGGCCTCCATGGGGGTGTCAGTCAGGCCGTAGGTGATGTTCTCCTCAACCGTCCGGGCAAACAGCACAGGCTCTTGGCCAACGAGAGCTACCTGCAGAAACAAAAAAACAAATGGATGGCTTTATGTGTGAAAGACTTTAACCAACAAGGGACTGATCCTAGTGTGTTCTGGAGGACGAGTGTGTAGCAAAAGTCTGATATCCCTCTGTGTCATAGAGCTCCACTGTTGTCCAAAAACTATTAAACACACATCAGTGAGCCACACTGTCACTCTGGGAGTTCACCTCTAATACACCGTCCTGCTGCCCATAAATACTCAGTAGAGCACCCAACGTGTATTAATCCATTGCTGAAAATAGTCCCCAACAAATGAGCAATGTTTGCTAAAAACTACAGTGTCCAGCTGTTTTAGGGAATTACCTAGCCCTTTAAAAAAAACAAATGACATATTTGTGACCTGTTTTTAAAAATCAACATCCTCAGTAGGAACCAATAGGCTTTGGTTTGAGTGCCACAAAAAGGGTAGTAAAGTTGGAAAGTACTGAGAGACAGACTGACACATTAGCTGCGGTTATGTGGGCAATATTTCTTCAACCCGACTGAAATCATTCTGATTAGAGATTCCAACTTAACTGTTTACATGGACGCTAAATAAAGTGATCCGATAAGATGTGTGTTTACATGCCCCAAAGAATTTAATCAGAATATAGTAACTCTTTTGACATGTGCACTGTGGTTCGTCCGCTGTGAAGCGTCTAATCTGCCGGAAATATAACAGAAGAAGCTTCGTTCATCTTTTCAAACACTTGTTTGAACAACCTCGTAACATCGAGGTTGTTCAACAATCCTTACATCTTTTAAGGTCTCCAACAAAAAGTTATATCAGCCACAGAGCAGTTTTGTTTTTCTGCCGCCATGTTTCTGTCCCTCCTGGAAACTCGATTATCAATTCCACAGGTGTAGACTGACCTTGGAGTGGAGGTAGTCGTGCCGAAAGGTGTGAATTGGCTTCCCATCCAGCAGCACTTGGCCTTGCTGAGGAAGGTAGAAGTTTTCCAGCAGACTCACACAGGAGCTCTTTCCACTGCCTGAAGGTCCCACAAGGGCGGTCACCTCCCGGGGCCGCAGAGTGAATGACACTCCCTGCAAAGCACACCAATCCAGGAAGTGATTTCTTTTTTCAAACTTCCAAAATTAGACACGTCCCACCATAAAAAGAGATATACATATAGATATGTTTTGATTGGTGTGAAGAGTTATATACAGTTCATCAACTCACAGTGGCAGTAAGATCCCTCAGAACAAACCTTTAGAATATCAATCTCAGGGCGTGTTGGGTAGGAGAACGTGATGTCTTTGAATTCAACCAGACCGGTGCATGTGTCTGGAGCCTCTGTGCCATCGGCCGGGTGTTTGGGTTTCCTGTCCAGGTACTCGAAAACCTTCTCAGCAGCTCCAACACCCTGCATGAGGCCTGTGTACACCGATGCTATACTCTGTAAAATAAAATAGGATTAGTATCTTTGAAGTGTTTTCATTCAAACATAATGAAATAAATGAACAAAACAGATGAAATACCTCAAGACATTCTCCCAGTTCGAGCATGTATATGAAAAAAGATATCAAGGCACCACTAGTCATCTGACCAGTTACAACAAGGTGGCCGCCATAATAGAGGATAGCAACCTCTAAAGCCAGCTCTGAGATCTGAAAAACACACACACACTCTGTTGATGCCCACACTGTAACATACATCAATAAATAAATAACATTGGGGCAACTGCTGATACCTACACAACTGGACCACATGTAGCAAGCATAGGCCAGGGCTTGCTTTTTGTTGAGCTGGAACATGAACAAAAGCTTGGCGTAGTAGGAGTCAGCCTCCCCATCCTCGTTGGCAAAGCTCCGCACCGTCCTCATGGCTGAAAGGGTTTCTTCTGCAACTTTATTGGCCTCTGCGAGGGTTGTTTGCACCTCTTTGGTTAATTTCTGGGACAAAAAAATATAAAAGAAGTTTGTTTAATCTCATCCGCAAATGAAAGGATGACAACACAGACGCGACACCGCTTCACCTTGTAGTATTCGCCGTAAAGTTTAGAGACAATGGCAATGAAGGGGAATCCCATGATGGCCACCAGTGTGAGCTTCCAGGACATCCCAAACATGAAGATGAAGAAGCCAGCGCCCTTGATGGTGCTCCGCAGGAAGACGTTGATGTTCTGGGAGATGAGGTCGCTCACCTGGGTGGTGTCAGCTGACAGACGCGAAATTATGTCACCTACAGGGTGATATCAGCATGCAATTACATTAGAAGGACTGCTCTTTTAATGAAGAAGGCCCACATACAGGAGGAGAAATAGTGTTCCTATATCACCTGTATGGTTTTCATCAAAAAAGGCAATTTCCTGCCTCATCAGAGTTCTGAAGAGATGGTTCCTGAACCGGAGGTTTAATCTCGCAAATGTCAAGGTGAAGACTCCTCCACGTACTCCCATTGCAAGTGAACTGAGGAGAGGGTGAAGGTGTCATAAAGCATTTCTTTAAGTTTGGCACATGGGACACGTGTGACGTCCTGGCTTCAAAACTAGTTGAGCGGCTTTGTCATATGTAATTACATCATCACACTCTCTTTCCTGATCCCTGCCATCTCTGTGTACTGTTCACCAATGGCAAAATGGCAAAAAACTTACTGTTACAGTAAGTAAAACATTAGAGTTCTAGTTTGCAACACATGCACATGTCACTTAAGGTGACACAGGCATTTGTTTATATGAAAGTCCTGCAAACTAGAACTCTTTATGTCTGCAACTGATCTGTAATTATAGTGTTTCTCTAAGGCCAGTTATTTTATTTTGAAAATGCACACAGTGACATGCATCCTGTCCAAACCCTTCACCCACCCTCACTGCTGATTCCGCCGTCAGAAGACAACCTGTAGATACTCACCTGGCAAAGGCCAGTACTGACAGTGTGATCACAGGCTTAGCGAAGTACTCCATGCTCTGGTGGACCACAATGCTGTCTATTGCTTGCCCATAGTAGTAAGGTATGAAGGCCTCACCTGTAGGTTAAAGAGAGAGACCGGAATACAATGTAAGGGCTGTCCACACATACTTTTAGGTCTTGGTGGAACTGATTTTCCATACGTGTAATGAGCTTTCCTAATTTCTCTGGTTCCAGCTTCTCAGTCGTGAGGATTTGCTGCTTTTCTTTGTTAATAGACTAAATATCTTTGGGTTTTGGACTGTTAGACGAAGAAAACAAACAATTCTGAAAAAGTCCCCTTGGTCTCCGGGATACTTTGATGGACATTTTTCTCAATATTCTGACATTTCATAGACCAAATGATGAATTGAGAAAAGAATCATCAGACAAATCAATAATAAAAACTAGCTGCAGCCCTTGTTAAGAGGGCCTTAATTTACACTGTTGGGAGTCGTTTTAAAGGTGATGCGTTTTTGGCATTCAGGCCACACTTTAGGGAGTGCTGCTTTGAAGCTTATTATGTGAGTTAATATGTAATATGTCCTGAAAAACACTGCGCCCATAAATGCACTGCATCTTCAATAAAGGCAATATAAAGTCCTTCCACCTCTGTTCCTATCTCTAATTCTGTTTCTTTCTTTTTATGTCTGTGGTATCAAATAAAGAAAACAAAGTCTTTGTATTTAGTTAGTACTGTTACTACTATTGTTGCACTTAGTTGAACTTGATGAAAGCAAAGATTAAAGTGCTGTATAATCTGGAATGACAGTGAGTCATAACCTACAGACTCTACTTAAACACAATTGCCATAGAAAGACTATGTTGAGCTATTGCACAACATGTTGCAATCCTTTGTAACAGACAAGTGTAAACACTGCGATTGGACTGGTTTATGTTACTAGGACACTCACACACAGCAGAGATGAGGAGGAAGAGGACAGCTACAGACAGCAGCCCGCCATCCTTTCTGCAGTAGTTCAGCAGACGTCCCAGTGTAGCCCCAGAGCTGGTCTTCTCCTTCTCCTGGCTTCCCTCCTCCTTTTTCTTCTTCCTCTCACACCCCACCTGCTGCTCCTCCTCACCAGCTGTCTCCACCAGCTTTTCAGTGTCCTCAGAGCCCCCTCCTCCTCCTCTTCCTCCTCTACAGCTGCTGCTGGTGTGACTGCTCGCCGAGTTGGACTCGTTCCCCAGCAGCCTCCAGAGCAGCAGGACACCCAGGGAGGAGGCACAAGTCCAACAAGTCAGGCTCAGAAACCAGGGCTGCTGGGCCAGAGGCCCCACCTCGGTCAGCATCAGCAGCTTGGCCAGGGTGTAGGTGATGACGATCATGCAGATGAGGAGAATGAGGGTGGCGAGTTTAGCGACCCTCGGTGGGCCATCTTCTCGATTCCATGACACCCCTATGGAGGCTCCCAGCAGCAGGGAGGCTCTGAGCAGTACAGTCCCCCAGAGGTCCAACGCTGACTGGAGGATGTTAAAGTTCAGGGCTTCCTTTTTGAATATGCTCAAGTGTGATCCGTGTGTGTATAGGACAGTGGTGACAACCACGTCCAGTAGGATGTACAACACAGTGCAGCTCACAGCTACTTTGATGCCCATGCTGATTATCAGGATAGTTATACGGACAGTTCTGAGGTAATAACAAAAAAATGGCTAAACACAGTAAGTGGTTAGCAGTTCAATTAAAATGCAGGAAATCTTCTAGGATATCTTAACATCACTCAGAATTTAAATAAGAATATTTTAGTTATTATCTTGACACTTAGTTTTATTTTGAAGGAACTAACTTCCGGTCTTCTGTGGCTCGTGGTTAAAGGGAGAACAAACATGAGGTAGTAGCCTACTAATAACAAGTTAAATGTACGCTGTCACTAGGCTGTGAATGATTATCCCGTAAGGCTGCTACATCAGTCTAACTAATGTTCCACTACATTATTAGCTATGTGAGTTAGCTATTAGCAGACGGTGAGCTGTATTGCGTCAAGTTTCAAATGCTTCCATGTTTTTAAATCCCTTAATGTCAAGCCAGGTGTCCACGGGAAAATTACATAATTTACTATAGTCTCCGTCTAGTCACAATAAAATACACAGTAGCGTATATATGGTACTTACTAAGAGACACGTCTCCAACTGAGTTAAGTTAGGTTTAAGAGCATGAATTGACATTAGAGTCAAGTGGACACCGGTATCAAAGATCGTCTATGTCACAGAGGATTCGGACTTTGCGCGTATCTCACAGCCACCAAGACAGGTGACACAATGTCGCATAAACTCGCAAACGCAAATGACGGCTCAATGTAAAATGATCATTTTGACTTTCTTCTCATATGAAAGAATTAAGTGATGGTGAATGTTATATTATCCTCACAATTTTCACATAAACAAACCAGCAACCCTAGTATCCTGATATTTTCAAAATTAGACTTTACATTGTCCACTTATCCTTATGAATTGGAATTTCATGTGTCCACTCGGTGAGTTTGTAGTTGCAGTCTGTTGAAGTACCTGGTCGATGAGGGAATTAAAAGTCAGCACGCTCTTGTGACTCTCTGAGGCCCCGAACTGACAAACATGCTGATCTTCCATAAACTAAAGCACGCACTCCGAAATGGTTTCAATGCACGGAAAAGCAGGCGGAATGATACCTCTTTGCTTTTTACCTCTCTGACCTCAGTTGTTGCGGAAGTGTGGAACGAAGCGTGGCTCCTCCCACCGGGTATTTTAGTGAGTGTTCAAGAGCTGCAGATCAAAAACACTCAAATTAAGGTGAAAGATTGGCCGGTGGTCCTCCACAGTGAAACGAGACTTCTTTTCTCGGTTAAAGTGATGTTTTGGTTTACCCCTGTAAAATAGAACAATTGTAATCCTCTTATAATATATGTAAAAAGAGAGAGACTTAATAACAGTAACAAATGCTCATAACGAATATTTCATTTCCCATCACGTAATGACTATACACCAAGGCTACAAAATTGAAACAATACCTTTATTTTAAAGTATTGTAGCTTAAAAATCTATTGTAGGACAAAGTAAAAACAAATAAGTTAACATGATCTTCATGGAAACAACGTTCTTTTGTAGGGAAATACGGGGAAAAGCTCAACAATTCACATGGGTCAATATTTACTGCCATTTCTTTGGATTGTGTTTCCAAGTGTGAGATTCATCTACAAGTGAAACATCAACCAGCAGTGTGTACAACTGACGCGAGCATTAGTAGCACTAATCATCACACTGGATTTCCATCTTCTGTCCAAGACTTCAGGCAGCTCATGGCAGCATGTAGTCCTGCTCCACTGATGTGTCCTCTACAATCTTTTCCAAACGGTCCTCTTCAGTGGACGTCAGTCTCAGCTAAGTGATACGCTAACTCAGTCTTTATGTCTTCTGAGCTGCTTTGCTCGGTGGCCAGCACCGTCTCAACAGGAAAAGACAAATATATACTCTCTTTCAGTTTTTTCGGGGAGGGTGAATCTCCTGCACCGAACAGAGGATCAGCCATTTTAAAGGTCATCGAGGGCATGTCATGTGTCCTGCGTTTCTTCTTCTTCTCTTGTTTGTAGGCTGCGTTCATGTTGGCTATCACCTGGAAGTGGATCACACAAAAAAACACCAGGTATGTGAAAAGGTTAAAAAGGACAAAACAAATATGAAAACATCTGAGCTGAATATTTTCTCTCCATTTCTACCACGTTACACACAGCCAATTATGTTAAAAGGTTTACCAATTAAGCCCATAAATGTGTGTAGTTGTGACAAACCAAACAACCAGACCAGTCTAATCAGTCTCATGAACTGACTTGAGGACATAAAGTGTTGGATGGCACAAAACAGAATGAAAGCAAATCTGAAGTTGTCCTATCTCCAGGTTCCTCAGGTCGGCTGACTTGGGGCTCCTGGCTGTCCCACAATCCAAACTTAAGCTCAGGGGTGACCACACTGTTGCAGACCCTAGACTGTGGAACAGCATCCCCCTCCCCATCAGATCTGCCCCCTCCACCGACTCTTGTAAAGTCCAGGCTCAAAACATACTTTCATTCACTAGCACTTGAATCCTCCTGACGTGGCAGATTTGTAGACTTGTACCTATGTCTATGAGTTGTTTATTTGTGCCTATGAGTTGTGTGCATTGATGTTTATGTCGGCGTTTCTTTTATTTGTGATTTTAGCTACCTGCTCCGGTCTGTACAGCACTTTGGTCAACAAGGGCTGTTTTTGAATGTGCTTTATAAATAAATTTGACTTGACTAATACTAGTGTTAACTCTGCATCTTAAATAATTGATACAGAGTTTATGTGACAGGAACCTGTGGCGTAAGAGTCAAGTTTCTGTCATGTAATACACATGACTGGGTTCAAAAGAATGGTGCATAAACATCACCATGACAACATCATGTCCGGCATGTCATGATACATGTCAAGTAACATGTCTGGGGGATATAAAAAGCATCCACAATGGAACATGGACCTTGCAGTCTCATGAATGAAGCAGACAGCCTTTGGGACAATCAGGAACAAAGCATACAGAGGCTTTGGTTATATTGGTTGATTTCACAAATATACTAAAATACTATCAGCTGTAGCCACTCAGTGAATTAACAAAAACTTTTAAAGCTGCACTAAATATTTTCTTTATATTGACAATGGATAAAATGACTATGTGTAATGTGAGATGTGATGAACCCACAAAGAATTATTACCAAACCCCCCCCCCCCCCTTTCACTTTAATGTTTTGGTTTTCTGGCCCACAGACTCTGCTCTCATCAACTTAACAGCTGTTTTTCAGACAAACTAACTGTCCGCCTCTTGCCCAGCACCAAAGAACAGACAGTTTGCGACTAGCTGGTGAACATAGTGGAGCATTTAGCAGCTAAAGAGCCAGAGACCAAAACAGAGCTAAAAAGGGAGTGAAAATTGGACTTACATTCATCAGGTGGCCAGAAATACTCTGTCTGCCTGGTGTGTAAATAGGCAACTGTTTGCCAACATGTTTGCCATAACAACTTGGTGTTAAACATACATCAGTGTTTTTCAGCTTGTTCCGCTGAAGCCCCCAGAACGTGTGCCAGGCTTTGAAGCCAATTTGACATAGTGGCCAAACGGTGTAATTACAACTTCCGGGTCCGTCACGTGATGCACACTGGCTAAGCGACATTTTTCCCCACAGACTTACATTGTGCAGGAGACGTCTGTAAATCAGCTATTTTTTTTTTTGAGGTACATCAACTTTGAAGTACGAACACTTAAATAGCCCTTATTTCGATCATTATGTCCTAAAAGTTGTAAAATTCACTAATAGCCAAATCCAGAGTTATAGAGTCGCTGCCATTCGTGAATGAGCCCGGGACTGAGTAGTTAGGGGGCGGGGTTAAAGGAAGCGCTAGTGTGCTTTCTCTTTGGGCCACACGATGCGGAAGCTATGTGAAAGATCTGGGTAATTTTATCTTTTGCATCCAGTTCTCTTTATACATCCATGGTTCTGCTTCCCTCAAGTGGCCAAAAAAACAAAAAAACAAACAAACATTAATGCAGCTTTAAAGACTCCATGATTTCAGGCATTTAAATGTACCTTAAGACTCTGCATCTTCAGTGGTGACCTCATGCTATGTAACTAAAAAGTCCAAACATATTGTTAAAACATTTTTAACAAACCTGCCATTCTGCTTGTCCTATCAAATCAAACTGTTTACATTTAAGATTGACCCCTCACTGTATAACACACAGTACATCCTAAAAAGAAAATACAATAAATCACAGTAAGGAAGTACCGACACCCTTACATGGGACCTTTAAAGACGCAGCAATGAGAATCATCATTCCTCACCCCACAAAGCAGTGTCTGGTTTAATAGTGCAAGACAAAACAACGCGACTTACCAGCTGCTTCACAGAGTTTTGCTGCTCCTGCATTACGCTCATGTACGTCGAGGCCTTCTCCTTTGTGGAATACATATCCTGCTCTTGGTCGTCATAATTCAGCAGGCTCAATGTAGTCTAGAGGAAAGGAAGTACAATTAGGAAACAGAAACAAACCACACTGTCAGAATTGTTTTTTCTTGACACTGGAGCCTTACCTCGTTTGGTAAATTAGCTTTCCTGTTGAACATGAGGGAGTAAGGGGTGAACTTGGTGGTAGGGTTAGTGGACGTCCTAAACAGAAACAGCACAGGGTCCAGGAAGTCATCCCACTCTACCTGCTTCTCCGTGACCATCTGTGCAATGGCTTCCCTCAGTAAAGGACTCGTGCAGTCGTGGAGCGGGTTGAGATGAGGTTGATCCAGGCGAGAAACCTTCTGCGTGATGCTCCACCTGTCGCACAGCAGCTTTGTCACCTAGAAAACGCCGGTATGGGCACTGATGAAACTGACCCATGACAGCGCTACGATCTCTGATGCTTTTATTGATCCGTTCATTTTAAATGAACTTTGTGACTCACATCTCACCTCATCACAAAAGTCAGCATTCTGTGTGCACACTATTGTTTTGGGGGCACCAAACCTGATTGAACAGAGAACGAAATTAGTTCAATTTCAGGTTAAAAAATATTGTAATTTTGTGGGTATCAACATGGGTCAGAATAAAATGCTAGCATCCCCATAGTGGCCTTTTATTAAAGATCTGGAGGCAATCCGGGCAAGAATTAAGTTCTACCAAAAACACTAAATAATTTGGTTTTGGGTGACATGAAAATTGTCTCATGTAGAGGACTAAATAACACATACTGGCAAATTACATCTAAATACATCTCTATGGGTAAAACCCTCAACCTCAGTATGATTATTCAAGATTTTGTCAAACACTTTCACCTGTATATGCATTTGGAAATACATCTCGCTACTGAGAGAGCATCAGCCTTTTGCACTGGAAAGGCTTCTGGCCATTTACTAAAGTAATCAATGAGCACTGTAACATTGGTGTTGCCTTGTTGGGTCTCTGGGAAAGGCCCTGACGAAGAGAAGAGAAAAACAGACAGCAGGTCTCAAAGCGTGCAAAGAAATTACACAACAGAAAAAAATATATCACTTGATGAAATGAATTGAGGCAAAAACCTATAGTGTCAATCCCAACAATATCCCAAGGAGCGTCCACTTTTATAGGCCGGACAGTCCTTGCCAGGTTTTTATTCCTCTCTGTGTGCTGACAGGTCTCACATACTTTTATCTGAAACAGCAAACAGTTATCGTTAAGATTAGACTTTATGTCCCAGTGATGTTAACATAACCCTAAAGACATAAAGATGTATTACCCATTCCACTACGTCCTTGATGATCCCCAGCCAGTAGTACTTGCTCTGGATCCTGTGGACAGTCTTCTTTTGGCCCAGGTGATGACCGATGTCATTGAAGTGGCAGTCAAGAAAAATCTGCCTCTTCCTCTCAGCCTCTATCACCACTTCCCTCTTCTCTTCTTTCTTGGGTCCCACATAGTACAGCTTGCCCTCTTGAATGAAGATATGAATGAAGAGTGGGACATGCTGTGGCACACTTTTGGTATCTCTAACAATAAGAGGTCCCTGAATACCCCTCCATGAAAACTTGTGGCATATGGAGAGAACGTCACACCATACTTCGTTTTTAAAAAAAAAGGTATTTAATGTTGTTTTGCTTATCTTGACAGGTAGACATACAGATAAAACATAACTTGGACCTGCTGAGAGCGGTTGAGGTCCACCCCTCAGTTTGACATACACTATTTACCAAACACCACGTATCTCCTGAAAATGTAAACATTTATAATTAGTTCGAATGTTGTTCCCATAAAGCTAGCACCTAGAGCCAGTTGAAATATACCTGATATACAGTGCTGGTTACAGTGAACCACTAAGTTAGTGAGCCGAATTTTCTACAGGCTCCTATAGATTCATGTAATATCTTACGTTATGTCCTACAAGGTATACCCTTGCCGAAAAGCCAGCCGATTTTAAATTGCCAGGTTTTTTGAATGGAAATTCGTGATGCCAACAAACGTTTACTGGAGCTAGAGGAAAGCAATGCATTCTCAGTGGGGTTTCCTTTATGGTTGTAAAATAACACTTACCATCAATGATAAATTTCTGGGCGTATCTTTTGAGATTCTTCTTTCGTAAAGGATTCATCGTCTGAGGAAAGCAGCCTTTAGCCACAAAAGTGTAAATGTCACCGAGTTTATTGGAGCTCGATTCAACCACCTCCTCCTCAGCCACTTGCAGTGACTCCACGCTTAACATTTCCGCGTAGACTTTACAAATTAGAACGGACAGCGATAATACACCTCAATAAACATAAATGTGCTGGTTGCCAATCGGCGTATATACAACAGATAATCCACAACTAAATCACAACAGGATGAAGACACAAAGCGCGTGCTTGTCTCTTTCTCTTCTTCTACTTATGCATTTATGCAGTTGGTATTCCATTACTTGCATTAGCGCCCCCTTATGGACAACACATGGTACTCCCTGCCAGCGCTGCTTTAAAAATTAAAGGGCCATTTCTACAATTCTGTAGAATGGGATGTCTAGTTTGAAAGTTTAATTTTTAATATCTTGACTGGAAGCATTGGTATGCTACTGTATTATCTGTGGGAAACACCTGTGACAAAGGTGTAATTCCATAGTATGACCACCGAGTGCAGTGATTATAAACGCTCTCGTGGCAACTCCCAAACGTCAAGGCAGACACAATAACATACTTGCACTTCCGGTAATTACTCTCAAAATAAAAGAAAATTCTCTACCAAGCGTTAAACCAGAAAAAGCAGGCACTTCCAAAATAAACGTTTATAATTTGACAAAGGTGTCGTTACAAAGGCTACTGTAACCACTGGGCGGCAACCATTAATGTTAGCCTAACATTAAAGGAAAGTCAGCTTTGTTTCCCTGTCATGGAAACATTACAATCTTTTAAAGATGAGCACAAGGGTTTTTGACCATAACATCTTGGGATTGAAGTGCTTGGTGTCCAATTTGCTGTATTAATGCTCTCTTCTTGATGTTGGAGGCTACCTTTTTTACTCTCGGGAAAAAACTGGTGTGTGACGTTAGTCAACTTTGGATTTGTGGAGGTGACACTTTTATTTTGAGGACTGGGAACCGGAAGTGTTGTGTTTGTTTGTTGCTGCAGAAGTACCTGTGTAGCTAGTCAGATGACAGTCTTGGTGGCATTACTGCGGTGCTCTGCGTGCTTTGTTAAAAGTAATTCCTTTTATACTAGTAGCTATGACAAACGAGGAAGACGGAAATCCTCAGTTTTATATCTGTAACTGTTTCACAACTGATAATATTTTCCTGGAGGACTACAAGCTCCATGTCCGCTTTGAATCCGAGCAGCAGTTCAGGCTGGACTATCAAGCAGTGAGTGGATATATTAGTTACATTTTTTAAACAAAAATGGCATTTGCAGAGACATGCCCGGTTTGTGAACCCTGTGTTGTACGTTAATTGTTGCTACGCAGCTGCTCAGGAGGCTTGGCTGCGCGACGGAGCAACAGTTTGAGGACGTGCTCAACAAGGTAACAAAGTGTGTGTGTGAAATGACCAAAATTCACTACTTTCAACCTCTCGAAAGTGAATATTTGTAGGTTCTGTGACTGTAAACTGAGAGTCAGACAAAACAGGACTTTTGAAGTAGAGCCAGACCGATAAATTAGCCAGGCTGACATATCGGCCGATATTAGCTAATTGCACATATATTGGTATTGCTTGCTGATAAGTAACTAGTAAGACATTGCTGTACAGAAATGCCTCTATTACATAGTTTGTCCACCAGAAAACACTGACAAGTTGATTTTTACAAAGTAATTGTTGGTCGCACTCTTATGCCTAATAAGGACCACCATGTTATAAACTAAGATAAAGTTGTGATCTCAAGAAAACATTTGATTTTTGTGGCTAATTCAATCGTGGAGTAGCCCAGCGCTGCTATCTGTGGTCAAAACAGTCATACTAAAAATAACTGAGTGCATTGAATGCCACATAATGTATGGGTAAGTTAGCAAGTTAACATTATGTTAGCTAATGTTACTTGGGGCTATTTCATTAAAATGAAATGACATAACGTGAACAAACGTGACTAAACGTAACACGAATAAAACTTTAATACGTTTCCTCGTCCGTGAACGTGGTTTCTGCCAGAGTTCTGCTCTCTTTACACATCCATGGTCACGTCAGATAGATTTTAATCGGCAGTGGTGGTTGTTTAACAATGGAGACAACAACTCCCATGATCCCACGCTACTTCACCACGTCATCAAACTACGTCTTTTGCTATTGATTTGATTGAGAGACCCCTAGTGGCAGAAATTACATATTGTGCGATTAAGATAGAGATAAATTTGTGATCATGAGGTAATTTACCTTCTTCTGCAGTTAGCCTTACGTCCCTACTAAACCGTGACTTACCTGTATGACTGCTCTGTTTAGATTTCGCAGGAAGTGGACAGGCGAAGGCATCTAGGTGTGACGTCTGCTGAGAGAGCTGCTGCTATCAAAGACACGTACCAGCCTCTCCACCCTCATGTCTACCAGCTGCAGGTATTTACTGCTAATAGCGTCATTAGTAATGTGTCATTCACACACTCGCTGAGCCACACTTGCACACGACCTTTCCTCAGGAGTCCTACCTGGCACCAAAGTTCAAGCAGATTGTTGAGGACTGTGGAAGCAGGGACGCCAGTGAAGAACGTCTCTCAGGCTTGTTGGAGGAGGAGGAGGCAGGTGAGCTGGAAAGTGCTTTCATTTCCACTCAGTGGCTAAAATAAGAAGTAGTAGCTCACTTTCAATACAAAGAATGATCGCCATTGTTAGCACTTCTTTTCATTTTTTTCATTTCGTTCATTTTTTCCAAGAGTATCCATAATGCCTCTAAGAAATGGTCTTAAGAATTGTCCTAAAGTTTGAGACAAAAACAATCCTTGTAAAAAGTAGTAACTCCTCTGTAGGAAAATAGGACTGCAATCACATCTACCCACATTCCCCCCTTAAAGGGAAACTCTGGTATGTTTAAACCTGGGCCCTATTTTTACATATTTTGGGGTCTAAATGACTAATACTCACCAAAAGTTTTGGAATTGGTCCAGTAGATCGCCTCTGCCAATCGGGCTGCAATGGCTGCAACGTGATCCTTTGGGGCAACTGCGCCCGTGGAAAGTCCGTCCACTAAAAGTTGTTTTTGCCACTGACAGGCTCAGTCTGTTATTCTAAGTGTCTGACAACATTATGGAAAGGATCCCTACAGAGACGGACCGTTTGTTAAACTCTTCTCTCCAACTCTGACTCACGTGTCCACCGTCGTCTTCCTGCAACAACTCAACCTCCCGTGAGATTTCAGAGTGAGACTTTTCCTTTAGTGACACTTCTGTTATTGGATAAACAAAAAGGATCTTACTCTTTAACAGAGGCATTTTGGTCTGCGCCCGTTGATAATGCCCCTTGGAAATCAAAAATGAACTGAGGTTCCAGACTAATTTGCATTTGTGAATTGGTCTGGCGATGTCAGGCTACCACATTATTGCAGTTAGACAACAATATGTGGATGTATGAAAATACTACACGGAGCACGTTTAATTTATTGATCCCATCGTTCTGTTGAAGCTGTGAGGGTGTATCGCTTCCCTGTGTTTGAGAAAAGCTTCTGTGAGGAACTGGTGGAGGAGCTGGAGCACTTTGAGCAGTCTTCAGCCCCTAAAGGAAGACCCAACACCATGAACCATTATGGGGTAACGTGTCTGTTCCAACTTCCTTTAATGCACCATTTAATCACTGCTCAGTCATTTATTTTTCATCTTCATGTGCCGTGGCTTTTGGATCCTTGGTCCCATGAATCATGAAATATGTGGAACTCTTTGAAATATGAGAGGTTTGTTCCAGGCAGGTACATGCGGGGACTTTGATAGATTTTCAATGAAAGTCAGGGAAATTCAAGGGTCATTTCACAGTAGCATGCATCTACTGCATGTCTTAAAAATGCATTGCATTATATGGTTGTTAACCAAGATGGAGCCCTTCAGCTAAAACCTTAAATTAGGAAGATATAAAACGTTGAAGCCATGAAAGAGCTCTGACTTAAATATGTATAGTCGAGAGAAGGTCAGGGAATGAAACATGAGGGTTACATCATCTAGAAGTCCTTTTATTCATGATATTCTTCTCATTTTCTCGCTCTTCCAGATCCTCCTGAATGAACTGGGCTTTGACGAGGGCTTCATCACACCGTTCCGTGAGCAATACCTGCGTCCGCTCACCTCCCTGCTGTACGCGGACTGTGGGGGGCGCTGTCTGGACAGCCACAAGGCCTTTGTTGTTAAATATGCCATGAATGAAGACCTGGACCTGAGCTACCACTACGACAATGCAGAGGTCACCCTTAATGTTTCCCTGGGCAAGGACTTCACCGGGGGCAACCTTTATTTTGGTGATATGAGACAGGTGAACATGGTTATAATACTACTATTACCACACCTACATCCACCACTTCTGCTACTTGGAGCATTATGTAATTCAATGTAACAACATCAACAAACATTAAGACATTTTAAGCAGGCATGGTGTATTATTGTGCCATAAACATTATATAGGTTTATATGGAGTATATAAATAAATAATAATAAAAACACATTTTAATAATATTAGTAGAATATTAATCACAGAAACAACAAGTAAAAGGAAATAAATAAAAGTTGGGCCTGTTGGAGGGAACTCTTCATTATACAGTAATGGACACATGATTCTCTGGGGTTAGACTTAAGGAGTCTAAGTTCATTTCTATCTTTATATTAGGGGAAGACTTTTTTTGCTTTGAGTAAGATAAGATAAGCCTTTATTGTCCCACAGCGGGGACATTTTTAGCGTTGCAGCAGCCAGCAAAAGTGTCATATATAGAAATACAATAAAAATAAATGGAAAAATAGTCCTATACACAGTATAGACAGAAATAAATAATAGAGTGACTGAGTGCAGTTGTAAGTATGAACAAATAGATAAGATAAAAATATTGCACATATATAATATACATGTACATGAAAATATTTCACAGCAACATATGAAGTAGATAACATCATGAATACAATATATGTATGAAGATAATGCATGATAATATATGAGTTTAACAATAAAACACAAGAAGTTAGCGTTACATTAAGATGTGTATATAACGTCTTTCTCTACAATTGTAACAGAATTTCTAGGTGTCTTGAAAGTAAATCCCTGTACAAAACTTACGTGATGGAGAGCTGATTCTGACTTCAATATGACACTGAAGGTCTCCTTAAATGCTTGTCTTTTTCTATTCTACTGACAATTTTACCTGTAAGAATGGCCTTAGTTACAGAAATAAATCCTTTGTATTTTATGAGAGAACTTAACTGTAGGAAAAAAATCATATTTAAAGAGAAGTATCCCCTTTCAATCCAGTTGTCTTTATATTTCCTGTTATTGTTGCTGAAAGAATTGCTGTTGTTCCAAGTAATGTCCTCACGTGGTGAAAGATTATGAACATAACACAATTTTTAAGATAAGAAAATGTTTAGAAATACTATAATTGCATCCCATTAGAAACATTAATGTTTTAAATATATTAAAATAATTAAACATAACAAAAATGCTAAATCATGTCTAAAGTTAGTGGCTTTGTTGCCCTCTGCAGGTGCCTTTAAGTGAGACGGAGTGTACAGAGGTTGAACACAGAGTGACCGAGGGCCTCCTCCACCGGGGCCAACACATGCACGGGGCCCTGCCCATCTCCTCCGGCCAGCGCTGGAACCTCATCATCTGGATGAGAGGCTCCCAGGAACGCAACAAACTGTGCCCCATGTGCAACAGGAGTCCCACGCTGGTGGAAGGGGAGGGCTTTGCTGACGGCTTCACCAAACACTCTGACGCACCGCTGAACGCTTCGTGTGTGTTGACGTGACGCATCCCGCTGCTATCAGCCCTTAATAAAGACACTGCGTGGAGGATTTGAAATGTTCCCACGTGGTATTATCAAAAAAAGACTGTGGCAGAGAGCAATGCACGCTGCTGCCTCTGACTCATGCTGTAGGAATAAATGATTTAGGTTCATCCAAAATAAATGTTCTGTCAGGTGACAGGGTTGAATAGACAGATAAGCTGCAGTGTGACTGTTGAAGAGTTAATCAAGACTACACTAAACTGAATTAATTCTAATGGCACATTTTAACTGTATTCCAAATTGGAATGATGAATATTTACTATTAATAATAGTAATGGCACTATAATTCAGTGTTGTGTCCCATTTTGTGACATGTGTATCTATGACTTTATTGTCTCAAATATTAGTCCAATGATATGAAAAAACCTATACTGGCCAAGCCCTGATACCCAAAGGCCCAAAGTCAGGGTGTCCTCTAATACTGGGTACCGATGTGATACCAGTGCTCTTTCCCCAAATTTTAAGTCTGTAAAGCTCTTTTTTTAAAACTAATTGGGATTGTTTTTATATAAGGTGACAAGAAGCCAGTGATTGCTGTGGCATTCAGTCACCGTGAATATAGCAGGAATACTTAAAGGTACCCTGTGGAGGTTTTGACCACTAGTGGCGCCATAGAGCAGTGTTTATACGAGTGGGTCCCCGTTCTATTTGTATCGTGCACACACGACTGCTGCTGGTTTCATGCTATTCCGCTGACCAACAGTTGGTGGCGGCAACACGCAAAGCAGTGTAGCAATGTCTCAACAGAGGCAGAGAAGAAGTCAGAAAGCTAGCAAACATGGATGTAAACGATGCAGGGTTTAGAATATACAAAAAATCTTGCTTTGCAAATGTCTTATGAGGAAGGAAATGCATTTAATGCGTTTCTCAGACCTCAAGGACACACACAATGCATTTTGGTGACAAACATTGAACGTAAACATTGCATTTGTTTAACACTCCACAGGGCACACAGATCCACTTAATAAGGTCAGTTTTTGATCAGATCAGTGCATCCCTATTAAAAATCCAGTACACCATCTTTTCCCACAGTTGTTGATCTGTCAGTGACTGTTTATCTGTCGTTCATAAATCCAGAAGTCAACATTGCTGATATTAAACTGTTCCTCTGCCAGTATAATGTGCTTGTTTTTGTCCTATTTTTGAATGGCTGGCTGTAATGTGGTGTTTTCCTGTTGTCCAACTGTGTTGACTGTTTTTGCAGTCAATATGGCTGATCAGCATTCTGGATCAGGAAGAATGGAAGTAAACACACATTTATGATGTTTATGATGCACTATGTTCAACACATGACAAGCCACATAATTTGGAATAATGGAATTTTAATTACATAAATTATATGTCAACTCATGAATATCCATCGTGTGTGCATTTCTTGCTATTGTCATATGCATGTTAGTGTTGCAGTGGAAGTTCATTATGTTCTCATACAGAGTCTTTGAGAGTAAAAACACAAATATAAACATCCAGCATAATAAATCGATCCTTTTCAGCAACATCAGGACTTTTTGGTTGTTTCTTTTTGTTCCAGGTTAACGTGCCAATATGGAGTGATGAACTGGAGGGATACAGGGAAAGGAGAGCTGGTTCTCTGGGGTCAGAGGCACACTAACGAACACCGAAACACAAATATGCAGGCTAACATACAGTAGAAGGCGTGGCTTTGTACAGTAGACTTTACAACCTCATGGTAACCAGTTCTGTTACTAAAATGGTGCTTGTTCTCCCATTTCCTGCTGCAAAATCAAACTACACACAGGCTGACGTATTGATTTCAAGATGAGTTTGGATTTGGAGTGATTGCCTTACTAGAACAGTATCATTATATAGCTAGTATGTATAAAGACACGTTGAATATATTATCCTTTACAGCACATACAGATAAACATTTCCTCTCTTATTATGGCTATTTATATCATACAAGTAAATAAATAAATTTAATATTTTAAACAAAATCTGTCCAAAATGCACCAATTTAAACTTCAACTCCTCCAGCTGCATTGATTGGATCAGACCCATTTCAGCCAGTCTGTGAAGGCATCAGATTGTTCACAACCATCAGCCTGTGCCACCTAGCACTGTCTGTGGGTCAGCACTGGCTTTGCCCACACCTAGTTGTGCATTTTTCTGTCAACAAGACGTCGAGTCTCGGCTTTATAACGTGGTCTCACTGCTCATGTCCCGGGGGTGGTGGTGGTCGATGTCCGAGTCGTAGTCCGACTCCATCTCGATCTTGACCTGGGGCACGGGGCAGGCCATCCCGCGGCCCATAGGCATGGCCGGAGACGAGGGACAGGAGATCTTCAGGTGGAGGGTGATGCTGAGGAAGGGCAAGCTCCAGTTACCATACACACCCAGAGCCAAAAACACTGTGGGGCCGAGGGAGGAGGCTGGGGAGGGTGGAGGAGCTCAGCCATGTGGCATCAAGAGCCCAGCCAAGCACTACAACAGCTCATGTCAGTGGTGAGCAAGAGAAGGGCTGATGAGGGAAATGAGCTGCTGTAGTGGTTGACTGTGGCCACAATGCCTTATGGTTAAGACAGACTGGAGACTGGGAGAGGGTTTATACCATCAACATGGGGATCAGTTTGTTGTGGCCCTTTGCAAACCTCCACCCCAGGAGAGACATTTTTAACATTCCAGTGGAGAGCAAAGATCAAGTCACATTTTCTAACCTGGTCTGAAAGTATGTTGGTAGTGGAGCAGGTAGTCAATGTCTAACTCATGCTGAATGAACTTTATCTATTTGTTTCAGAAATGAAAATCTAAACCAAGAATACATCTATAAAGAAAGAGATTGATGTCGTTCTGATGCCAAAAGTGAACAGAGGAATTATTTTATCAAGAAAATGTAATGTAACTAGTGATAAAAGGAAAATACAACCTACAGTCTAACTTTACATTAATGATTTTCAATAGTTCACAAATTAAACTATAGTTTTGTTTTGACATCCAATGAGACTTCCTGTTTCCTCTAAGTTCTTACGTATACTTGTGCAAATCAGTGATCAACCTTACCCCTTGTGCACTGATTGAGTCAGTGACTGCATGAACAACCCTTTTTTGGAAGCTGTATCTTTTTTTATTGCTATATTTTGCCAAACAAATGTGTGTGGAAGGTTTGGTGATAGAAATGCATTCAAGGCAGGCATGAAGCTTTCAGTACAAGAAAATCCCATAGTGTCATTTTCTTTATCTAAATCCACAGTTGACAACACTTCGCAAAACAAATTCATATTGATCAATAATCAGTTACCCTGTCAATTCCAAACCATGCCTCTTTCAAAGCAATGCAGACACGAATGGCAATTTTAAAATTCTCAATCTCCCACAAAGGAAAGAAAAAAAAAGTAGAGTTAAACAAAGTATTTGTGGTTAAATGTTTAGTAAAATGAGCAAAGGTTACCAGAAACAGCCTCATCAGCTGCACTTTCAATGCAAACATTTCCATGAAAACTGCTGCGGCTCCAGGTGAGGGTAGTTCAGACAGCAAAAAGCTAGGGTCAGGCTACATGTCACATGCAGGTGTGAGACTGATTTACTAAAGAGATTCAGCACACGGAGGAAAAAGAAACAACCAAAACAACAATGCTTGTTGCCTGTGGATGATTACAATGTTGTATAGGAACTGGCTTACAATAAATCCTCTATATGTACTAGATATACAACATACTTAATATACCACACACTATTTTTATTCATCATTTAAATTCCACATTATGTTAATCTGAACAAAGAACCCTGACCAATGGTTTTGAGACACAGAGCAAACTATACAGCATGCACTCACAGTCACTGCCTGTCAGAATATTTCAAAATTAACAACACACATCAGTGAAGAATTACAATATGCCGAGTTGTGTGTACAAAGGGCAGCACAGTGCATATACTGTGAGACATTTAGCACATGACACAGGAAGAGTAGCAGCGGGATTATACAGCAAGAACATTACAATGATCTGCATTGCCTTAAAGTGCATGGAGAGGAGACTGAGCCCAAACATGACAATGAGGGGGAACTGGAATATGAGGACAAAGTTACGTGTAAATAATCTGTCTGTCCACCCACCATAATATAATATAATGCAATGCAATGCAACACCATGGCAAAATATGGGCTTTTATGGACTACTTCCATGGTACTGTGTGTACCTGGGTGTTGAAATAAATTGAAATAACAGGTTAAAGTTAATGTTTACAATTTGAAGCGCTTGATAAGCCGTTCAGTTAAGATGTAGAGTTTTGGCCATATTATTACAGGGTCAGTTCACCCAAATTACAAAAAACACAAACAACTTACCTGTAGTAGTATGTATTTGTGCAGGAAGTTAGAGTTTTAGTTGCCCAGGTTTTTAATATCTGTCTAATAGATTTCTGCTGCCACCTTATTACAGTGGAGGTGAATGGAATTTCGTTAGTGGTGCTCACATCAGAGAAAAATGACATTTCAAAAATTCAACAGCAATGTGTTTATCCAGAAACAATGTGCCAGTTACTCTGGAGAATCCACAGACCTGCGAGGGAGGGACACTGTTTCTGGAAAGAGCTGCTGCTGCTCATTTTTTTTATTGCTGAGAGCACTACAAACAAAATCCCATCACCTCGATTGTATCGGGGTGGAGGCCGAAGTCTCAGAGGCAGATGTCTCAAAACCGGGGCAAATAAAGTGAAGCCTGTGAGCTACTTCAGGCAGACAACCCGAGGCTGCTGCTAACACACATGGCAACATTTTAATCATGGCTATGTACTTAAGTCAATCAATGCTCTGCTCACTCTTTTACAGCATCCACCTGGGCTTGAGGGTATACAGTCCCGCAGGGTGGAAGTTATTATCGCAGCTCACCACTCCCTTGGGGAGTGAAGACGTCAGAGCCTCGACACTAAATATCTCTACATATTGTACATTCTCATAATACTCCACGGGTTGATTGACTGAGATAAAACTAAAACTATTATCAATAGCAAAGTACTACTAGAAGTAAGGGAGAAAATATATTTTGTTTTAGTCATTTTTGTGAACTGACCCTTTAATTTGTGCAAATTTACTGTGTATGACTACATTTTCCCATGCACACAGGACCACAATAGGTATATGTGGTGTGTGCGTGTGTCTGCAGGCTGGCAGTACGCTCAACACTGAGACTGTGCAACATCAGGATAGACGAGATCTTTGTAGGGGATGTGCAGTTTGAGGACACAGTACCTGCGATCCATGTCAGACTCTGAGCTGGGTGAGTGGTTGGAGTAGGCGTGGCACTTGTCCTGCAAGCAAACACACACACACACACAATGCAGACACAGATAATCAGAAACATGTGTCATGATCCATCATTCCTGCAGGGGGCAGTAGAAGCTCGAGTTTCTCACCTCTTCCTCGCTGTCGTCTGGTTTGGGCTTGTCCTTCTCCTTCCCCTTCTTCTTATCGTCCTCCTTCTTCTTCTTCTCTTTCTCAGGCAGGAGGTCGTCCAGCCAGGCCAGGTCGTGCTGGGAGAAGACCATATCCAGCATCTTTCGGACAACCATCAGACCCAGGATCTGAAGGGGTCGACACGGAGATGCACTGACACACAGGCCTCGTTTGAACTCCTATTAAAGCTGGGGTAGGCAGTTTTCTTTTGGCATCACTGGGCAAAAATGCCATATTAACTGTGCAGCATATTGTAATTCAAGTGGTCCATTTCAGCCCCCCCCCCACGCTTGCCTCTGTTTTCAGGCTTCAGAAAATCTATCCCGTGACGGTAGACTTTAGCCTATCACAGGTTATTTCAGAGAGATGGTGTATTCGTATTGGCTGAGCTACAAGAGCAGATGTGTGTACACGTCCCATCAGACGGTGAAAACCTGATTCAGTGGAGGAAAATCCTGCCGAAAATCCTGAAACTTGTGATAAATTTCCAACACCTCCTTTGCCTACAGCGGCGTATAGTACAAAACAACACGTCAACACGGAGCTTCAGGCTCATTATGTTCAATGCCATGGCGCTCATAACGACGAGTGGCAAAGACAAACAGTGGGGAATAACTTTTGACGGGGACAGTGGTGTGTGTGTGCGGTGTACTAGCCTCTCTTCCTGCTGCTGGACGGCGTTACAGCTGCCTCTGAAGCCTGGGGCGCTCTGCTCTGCGGCCGCGAAGCGCTGGAGAGGCGACTTTGAGAAAACAACAAACCGCGGTCTCGGTGAGGCTCACGCCGTGGAGAGCGAACCCTACGAGGGACACAGTTTCACTGGGGAACCGACTCCTTCTGCTGCCGGTCGAAGTTGTGGGTTTGGTGGGAGGGGCTTAGCGGAGTAATACGAGGCAGCAGAGAGAGAGGAGGAAGCTTTTGCCTAGTTTGCACAGATTCTGCCTACCCCAGCTTTAACATTCATCTCATATCCGGCCTGAATATGATTTAGCTGGATGGCATTTGTAAATGACATTAACATGAATCACTGGTATACACAGTGAAATCAGATCACTTCCTCTCTTAACATTTACACTCTTTAAAATTGACAATAAACCTCATGTTGTGTTTCTTTACATTCACTAACATCCTAACAATCAATTTTGATATGGATATTTCATTTTAAAATGCTGATTAGGTCTCTACAGGAAAGATAATTCTTTTTCTATTGTTTGTATGTGCGGACTGGAGACGCATTGTTTTAGCTGCAGCACGTCTCCACCATTAACCACTTCTGGAGCATTTTCAAAGCATCCTGGATTGAAGCCTTAATTTCATGTGTTTTGCTTCCAAATTATATGAAATTATCTGATCATACAGGATGCATGTTAAAACCTTGTGTTCGAAGGGTTTGAAACAGCTGCCTCTCTCCCTACACCCACGACACAACAACACAGGATTCATCAAAAGCTGTGCTGCAAATGTATTTTAACACATACCATAACGGGGAAGATTATAGCCATAAACGTGGATTTGAGAACCCAGAGCACAGCCAAACATATGACCTGGACCAGTGTGAACAGGTGTACCCTCCTCAGAGGAACATGCCGGAGGTAGGAGAAGTCGGGCTGGTGCTTGGACGGCATCATGTACAACTTAATCCTGTCCCAGAACTGTGGAGGACGATGAGACAATGGGGCAAATGGAAGAGAAGAGCAAAAGGTCTGAGTGGCACAGATTAATTACATGCAGACCTATATGAATTATTAATCCCAATGTATTTTGGGGGAATTTGTATGCGTCACAGCTCAGCTTGCCTGTGCAGTGAGTTGGAGGAAGGTTACTGTGGAGCACCTGCTCTAGCACAAACTCACCCAGCCCCAAGCTGTAGGTTTTTCAACTCTTCTAAATGCATCTGTAAAACTGTTGCTCTAGATATTGGTTATTATAATGAGACACCTGGCCATCAGAAACATACACTGACACATACTGTACAGGCACACACAGGTGCAGTTTATATATTCATCCCATGGTTAGAAATCTCTTGTTTCTCCATTCCACATAATTTGCACTTTAACAAAGTTTGGGAGCTTATAACAAAATTTTCATGGGATTCTGTTGTCTCTGCAGTCTATAAGGACACTACCGATCATGTCTGCCTGCCTACTTGTTTGTTTGCTTGGCAGCTTTAAATAAGCCGTGTCCCGTCTGCCGTCAGAAATGCAATAAGTAAGATATCCAGCCACAATAACTCAATTTATTATGATAAACAACATCAACAGCTGGCATACCTGGATTCCACTGAGGGAAGCTACGCCCATGTAGAGGAAGACACCGTACAGGACAGGCATGGGGATGAACTACAAGCAGCAGGAAGGCCAGAAAACATGTTATTACAGTCACAGTTTAGACAGTTAGCAACATGGCAACGTGTTTAAGCCCCAAAGTGTTCAATATTAAACAAATAAATAATTATGAAATAAATAATCAATTAAGATTAAAATTAGATAATTAGATATATATAGATGAACCAATAAATTGGGAAATCATTTCAGAATGATTAAAACTCAACTAAACTATTATATTACAAAATCTTGTTTTATTGGGGTTAATTTTTTATTTCATCATAGAACTTTTTATTTCAAATGTTCTTTTTCAGAAGTCAGTTTTTATGTCACAATGGCATTTTTCCCAATGACACTCCTATTTCATGTCACATTTTATTTCATAATGTCACTTTTCAGCCAATCACATGTCCCTCTTAAACTAGCAAGCTCAACAAATGCTACCAAATATAGCCAGTAAGCTCCTGTTAGCTAGAACGACAACAATGCCAAGGTAAGACTACTGCCGTAAATAAATAGTACAGTACAAAGACACAGTAAGTAACTTTCCATTTTATTTAGCTTAAAAAGGCTGCACATGCAACTTACCTAGCCAGCTAACTAGCTAGGCTGTGTTGTGAGCTTGAATTTTTACTCAGCATCAAAGTGAAGTTAGCAGTGTTGGCTAAAAAGACTAGACTGCTGTGTTCCCTTTCGGTCAGTACACAGTATGGGGATTGCATCCTTGCGAGACCAACCTGAGGAACCTCTCTCAAAACACCTGTCAAGGCCAATGAGACTTTCACAGGCAAGGGAAGCCCCATTGTGGTATCAAAAGTGCAACCATCCTTCGCCCCAGTATTAAGAGAGGAAATCCGCTCTCTTCTGGAGTAACAATAGCATAAGGATTGTCCCTATGCACGAGGCTCAGTTTGGGTTTTACAGCCACTACTTTGTCATACCAAAAAAGGCCAGTGATCTCTGCTCTATCGTGGACCTGGGGACATTAAACAAATACCTGAGAAAGTTCAAATTCAGGATGCTGACTTCATGCCAGATAATGCAATCAGTTTGAACAGGAGATTGGTGTGCTACAGTAAAGGATGCCTATTTTCACATAGTAATACTGCGGAAACACAGACAGTTTCTGCGCTTTGCCTACGAGGGCACAGTGTACCAAGAATACCAAGAATACCAAGTTCTGCCGTTAGGTTTATCTTTTGCTCCTCACGGTTTTACCAAATGCCTAGAGGCAGTGCTGGCATTGAGCTGGATTCTGCAGCCTTCGACCGATGTCTACTATGGTCCCTCAGTGGGACCATTAGAGTCTATTGGTATCAATATGCTCTCATATAAGAAGGCATTCTTATTGGCCTTTATTAGCCTTGATTATTTATTTCATAATGTCTCATTTATTTATTTAATATTAAACATTTTGACGTTCCATAATGATGTAGTGGAAATAACAATAACATAGAGGATCAACTTGACCACTGATAGAAGCTTACAAGAAAACGAGCACTAATATGAACAAAAATCAGTTAGATTATCAGGAAAGCATTTGTTCAGATTTGAATCCTGTCAGTCTAAAGCGGTGAGTAACCTGAATTTAGATGGCTTGGGAAACAGCACACAGAACAAAGCCATGTATCATTCATGCTGGACAAAAAAAACAGAACAAACACATGTGATTCATCCACTGTGTATTTCATACCTTAAGTATTGGAGCGAGGAAGATGGAGACTCCAGTGAGAGCAAACACCAAAATGCCTGTCATTCTTTGTTCTCTGTGTATTGGACATTAATGACATATACACAAGAGACTGTCAAGTCAATTTCACAAGGCTTCTGTCTATTTCAGCTACAAAGGACTTAGCAAAGTGTTCTCTCATACTGTGATATTGCCAGTGGCAGCCGGAAGGGATTAAGTTACAGTTTTCTTTTTATTTCTGTGTTCTGTGATTTTATTTTAAAGTGGACCAACCTGACCCCAAGGAACTGAGGCTGCTCTCCGGGAGCGCTCGACTCACTCTCCATCTTCAGAGAGTCGATGTGGGCGATGGAGATGACGGTGGCTGCAACGTACCAGGGCAGGCCCATGAAGGAGCAGGCGGCCATCAGGATGCCCACCCAGAAGAGATCCAGGTGGTAGCCACAGCCTTTCTGCCAGGGAAACCAGACACAGATCATTTTTATTAAGACAATATGACCTCATGAGGCTGGGATTATAATATGAAAATACCATTTTAAACCACACTCAACAACAAATTCTATGTCTAATTGTGACTGAATATGAGCTTTTATGAAGAATTTTTATTTCTTCAGTGGTAAGCAATGTATAGCAGTAGCACACCAACCTTAAGTTTGTTCTCCTTGCGGTTAACAATGACGGCGCTGATCTGCTGGTCCATGAAGATGAGGATAGTGACGAGGAGGGCCGGGACAAAGCTGGCCAGATAAATCCACCAAGGGTTCTTACCAAACGGCATAACCAGCCAGCCACGATCCGGTCGAGTTGGCTAGCGGGAGACGAAAGGCCGTTTTATTTCCACAACAACTGAGCAGTTCATTTCCATAGTGTTACATGAACATTTTAGACAGAATAAGATCATTAAAAGACATTTTCAACCAGTATCTATAACGGAATCATTCGTATTTTGGAAGAAGATCGATACCACTCTCATATCTTATATTTAATGGACAGACATGAAAGTGCTATCAATCTTATCATCTAATTCTCTGCAAGAAAGCGAATAAGTGTATTTCCCAAAATTTGAAACTATTTCTTTAAAGCATGGATGATCCAGTCTTGGAATGCATTTGTTTGTCAACCAACTGTGACCATCACTACCTTAAATTGCCATGATTTGCTTTAGTTTGTGCTGTCAAAAACTATCTAAGAGCAGCTAATTGTTGATATAGTTTGAATTTTGAAAATGACTTGCTGTACCTTAAATTCTGTGGGGACGATCAGCTTGGGAGTTTTGAGTCCAATCAACATATCAAGCCCAACGAACGTCATGATGGACATGAAGATAGAGAAGTCACTGATGAGTTTCCTCAACTGGTGCCACGGACAGAGAGAAACAAAAATGAGAAAAATAGAAAAATAAAAATGTATTTGCAGAACTGAAAGCAGAGACAGTGTCTGATAGGAGGCAACTCATGAATATTGAAAAAGCTGAGCTGTGCCTGGCTTCACTTGAGTCAAAGTATTATACTTGTGTCTGGAAAAAGAAGGGATCAGCTTCTTTTGTCTGTTTGACTATCCACTTCCTGTTAGAGATCAGACACAGGACAGGTGTGAGCAGCAGTGCCGTGCTGTGCTTGAGGGGATTGTACCAACACGCCTATACAATCAACAACAGGTCACTGCTGCTAAAAATACAGTAATTATCAAAAGTGACAATAAGTGGGCCATCTGCCTGAGAAAGTGTGGCACTTTCTGCTGATTATCTGCTTGGTACACATTGTTTTGTTTACAGTTTCTCAGATTCCCAGAAAAGTCTTACTTACTTTAAATTACATTGTTGTTTTCATTATTGTGTACATTTGCCCTTTGATACATCAGTCTCTAATATGTGTTCACTATTTAAATTCATCTGAAAGGTGCCCTGTGGAGTTTTTGACCACTAGTAGTGCTATGGAGCAATGTTTTTACGAATGGGTCCGTGTTTGTTTGTATCGTGCACAACCACAATGATGCACATGCACATGGAATAATGTGAAACTTTATACAAAGTAAGAAAGTTTATTACATTATTTTTATTAAATTATTAATTAAAATAATTAATTATTTTTTAGAGCATTTTTTTTAAACCTCTTGTATAAATAAATAATAAAAAAAACACCCAAGTGCATACTTGGGATTTTCTTTAGGCTACCAAACAAACAGCAAAGGATTTCGGTGCTTGATTAGTGTGGTATGTCCCTTCTTTACTGATTGGGTGATTACTGTTCAAATTTATTGGCTGTGAAAACCACAGGGCGGAAATCATTATCAAACGTCACCAGGCGTTTAATAAACACCACCAAGCCTGGTGGCGTCAGACGTGTTTCAAACGCTTGGTAGCGTCAAATGTTTTGCCTGGTGGCGATTAGAATGGCGTTTACAATACTTCCAACGCCGTGGAAACTGGACTATGAGGACAAAGTTACATGTAAATAATCTGTCTGTCCACCCACAAAAGTGACCATGTGTATAATATACATTTATTCTGAAAATCTGAACGTGAACAAAGGAAGGGATACATTTTCTTGTTTGAGGGTGTGTAATAAAACAATAAATTAATTTGGAAGATAAATTATGAACCTTTCGGCTCTTCCTTCCTTCATGCTATTCCACTGATCAACAGTCAGTGGTAGTAATGGCAAAGAAGCAAAGAAATGCACCACAATTTAAAACATTTAAAAATGCCTTTGCAAATGTTTTATAAGGAAGGAAATGCAAATTCAACACATTCCACACAGTGAGTCTCATGCAAGAACCACTTGTACAGACAGTTGTTACTAAAGTCAACTAACACAAAAATAAATAACTAAAATAAACTTCTTCCCACATTAATATTCTGTACATCATATTGACTATGTTTATTCTTTTGATTTCTTTTTTGCTTTTATTGGCATAGTTTGGCATGGCAGCTCATACAGTTCAGTAGTGGTTAGAAAAAATCTCTCACTCTGACAGCTGCCTCAGGGTCTTTATGCAGGTCACTTTACAAGGGAACATCCTGCCCTATAACACCTGACAGTGTAACATCACCAGCTGCAAAATATTCCCTTGTTTATTTCTGTGACTGTCATAACACCTTGGCCTCCCATCTATGGACTGTTCTGCTTTAGCAGTTTTTTAGCATCTAACTTCATGTCAAACCATTTACTCTTTATTTCTGTCACAGCACAGTACAGCTCTAATGGCACGTTGTTGGCAGCTATAGTAATATTTTTTAATTGTTTCAGGTCTGTTAATATCACTCCTGACACTGCTAAATTTGTTATCTTTTCGTTTGCTGATTTTTGACAGGACTTGAACCTCTGCAGTTTGTTTTTACATTTTGGTAACATTTTTCTGAATAAAACTTGCCCACAAATGGAGCAGAACAGGTAGCCTTACAAAGCAAATTGTGCCACTGATTACGCTAATGATCAAATCCTCATGATCAAGTGTCTTGAAATGAGCGATTTACAACAAGTTTGTGCAGTCACAAGGGTTTAGTGAGTCCGACTTGGAAGTTCTTGTTTTAACTGGATTTTAATTTATTCTGAATAGTATTTTGTAACTCTGAAAGATAAATAGATAGATCAACAGACAGGTTAGTTACCTTGGTGGGGAAGTAGCGGCTGAACTTGAACTTCTTGAGGGAGACAGTCATGGAGTAGGTGCCGAAGAAGAGGATGAAGGACATGAGGGCCAGGTCGGGGACGTACTTGCAGGACTTTCCCACCAGAGAGCCTCCGTATGTCAGACACTCCTTCTTGCTCAGCTGGCTCCAGTCCAGAGCTGTCACATTCAACTGGGATGGTGGGTGGCAGTGGTGGGGAGACAGGAGAGGATGAAGAAGGGTGAAGTGTTTTGACAAAGATGTAGAAGACAATGTAAACACAGAGTGAAAATTGTCGGCATGGATGTGAAGTTATAGTCCACAGAGGAGAGTGACAGAGGATGATGGGGATAGATGGTGAGAAACAAACAAAGGAGAGAAAGAGGAGAGCAAAGCGACTTCTTTGTCAGACAGAGTTGTTTTGGCTGAAAACAAACCATTTTGTTCTTTTCTAACAGTGTTGTCGTTTGGGCTTCAAAACACCCCCTGTAATTCAATCTGGGAAAAGCTGAAATGTTACTGACCCATTAAACATTCAGCTTAAAATACAATGCACCAAAATAGAGGCAAAAAAGAAAAATTGAATTAAAACAAGCACTTACCCCAGAGACACTAGAGTTGTTATCTGGCATTGGAACTAAACCATTGAAGATCATTGCAGCCACTGTTTATGAATGGGAGAGAGACAGGCAGAGACAGGGAGGTAATGAGACAGAAAATGAAGAGGGTGAGGAGGAAAACAAAAGGGAAAGAAAAATAAATGCAAAACATAATGAGAATCCAATTGGTGGACATTGCAGAGAGCACTCCGAGGCCCATGCTGACAAACAAAGAGGTACTCACTTGCAAGAGATGGACGCCACATTGTTTGTGCATGGCAAAAACAAACAAGAGACAAATCAGTTACAGAAATCAATGTCTACAGAAATCACTGCAAATCACTGCCATTTTGAAAATTACTAAACAGATTAGTGAACATCTGGGAATTTGTAGGGTGTAGGAATCTAATTTAAATTAGATTTTCATTAAGCCATGCAACGCCACGAGGAATAGCTAAAGTTGGTATTCATCTTCCTGTTAATTATCATAGACAGCAACTAAAGCTCAACTGATACAGGTTACAGATACTGGATATACTTGGCCAAAACATTTTTATTTTTCATACAAACATAACATAATATAATATACAATCATTTTTGAAAAGGATTCTATTTGGTTATTAAAGAATTGTGATCAAGATGTACACTGAACAGTACATTGTATAGTTAAAAAATTAACTTGTCAGTGATCTCTGGTGAACAAAGTATGTAATGGTGGTTCTAAATGACCTCAAACATATCTTTGGAATTGCTGTACTGCAAATCATATTTCTGCAATAAGCTAATATCAATTGGACCAGCACAGCAACCACAGATAAAAGCAAAAACTCAGTTATACTGGTTTTTCTTTAACCTGGCGGGACCTAACGTTGCATATTGGTGCCCTAGAATCGCTGTAAGCCACACCTGAATGAGATATATAACTCCATAATAATTCCAAGAATCTCTTTATGTCAATAAACACAGCACCGTCAGTGGATGCTTTATAGCAAAAGAAACCAAAGAGACAAAGGGTCCTGGAAGAGAGCATTTCATTCCATTCCTAGGACAAACCTGTGGTTTTCCATGTTTAGCTGTCTTAAATCATTCACCACCATTTTCCAATATATACCTGGAATCTTTAGATTGATACTTGGGCAGCCATTGATTTCCATTTCACTACTGTGCAAAAAGCAACTTGCAGAGACTTGAAAACTTTATTTAGATGGGTAATCTTAAAGCCCTTCTCATTTTTCTTGATAACATTAAAAATTCATGAATGCATAGGCAGCATCCTTAGGTTTTGAACACTCAAAACAACTCCACAGCTGTTATCATATTTTAATTCAAATGTTGCTAAGTCACTCTGATTGGTGCACAGAAGTATGTGACATTAACTTTTTCCAATGGGGCCCCGCCCACTTCAAACCAGTAAAAAGAGCACAGACAAAAACACAAATACAGAAATCTGTCATGTCTAATGACCAAAACTGTTTTACTTTTGACAAAAATTGTGTGTTTATGTAGGACCGTCGTTCATAGTAGAAAGCTGATTGAGAAAATACGTTTTTAGGGCCTTTAAGATTTACTTTATTTATTTATTTATTTAATTAATTAATTTGGTCAGTTACCTTATCATAAAGCTGCAGGCAGGAATCACTTTTATAGCTCAATAATACAACATCCCAAGCTACAACATCAGCTGCAGAAAAACATTGCATTGACAAGCTCCATCATGATGGAGTCACATCCAGACGACAAGCAATGAGTAAACATGGATAATCAGTTTAAAGAAAAAAATATATCAAGCTGAACTGTGAAATGTCTCTGCAAGTTGATTTTATAGCGTAGTGAAATGAGCTGAAACCAATGGCAGGGAATTAATCCATAAACTTATGGTATGCTATGAAAATGGTTGGTAGTAATGTATATGAAATTAGTACCTAATTGGTGGCAGAATTTAATTTGGAAAAAAATAGGTTATAAATATAGTTCTAGCACTATGTTGTTACTTAGGCTGATAAGATGAATGTCCTTTTCTGTTAAGTGCAGCTTTAAAAAGAAAACACCTTACAATAAAGGGGTTTGTAAACTGAATACAGGTGGTTTTACTCTCCTCTACAATCTGCCTGTGACGTCAGTCTACCAAGCCCAAAAAGAGCCCCAAGGGGTGAACTCACTCGGGTCCGGGGCCAGGCATTCGCACTTGTAGGCGGTGACATAGTCGGGCTTGAAGTCGGTGTTGATGGGATAATATTTGAAGGAGCCCATCATCTTCTTGATGGCATCAGAGATGAAGATGAAGGAGATGAGGCTGGAGAAGCCCTCCTCAGTAAAGCGCGTCATGTACTTGATGATGTAACTGGCATCTGTAGCTACCAGGATGAAACACTGCAGGCAGGAGTGCATGCCGACCCACAGACGCAGCTCCATGTAGTCTATGTCATTGTTCCTTTGGGAGTGAGAAGTCAGAGAAGCATCATGAATGCACTGATGAAGGGAATGCATGTAATACAACCAACACAAACATATCCAATGCTGCACTTCTGCACATATATTATCTGTATTTATAAAGTGAATATATGGATAAGGTCAAAAATATCTCACAAATGCAGTAACTAATTCTAACAAGTCTGACCTTTGACCAATCAAAATGCTCTTGGGGGTTAGTATTTTGAAATGAGAATGGCCATATGATAATATACAGTCACCAAGTTAGCAGCATACATGTGCTAGTTTCATTACACAGCCGTTTGGCAGGTACTTTGACTCAATCATTGCTGGTTGAAATGTCTTTATTTGTTATCTGTAAACTTCAAAGTTTCTTCTTTTAACTGCCTTGAGATCAGAGATCAGAACCCAATTAGCCTTTCTCCACTTTCATCCAAATAAAGTAGCAAGCAAATTAAGGTGAAATCAACTTTTTGTTCACCTAGCAATACAGACCATCAGTGACTGTGTTTTAAATGTAAGCCTGAAGGGAATAAAAAATAGAAAAACAGATGTGTACAGACTCTGATAGCCGCTACATGAATCACTTTTTAAAACAACTCTCTTCACTCTGACTGGAGTTGAACGCAAATCACGTACAGAATTATGAAGACGGGTCATATGCTGTAGAGCAGGAGGTTCAGTTGTGTTTTTCTCTATAATGGGATTATCAAATAATCCTCTAATTGACATTAAATAGGGTGTCTACAGTGCTCCACAGCATTCCCACTATGGCTGTCTGCTGCAAGATCATTTGGCTCTGAAGAAGCTCACTTGCTGAATTCAAACAGGAGCTTTTCAAAGATGAGGATGGGTCCAGTGGAGCTGAGGATGATGAGGGGCTGACCGCTGAAAAGACAGAAGACAGAGCCAGCCAGAGCTGTGCCCAGGAAACTTTCCATCACACCCTGTTGGAAGAGAAAGACAGTGATTATACACACAGAAACAGAGGAGAAAGAGAGGAGTTGTTGGTGGGAAATGAAAATGCAGTTGGGATAGAAACTTTTTGTGTGGTGGTGTTGATGAAGTCAACAAATCAGGCTTCAGATAAGAGAAGAGGAAAAGAGGAATAACCATAAAACAAAGGAGAAGTCTGTGTGTATGTGTGTGTGGGGAGACCTGATCTGATGTTAAACCACAATGAATTAAAAATACCCCGACCTCACAGTGCAGAGGACCCTGAGACTTATTTATGAAGCCAGACACTCACTCTTCATAGTTCATATTAGAGTGGCATCACTGTTTTACGACTGAGCAGTAAAATAAAATGAATGATGATGTCTTGTAGTTTTTCTCAGTTGTTCCAATATGCAAACACATTTGGATGATTGACATGCTGAAGTAGATATTATTTAATTCAGGACAAACAAAATTAAAAAGAGGAAAATGGTGTCACTTGCATGACAAACTAGCTGTGCATAGGTAAAGACTGTAAATATATCTCATCTAACCTGATAAATATGACACACAAATTACACTTGAACTTCCTGGGCTGACACCCGTTGATTTTAATCTACTGCTGCTACTTGCCTGTGTTTATAATTGGTTTATTGTAGACTTCCAACCCATGTTAAATACAAATGTGACTTGGCTGCAGTAATAATCTAGGGATGCTTTGGCATTGGACGCATCTGTATATGTACTGAATTAAAAAAAATCTTTTCATTGGAGGGGGAAAGAAATACATATGCATTGTAATGTATCTTTCAAGCGTAACAAAATTGTGACATCCCAAACATTGCTGCTGTAGCTGTATTTCCTTATTTTCTGTTAGAGGAATAGTTTGACAATTTGTGAAATATGCTTCTTCACTTTTTTGCTGGGGTTAGCCTGGCTCTCTCCAATGGTAATAAAATCCACCTGTAATTGAGAACACCTTTCAACCTCGCACAGATAATTTATTATGTTTTTATAGAAGTTTACAACAGTTAGCAACATAAAGCAGGTTTAGTTTGATCTATCTGTTAATGGCCCGGATTGCCTTACAGTTGGACCGTCATGGATTTTTATCTGGATACCCAACAAGTACATAGTGGCACACTGATGGAAACCAAATAAGTGTTGTTTCTGAACAGCACATTAAGAAGAGTTGTGGTTTTACGGTGGATTATGTGCCGGACTATGTCTTGGCTGGGAGCAGTGGCTTCTTGAAGTCTCTGCTGGATGTCTGACAACCTCACAGTGACGACAAGACTCCAGGAAGTGACTGCTCCCATCCAAAAAATAGTTCCACCCACAACTCCCCATAAAACCACAACTTGGTGTTTTTACACTTTGGGTTTTGTATGGATTACCTTACCTTTGGACAAAGCCAGGCTAGCTGTTTCCCCCCATTTCCTTTATGCTAAACTAAGCTTATCAGCTGCTGGTTGTAGCCATATATTCAATGGACAGACATGAGAGTGATATTGATCATCTCATCTAACTCTTGGAGAGGAAAGTGAATAAATGTCCTTTAAGCGTAATTTGCAGGATCTTCTATCCTATGAAATGCGGTCACAAGATGTTTGAATCCAACATTGTGGTTATTTTAAATCAGTTAATCTGTATATTTCCAAGCTTGATAAATAACAAACAAGTAAAAAAAATGATAACTGCAAAGCCAGAAGTAAAGAGCTCAGTCAAGGTTTTAGCATCTTTTGTTCTATTAAACTACTTAATTGTCATGCCAGGTAAAAGATTCTTGAAAATGCCATAAAACGTTCTGGGATGGCGTAAAGCTAGAGACACACAGCCTGAAAGCATGTATAGAACCCTCTCTGTTAAAAGCGCATATCTAGTTGATAAATCTAGTTGACATAAATTGACTTAAGTAATTTCACTTGTTCTGTTTCCTGGCATTCTGTTTTACCTGGTAGTTGTCGGTAGCATCTCCCAGCAGGCCACCGAAGGTGATGGCGTTGGTGATGCAGCCCAAGTAGATGAAGAGCACAGCAGAGATGGACTGAATGTGGAAACCCTCATAGAAATCACTAGGCAGCCATGGCAATTTTCGCTTTATGTCCAGGTACAGACCACCACAGAAACTGTTGCACACAGACACACACAGTCGTAAGGATGCTTCTCCTCTTCTCAGCATAACACATATTACTTCCTCTAAAGCATTTCCCATGAGTGGATGGGATACTTAAACAACTTTCAAGTCTCTTTTCTACAACTTTAAAAAGATACCTCTGCATTGTGTTTTGACTCTGTCCAAATTAAATAGACTTTGCTCACTGTTGAAACCTACACTTTCGAAATTGATATTTTTTTTCATTTCAACTTGTACCAACCAAAACTTTCAAGAGAAAAAAAAAGATCACTGCATTAGATCAGGATAAAATCATGACATTTCTTCATGTTTAATCTACACTACATTTCCTGCTGTAAAACAAAACAAGAGGTGGAACATTTGGTTGGATTGGTTCTGTTGTTTCAGGCACAGATGAAACTGCCAATTTGACCAAAGATTAATCTTTGTATCCTCAGCTAAAGTGCTCATTAGTCAGCGTCTGCATCTTTTGGGGAGTTGAATTTGTACCCAAATCATTTTCCCACTTTGCCAAATTTTGATTAATTCATATTCAAATTTCCTTTCCATATGCCAGAGCCAGGTTTGATCCAAACCTCTTAGCAGTTTGCCATGTGGCCTGGACTACCTACCGTCCAGTGAATGCCAGCTCCTCTCCGAGCTCGTGTTGCACTGGCATCTCCTCGTCCTCAGCCAGGCCTCCTCCTCCTCCAGCTGTACCGTTCATCTGCCCCAGCTCGTTTAAGGAAAACACGGACTTCCTGCAGAAAAGATACATATGGCGCAGATGGGAGTAAATATGGGGGATATCAATTAATTGATGTATGTTAATTAAAGGGCTACTCCACAAAGTTGTAAGTGCTGTTTCAGAGGCTTTTCACCCCTGCAAGCTTTGGCTTGTGCTTGCTGACATGGAGGCATTGTTGCACCCTGCATAAAGCTCTAACCTCTGGGTTTCATTCAGGAAACAATTTGACAAAACAAGTTGATTTTGGTGAAGGTTTAACTTGTATTGTATTGTATTGTGCCACAGACAAAGAAAATGAGAGCTTAATGTGCATTACAGAGGTTGATAGTAAAACTCCAACCTTTTGTCAGCCGAGGGGACTTTCTTGGGCGGCTCAATGCGGATTTTGGGATCCCATTCTCCAGGTGGAAGCACAATCACCTCATCCAAAAACTCATCTATGCCTGCGATGAGGTCCTCCCGATCTCTGGCCTTGTAGGCTACATCACTGAAAAGCTGAGAGGGGGAAGGAGAGATAAAGGGAGAGGATTTCACCATTTCACTTGGCTTATATCGTGGTGATAGTGATCAGAATGTACTGCTCTAATAACTGGGATTTGACTCTTTCCCATCCTCTCTGATGGCCTCTGGAGACTTGTTAAACATAAATTATGGAAACTATATCGGCATTTTGACCCCAGTTGGATTACATTCACTGTTAGTCAGTAACTAATCATGCCCTAGAAACACTGTGACTCAAGCGCACGGGAGCATAATATAGAAAAATAAATCGAAGAGGTGATTCTAATTGGCAATGACTTGGGCATTGGTCCAGTTCTAGTTTTGTAAATGGTCACTGCAGTAAACCAAAAAAAACCCCAGCACAAACTAAATAACAGAGTGAAACTCTTTAAAATTAAAAGCAGCAGATATCTGCAGCCGGGGAGGACAGAAATATGTTTTTCCTCAAGAGTGGTATGTGGTACCTCCATTGATTTTCTTCCTCACACACAAACAGCTTGACTTGATTTTGGTCTGTAGAACAATCACTGGATGTGTTGGAGCCTTATGCTCTAGACTGACTTAAATCCAGCTAATAACTGCATATGGAATTTGAAGACAACCTGCACTTAGTGAATATTAAATAATATAGTGAACATTTAATGAAACAATTCAAGTCAGTGTTACAATCTTTGGTTTTCTGCATGCAGATGAAGTGAGCACAAGAATAAACCCAGTGAGTATTTTGTTATTGAATAGATGAGGATACATTAGCATACAACCCTGCTAAAACAACAAATAAGAGTCTATAGCCATGCTAGCGGCTCTGTGAGGCTGTACTTCAGCTAAATGCTAATGTCAGCATGCTAACATGATCCTAATGACAAAGCTAACATGCTTAGATTTAGAAGTTATAACGCTTACCATGTTCACTGTCTTAGGGTGCTAACATGCTAACATTTGCTACAGTTATTACTACAGTTATTACAATTCATTGTGAAGAGGACATGAATGTCAGTACAACATTTGGCAATCCATTCGATAGTTGTGGAGACATTTCACTCACAACCTTGTTCTTGGAACGGTGTGTATGTACATTGAGAGCAACGAAAAACCGGAGTCTAATTCCTTGTATGTGTACACATACTTGGCCAATAAAGCTGATTCTGATTCATGGTGGCATGAGATGAAAAGTCAGGGGATCACCAAAGTAATTCGTATTCACCCTCTGGGCACCATAAATATCTGTAAAATATTTCATGGCAGTAGCTGTTGAGTTATTTCAGTCTGGACCACAGCGGTGGGCCAACAGACAGACCGGTATTTCCATCCCTAGATCCACGCAGCTAATGTAGCTAAAAAACTGTGTCACTATAACATTAAATCTGTAGTTGTCCATAGGTGCTACCTGGATTGTTGAGTATATCAGAACAAATCTGTGTGATGTTATTTTAAATCAGTTTAAAACTGTGCAACAACATCACACTATGGAAATATTCTGCTCTGGAATCTGACCTACCTGAGGTAGGGTGGTGCTGGGGTGTAAGAAGGAAGATTTAACTCCTGTTAAGATGCCAGATTACAATGGGGGTCAACCTAAGATTACTAACCACCAACCTTACAGTCAGTGTTTGATTGTGGCTGGTAAACATGCTATTTTTGTGCACAACTGTGGCTTTTGCCTGAACTTATGCAAGTTCAATTTAAAATAACAGCCTATTATTTCTTTACTACTTGTATCTGCTAATAAAATAGCACATTTGGTTTTGTGCTTAGTGTTACAGGAAGCAATAACAACTAAAATTGCATTCAGGGGAATAAAACTACCGTTAGCAAACCATGGGAGACTTATTATCCCAATAGAAACCCTGCTCCTAACTGACGCTTAACAATCAGCATCACTTCCACATGTAATTAAAACACAATAGCAGGCTATCCCAGTGGATGGGCAGGTTAAAGCACATTTCACATACATTTAAAACTCCAACTCACAGCCTTTACAGGACATGACACTTTCCGCTCCTACAGGGTTACTGAGACAGTGTCAGTGTGTGCTGTATAATAAAGAAGGCATGTAATGGAAACATTTTTAAAACACAATAACAGACACTTACATCATCCACCATTAGGGTTGCTATGGCTCGGCCGATCTCATTATACGACTTGGCCTTTCCTTGGGGTCCCAAGAGAATAAACAGGAATCTGTATAGCGATGAGACAAACATGAGATATGTACTGCAATGGCAGGTGTCTGAGAAAAGGGCTTTGTTGAGCAAGGGTGAAGAAGCAAAAAACACGGTAGATCAGTTCACCTGGTGGGAACAGGGACCTCGGTCAGGCCTCCTAGTGTTGTAGCTTGGGCCAGGCGGACAAAGGCAACAAAGGGTTTGTTTAGGAAATCCACTTCACCCACCAAGACGTTGGATGCCTCTGCATCTCTGGGGATCTTCTTCATGAATTTATTTTTTAGCTACAGGAAATGGAGGGACAAAGAGAGAACATGATGAGTTTGTGTCATTCCTATGGGATTTTTCACATTTCACACATTTGCTTTTGGTACAATCATATTTTATGGATTTCTTTCCCCTTTTATATATATTACTTTTTCATATTTTGAGTCATGTGTTCTAATTTACATGTTTGTAGATCTGAAACAATTTCAGCTTCAACTATTTAATTAATTCATTGTTTCAGTCATTTTTTAAGCGAAAATAGCAAAAATTCCCTGGTTACCTCCTCTAAAATGTGAGGATTTTCTGCTTTTCTTTGTCATATGTGATAGTAAAGTGAATATACTGCAGTAATAAAACAAGCACTTCAAATATGTTACCACAAGCTCTCGGAACTTATAATGGGGATTTTTCACTATTTCCTGAGATTTTAGAGAAAAAAAAGATGAATTGATCATAAAATAATTGTTAGCTGCAGCCATACATGTGTTTATTCTTTCAGTACTTGCGGCTGCAATGACCAGATCTCCCTGCAGGGATCATTAAAGTTTCATCTTCTCATCATTTATTTCTAACAGTCTCTCTAAACCTGCCAGATTAGTCTGGGAGGGCATTGTTACATCAGAAGACGTTTGCAAGATAACAACCCTGTGTTGTTCCATGAGCATTAAACCTCAAGAAACAGCCATCAGAGAGGCAAAGCAAATGTAGGCTGACGCAGCTGAGACAGAAAGAGAGACGGCAAGCTAACCTGACCTGTCTGATTGCATGAAAAGGTGTGGCAGGAAATTGGATGGCAGCACAATAACAATCAATAATGGAGAGCTTTGCCAATAACCCACAGCCCGAATCTGCAGCTACATGTGAGGGCCAAGCACGCGGACTGGACAATGAGGTCCATGTTTTTCCCGATGCCAGCTCAATATTGACACAGACAATGTGGCACACACACACAAAGTGACAAACTATCACTTGTCCATTGTCACATGCGACCCACTGTAGGCCTGTAAATACAATCTGAACATCCAGCCAACCACTCATAACTGGGGTACTTGGAACTGGATAACCAGTACTCGTCCTCATAGTTGCACTAACAAATAAAGTTCATAGCCCACATCACACACCTAAACAAATTCTCATATATTTATTTTTGTACATTAGTCATCGCTGTGAATGACACTTAATCCTGACCTGTCTGTTTCAAAGCCCAGTAGCCTAATCCAAGCAACAACAGCACGCCCTTGCATCGGTCCAAGCATGCGTCACCGGGTTTAAGCCACATTATTGCATCTGCCCCATAAATGAGTGAGTTATGTGTTTGCACGCTTCCTCTATCACTAGCTGTCACCTTCACTGGCAATTGCAATGAAAGATTGATGACACTTAGGACAGAGCTGGCTCTTGCCACTCCAGTGAAACATCAATTCAACACAAGGCAACGCCTTACTAAGACATGAGATACGTAATCTTGGGAATAATGGAAAGCAACACAGTGGAAAATGAGTATACACTCCAGAGATAGCTTCCATTCAGATGAATAGACATTTTGCTATTACAAAAGATTCCTTCGATATCACTCTCTAATGTTTAAGTATGTAAAGGTATATGCAGAAGATTGAAATGAGTCACCTGGTCTGTGCTGGGAGTATCTGCAATATCATTCATACTCCTACTCTGGGCGTGACCTGGAGTGCAAAACAACAACAAGAATGGTTATAACATCTTAATTATACATTGTAGATCATTTATAACTGACGTTTTTAATTGTAAAATAACATCATGTTTGTAAATCCTTCCAAACATCAACACACAGTAACGATAACTACACTTACAGTTACCATTCACGACAAAGAGAGAGCAAGGAAAAGCAATAAGGTAGAACGTTTTTTTGTACTACTTCTCCCCTTTTTCATCTTAACCACATTGGGCATGATATGTAAGACAATGTACGACTTAGAATTCAGGGAGTAATGCTTCCAGATGGAAACTTGAAAATCAATCAAAAAAGCAAAAAGAGTGAAATTGGTCCCTCTAATGCAAAACACAAATTGATGCACAAATCACCCGTTTAGTTGTAAGATGCCAGGGGAAGATGAGAAAGCTCCGGAAAAGAGTTTTATTACACTAATTTGTTGACATGGTGATCTCGTCTTGCTGAATTTCAAACCACTAAATGTTTTCATGAGTTGTTACTTCTAATAGGTTAGAGTGAGTTCTATTTGAATTGTGAGCATTCTCAGTATGAATGGCTCACTTTGACAAATCAATCTGGCTGATACTGGCCTTTGAGAAAAGAAGTACATAGATTTGATTTTGGGCAGTAAATGCCATCCACCTCTGATAAGACGGAGGTTCGTTCCTGACTACAGTTAGTCAGTATCTAAAAATGATTACATAGTCTAGGATCTAGGAGTCACTGTATAGACGTCCACAGTCTCTGAGTTGCAAAGTTGCCAATCAGTTTTAGAGTTCTGTGATGATTTAAGTGCTATTTCAGAGGCTTTTCTGCTCAACAAGACTCGTGAAAATGGTCAAAATAATAATTTTTTTACTTAAAATAGTATCTGCCATCAAAAAATAAAACAAACCAAATATTGTTACACCTTAAAAAAAAACAGAGCAAGAGAGGCAGAGAGAGATGTTTCTGGCCATAATGCACAGCCATGCATGGACAGGCACTCACGCAGGCGACCATAGTTGGCAGACTGCTGTTTCATTCGGAGGTCCTCTGTGGATTGGTTAAAGTTGGCCATTGGCCCCGGAACCGGCCCCGGCCCCAGTCCACCCCGGGGCCCTACATTCCGATCTGGCAAGGGAAGGGAAACCGAAACAGACACAAACAGCAACAGAGCAGTCGGAGGTGATGCTTTATGATTTATCTAGCAGTATGTGCCCTGCCCGGATGAGATGGGGAAATGCTACAGCGGTAATTAACTCATCAAACATTAATACATCCCCTGTGGAGGATATGAGCCTTGTTGACTGCAGGAGTGCGTTCATTCATTTACCAAGTGAGTCACATATATGCATAATGAATTTCTCAGAGGCTGCAAAATTATACGTGGGACCAGAATGGACCAATCATTGACAAAGAAAAAAAAAAACTATATCTCAGGGACTCAGAGTGTTATTTCATGTGATGGCATGTCATAATCCATGCTTTCCAACATATTTCTAGTTTTATCAATCATGGAGTGCTCTAGGTCAGTAAACTATCATCGTAGAGGGAATAGTGGTCCCATGATGTCATTTTTATTTCTTAGATAGAGCTAGATGATCATTTCCGATAGCTACAGAACTGGACACTCACTGGTAGAAGAGCTGGACTTGCCGATGTCGGCGAGCGAGCGGTGGATTGGCTTCTTGGTCTGGTGCCGATGTTTCCTCAGCAGGACAAAACTGATCTTCTCTCTTAGCTCAGGAGATATCATGCCTTCATTTATCTGTCTCTCAATGATGTCATCTGGAAAAGGACAGAGTTATATTTCTCATGAGGAAATTTGACATAGGGATCTAGTGTTCCCAATTTGAATTATATACAGTCCTGTGTGAGCACATGGGTTAGTGCTGCTATTCCCGAGTTCCCTCCGCTAAATATAATACAGAGCAGAGAAGCAAAGTACATTTTGGAAAACAATTGAAATGGCCACCAATGGCATATGAGATAGAGATATATAGAGATATAGAGAGATATAGAGAGAGAGAGATATAGAGATATATATATATAGAGATATAGAGAGAGAGAGATAGATAGATAGAGATATAGAGAGAGAGATATAGATAGATAGATAATAAACATAAACATCCTGAGCTAGTGTCAGACTACAATTTAGAATTTGTGAGTTTAAGTAGCACTAAAGCACTGTTTGATGTTCAGTGTAAATGTGTCAATGACTGTGCTCCATCCTGATTTGGGTAATGCCCCAATCCCCCAGTCTCCATAAGAGCAATAGACAGTGTTTGTGCATCTCATATGAATGAACTCAGATTGTGTATCATCATCATCATGAATTGCTGGACCACTCCCCACAGCAAACAGGCATTTTCTAAGAACAGTTAATAACCAAGGATTCTAGTCAGTCACTAACACTAATAACAGCTCAAATAACAGCAAGAAACCAAAACAGATTTTACTATACTAAGAGAATAGAAGGACAAATGTTGTATATCAGGCAAGGTCCCATTCAGATAAATCCACTCCTATAATTTCAGTTATGACAGTTTAGAGACATCCAGCATGCTGGAGCTCAAACTAATCAAATGTCAAACTCTTCAATTATGTACAATATATGAATTTAGCAAAAAAAAAAAGGACGTGCACAGTGTCACTAGGTGACAGATGAAGGCAAGAGAATTAGTCAGTGTTTCATGCCAACACCATAGACTATCGAGCCAAATTTGACCTATTTTCCAGCATAAGTGGTATTGGTGTATTATTATTCTACCAATCACTTGACCAGGTAGTGGGAAATTGAGTTATAAGCTGTTAACCAACAACATCGAGGTATGTACATGCAAATAAAAACTTTACTGCACTATATGGAGCTTCAGTTTGGTTGTTTAAATTTGCTGCAAACTCTGTAACTATTTAACTGTTGTCAGTGATTTTTCTTTTCTATTGATTGTCTAATTGATTTATTGTACCAGTCCATACTAATGCATCTGCAGCTTCCGTTTTGGCGTGTGGTGAGTAGTATGGGGAAATTGGTAAAACCATGAGTTGGCAGTTGTGACTGTTTCAACATTTAACAACAGGGAATGTTAAAAGAGGTTGTTATGGTATAGGTATATCCATTCAGTAGTAAACTAAATTACCTGGTACAGTAGTTTAGTTTACAAATGTTGGTTAGCCTGCTGGCACACCGTAACGTTAGCCTCCACTGCCTTACTGAAAATAGCTCAGTTGGTTAGCTAACTAGCTAGCTAGCAAAGGAACCATGAAACGTTTATATTCATGCTAGGTACTATTTAGATTCAAATATCAACAGTGTGCTATGTGCCTCAAATTGGTCCCTAGTTTGTGAATACAGTAATAGACACAATATGTAGAGATAAAGTTATTGGCGCAATAAACACTGGGATTCATGATAAGTCAAAACCATGATGATAGCAGCCATGACACTACAAATTAACAGCATTATCTTCACTAAGTTAGGCTATAGACTACAATTTCATGAGAAATAAAGAAAAGAACTGTTCAAATTGTTTAACATGTGAAGCTGTGACAATACTTACATTTCACATGTCACTTACCAGGTTTGCACTCAAGAAACAGCTCATACGAAGGGAAACCATAGCTGCAGCTAATAAAGTTAATTCATTTACGTACGTCATTTAGAAGGCACTGCCAATTGGTACACCTAGTCTAAATGTAACTTATGATTCATTGTATGAGGCACAGAAATGGTATGATGTTTGTTGAAGACATTTCCAGTTGGAACATAGAGAGCAAAGATTGTTCACAACGTTTTACAAATATTGCACTCTGGGATTTTGTAGGGAGCTTCAAGTGAACTGGAATAATTAAGTTTTGGGACAACCTAGAAAACAGCAGACTCCCTGTGCAGTTCACCACTAAACTAGGGAAGGGTTTGGTTCGCTAACATGATGCAAGCTAACGTGTGCTACAAGCTAACATCACGTATACACAAAAATACCTCAGGCCAAAATGATACCTCAGTGGCTGAATATATAACAGAACAGATATTAAGTGTGACTACTGAAGTGACACACAAAGAGAAATGCAATTATCAGAAATGGAACTAAATGTCGAACATCTCACCAACTATCTGAGGCAGTGAGTAGCCGTCCAGGTCCAGCAGCACTGTCCCTGTCTGGAGACACGTCCTGAGCTCAAAAAGACTATGCAGGGACAGCGTGGACACGTGTGGTTTACTCCACCTTTCTCCTCCCTCCTCCACCTTCTCTTCGAACTTCACCCACCTGAAGGCGGCAAAACACACAGAGAGAAGGAACAGGTGAGGAATGCACAACTGTGGAGTTTTCTTTGAGCTTGGCCCTTCGGCTCTGCTGGTGGTGCCCACTACTCAGCAGATGTCTGTGGCTTGAGCTAGCAGCTCACACTGTATGAATGTGAAGCAGGGTGTTTGTGGAAAGAAGCAGAGGAACAGGGTACTGCTCAGTGGTGTGGCTTGTATTTCCTACTTTTCTGACTTTTTCCAGCACCAGAAACTCCTCTGTCTCTGTTTTGAATTCAGTTTGATCTTCTAGCACTCCACAGTCTGGCAATGCCAACTATTTTGACTTCAGTTTCTGTGGTGTGAGGTTTTAGTTTTGCATTCATTTGAGCCAGACTTCATTTTGAGTAGGCTGCTGTGCAATAGTAGGTTGACAGTGCTTCCTACATTGTTGATTGATTATACAAACCATTTTCTGAGTTGTCTTTGGTCTTTACTTCCAGTTTTTAAACTGACAAACACAGTAGCTCCTCTGGAAACATCAAATTTAATCGAAAATACCTAACAAAATCAGTTTCTGAATAAATCTGGGATGAGATATTAGCCATGCAGTTATAAAATCATGCTTCATTTTACATCTGCAATCAATCTTTTTTTGCAGAAGACCTTTTGACTTGTCAAAGCAGGAAAAATACAGGTGGAACTAATAACAGTTTAACAACATTTAATCGCCTCAGTAATCCATGCCATTGAGTCAACACAATACCAGGACTGTGGGGATTGAATGCAGCCATCATTAATGTTATCAGTTACACCTGTGTGCGACAAGTCAAAATGTCTGCCATGAAAAATGGTGTGTGCCTAATTTTAATACTTCTTAAAAAGTTTCAAGAGGCAGTGTTGAGTCACATTATAATCTGAACATAGTTTGCTGGACAGTCTGATACTGATATGTAAATTGGACAGGCTGAATCATTTGTAGAAGCAAAGCAACACAACAGAGCAAAAGACCCTTTTCACGGCAGACATTTTGACTTGTCAAAGCAGGAAAAGCACAGATGGAATTAATAACATCCATTCCTTTAAGTGTCCCAGTAAACCATGTCAGTGAGTGAATTAATGATGGCTATATTCCATTTAAGTGAGCACTCACTGACATGGTTTACTGGGACACTTAAAGGAATGGATGTTATTATTTACACCTGTGCTTTTCCTGCTTTGACAAGTCAAAATGTCTGCCGTGAAAAGGGTCTTTTGTATTTTTGAGCGGTAGAAGCATGACTGTGCCTGGATTTGTGTGTGTGTGTTTGTCAGTGTAGTCATCCACCTGGCAGACTCCTTCCACTCCAGCTCGTCTCCTTCTCGCTGCAGAGTGTCCATCTCAGTGAAGAGTGTCGGCGTGGGCATGTCATCATCTTCACTCAGGATGTAACGTAGCCGCTCTGCTGCCGGAGACACTTGATGGGATGAAAGAATGTTTTTGACAGTTTTACAATTCATAATATCATTTTAAAGGGTTTTAACAGGCTTCAAGGGCCTGAGGATTATAAAACTTGCCTAAAAAACATACTGTTAAAAAGAAAAAGTAATTACTTTTGGCTTTTATGTTACCTGGCGCTCAGAGCTGTAGCCTTGCAAGCCGACAGCTTCTCTACCAGACAAACAGGATGTCCCTTTTTAACTTTGCTGAGTGGTCAAGTCAAACTGACCTGTCACTTTTGAATGTAAAAAGTGATCTCCAATATAAATCAATAGACGGGGAATTTCTAACTATAAATCTTTTCACCTACACCTTGTTTACATCCAGCTGTAGGCTGTTCCATGTCATTCCATGTATTTCCTCTGCAGCAGTAATGATTGCAGTATTGAAGCCTACATCCAGATCACATATTACTACCTGATTATAGGCATTCAATCATGATGACCCTACTGTACTTAGAATAAATTTCATTTTCGTATGGAGGTTACGTGGACCACATGTTCATGAATGGTGCTGCGGGGTAACATACTGTCAGCTGGCCATAGTCCATAGGTTATATGGACTGAGCTGTATATTAATTACAGTACATGGGATGAGTCAATTATTTTGAATCACTTTATTGACAACAACTAACAGTGAATTCCACTTATATGTTGTTTTTCTGAATGGCATCAATCATGTAAAACCAGAGAAAAAAAGTTTATCAATGAAGTACAACATTCAGGAGTTTGCTATTTAGACCAACTCCTCCTAGCCCTGTGAAGGCTCATTAGCTAAACTGACTGTTAAACAGATAAAAGTCCAACTTACTTAGAATGAGGATCATCAGAGTCTATTTTCCTATGCTCTCTAAGTTGTTTACTCTCCCCTCACTGGGCACCGTTTTCTCCTGTTCTTGTCTTGTACATCTTTATTGTACAAGACATCTTTATAATCCTCCTACTTTTAATGGCATGATATGCATTATTGATATCCATGTACTAGGGCCCACAAACTCCAAAAGACTGTATTTGTGTGTGCATACAGTCCAGGCAAAGTAAACACCTCTGCTGCTTTGCCACTGATTGCACCACATCGATTTAGCAAGGTGACTAACGTTCCCGGCCAAAGTCTTTTGGAGCCAAAGCAGCAGTGTTCTGCCAGGCTACTCATTACTCCAACCTGAAACAGAAGCTACACAGTCTCTGACTCCTGCTGTTCACTGTTAAAACTGCTGGAAGGAAGCAAAATCAAATCAAAAGCATGAGGTAGGAGAGTGCAACAAAATTGTAATACATGACACAGTCTGGTTAAGGTCTGTGCCAATCTTTTGGAAAGTTTTTTATATATATATATATATATATATATATATATATATTTGAAGTAAAAGCCACCCTGGCATCTGTGTGCAGAAAACATGTTATATACACCAGACTTCACTGGAGCTATTTGTAAAAGTGCAGCCTTACCTGTATTCACAGCATACTAATCAGAACGAGAGGCAGAAGTTGTATTAGATGGTATTCATAGTTTTCTCTTAATAATGGACTGCAGTGATGCAGGCTGAGAGAAAGGGATTTTTTAAGCAATGACAACAATTATCATCTCCTTTATTATTTCTAACCCAAACAATGTACTATTTTTTGCCATTTTTTTCTTTATTCTACACATTTATAATGACTCCCATCTGAGCCGGGAGAGGAGACTTATCCCATGAGTGGCAATGGACAATATACTGATATGCTTTATACAGATATATATATACAAATCTCTATTTATTGTTAATTGTATTTTTCTTGTCAATATTTTTATTGTTCCTTTTTACTACCGCAACACTGAAATTTCCCCTTGGGGATTAATAAAGTCTATCTATCTATCTATCTATCTATCTATCTATCTATCTATCTATCTATCTATCTATCTATCTATCTATCTATCTATCTATCTATCTATCTATCTATCTATCTATCTATCTATCTATCTATCTATCTATCTATCTATCTATCAAATGTGTGTGTTATATAATGCATAACTGAAAGACAGGTGCATAGGAGCCTCTACCACAGTCCTTAAGGCATTACTCCAGCAGTTTAGTATTGCACCTCCATAAAACTGGGGGACTTGCAAGAAGCAGATGTTTAAATGGCCAAAATCCATAAAGGAGATACTGTGATATCTTGACTTTTAGTTCCCATCACAGGTCAAGCCCCCAAAACAATGAATCCTACATTTCCCATAATGCAACTCAGTAGATTCTTTCATTAGTCTTCCACTGCCTTCTAAACAACCCCATCTTCAAACTCCACATGCCACAGGTTTTATGTAAAAAATGTGTAGCCTAAAGCCCAGGCTGAGATGACCCTGATGACATCACAATGACATCATCAGGGTTATTTTCTCAGACTTGATAAAGCTCCTCCATGGCCACAGAAGACATTATACAACAGTTTTCATAGGCTGAGTAAACCACCTCTGACATGTAACATTGGTGGAGTTCCCCTTTAACACAAGCATTAGACCCTGTTGAACTCATGGGAAGAAAAGAAGTTGGCTTTAAGTAGTCTTGTGAGTTGAGATTCAAACACTGCATTGATGTTTAGTCTCGCAAATGCACCCTGATGGAGGTGTTAGTCAATCATCAGACAGACAGTGCAGCCAATCAAAATGTTAGTGCAGCCATCCAGCAAAACAGAAACAGGGATACAGGTGAAAATTGACCAGACCTCAAGTCATAACAATTTGAGTTGTGACCTTGTGAGACTACTTATATATCTGTTTAAGGGTTTTTTTGCTTCTTCTTATATCATCTTATGTCATTTCATGGCTCTCTGGCCACTGACTTACTTGTGCGGTTGATGTCTTGGAGACTCTGCTCGTTTGAATCCATAAGTCCTTCCTCTATGTCTATGTCTCTGTAGTGGTCATGCTCGCGGTGTCTGTGGTGGCTAGAGCGTCTGTCCCTGTCCATGTCAGCAGCCTCACGACTAGAGCGCCTTCGCCTGCGTTTGCGTCGGTATCCTCGAGGCACTGGGACACCAATGTAGATGGATTGATGGTCTGGGGACAAATATGGATGGTTACATTAATATGCACTACACTGTACAAATGGTGGCACTCATTTAATTGCAAAACTGAAGCGCCAATATGGGCTCCTGTAGAACACCATGGAAATTTACTTTAAGAACACATTTTTAAAAGAATTTTCTTAAATGTTTCATGAAAGGCCCCACAGTAGTTGACTGACAGCCAGTAACACTGGCAGATTGTCTAATGAGATCTTTCATTAATCCCTCATACTCAGAGGAGTGTTTTCATGACTGTTAAACTCTGAATAAATTATGTTTCACATCATGTCTGCTTATTAACAACGTCAGCATTGACGTTGTTAATAAGCAGACATGGAGTAATGCCTTAAGGACCCTAACCCCTAACCCTAACCCTAACCCTGTTGGCACAGTCACGAATAAAAGAAAATCAAGTCTATTCAGAATCACTCAGGCAGTGCTGTAGCTTTCCTGTGATTTAGCATTTCGGCTCATATAATCCCTGTTTTGCAACAAAAACCTGGATGGTGTGAGTCTGATCATCTGCTGGCAATTAAGGTATCGCTTTAAAACTAATTGCACACAAACCTCCATGTGGAATAACTAAACAACAGGGAGACGCAAACCAATATTGGAGGCTTGGAAAAAGAACAGAACCTGCTAACCTCCTGCTCAGTGTGAAGACAGAACACACACAAACATGCATGCACAACTCCGCAACTCCAAAAATACACATTCATAGATACACATAAACACACACAAACAATATTCACTCCTCATTTGCAGCCCATTAACAACATTCACCCACACAAACTCTCAGAACAAATTAGAAACAAAGAGACAAATTAGAAACTGTAAGTTAGTGTGATGAATCAACTGTCTCATGATAATATTAAGAGACAAAGTGGGTGTAATGACCTAATTTCCTGTTTCTATTAGCAGAGGGCCAGTCTGTGATAGATTTAACATAGATATGAACCACACACACATGTGCGCACACACTCACCCTCCTCCTCCTCCTCATAGCGAAGGTTAGAGATGCCCATCCCTTGGTCCCCATGCTCCATCCTGGTATACAGGAAGAGAGTGAAAAGACACTTCAGGTATTTCTAACATTAGACAATGTGTGTTGTGGTTATTTGTATGTGTAATGTAAATGTGTGTGCATATGTGTGTGTTTACCTGCGTAATCCCTGCGTGTCCTTTTTCATGTAATCGTACATGTATATTAGTGTTGTCATTTCAGTACACATGTGCATGTGTGTTTCAGTGATTTATGCATGTGTGTGTGTGTCATTGCTCTATTTCTGGTATACGAGCCTCCAGCATCAGCAGCCGCTCTTGTTCACTGACCTGCATGTTGGTCACAGCGGAGATCAATGGGAAAATAATTAAAAGGGAGGCCAAGTCGATGGAAATGTGCATAATTAAAACAAATGTGAGGATAACTTATCGCACGTGGCACCAGTTCACACTTTGAACGCCACCAGCAAAGTTTAAGGCCACTCTGTTCCAGTTGCAGAGAGGTTAGAGAGAGTATATGCATTCACAGTCTTATTTAAAGCACTGTAATTGCAGGCTAGATGAAGTTTGGAATTTGAGTTTGCCTGTATGTGTATGAGGAATGTAAGTGTGTCCACAAAAGTATAGATCAGAAGTAGACACATTGTCAAAAACAAAAAATGTTGTGAGACCCCAACTCACGTGGATAATATTGTTCAGTAAGCATCAACACATGTATTTAAAGAAACATGTCTGGTAGGCTGGCCTTAAGTTGGCAGTGGTAGCATAAAAATATTTAAAGTTGTATTAATCAATTTCTGCCTGCTAGGGGGAAAACCTTCAAAACAAGCTAGCAGACACACTGTTATGTCTCCTCGGTTGTGTTAAGTTCATGTCTGTCATATTTCTGTTTCCTGTTCTGGCGTGTCTGTTTTATTTTGAAAAGTCTAACCTTCCCTCTCGTTTCAGGTTCCTTTACTTCCAGTCCTTGTGTGTTTCCCGCCCCGATTGTTTCCACCTGTTCCCCATTACCTCTTGTGTATATATTGTCAGTGTCTCCCTGGTATTGTTGCCAGATCGTTGCCATTCCCATGGTTTGTCACGTCGCGCTCTAAAAGAACCTTTTTTGTAAAGAACTTACATTTTCTTCAGTAAACGGTTAAAAGCCTGTCTGTCTCCTGCGTCCTGCATTTGGGTCTTTCCTGCCTTGCCTGGAAGCGTAACACACACAGTCCTGACATACTATGACCTTATAAAGTTGTTATGGCTAATGTGTTAGCCTGCAGACACCAAGGACCATTTGCATTAATTTGGAGCATTTTGTGTTTCTGGGTGCCAAATGAATCTAAATCTATTATTCAATCTCCTTTTAGTGTTGTTCATTTTGTTTAGCTTGCTAACTTTGACTTTCTTCACTAGCTAGCCTCTAACTTTGTCTGTCTGCTGTTTGATGCTGGGCATGTAGTGTACAGTGGGGTTTATCAGTGAGTTTTTATGTGAAAGGTGTCATCATATTTATGAACAGACACATAGCTAAAACTCGTCCAACTCTGCAGTTCCCTTCAGCTTTATGGAGCTTTTAAGCCTCTTTCAGCTCATTGTTTTGGTTTTACGGCTAGCTACTTTACTGATTTGGTTCAGTCTCATTGCATTAACCCATTTCCGGGTGCAGCAGGCAGCTGTTACCATCAACCCACTGTACACCAGCTGCTCAGCACCAAACAGCAGACAGACAAAGTTAGCGACTAGCTGGTGAACATAGTGGAGCATTTAGCAGCTAAAGAGACACTTCAGCAGGAGTTGGTGGAGACCAAAACAGAGCTAAAAGAAGAGCAAATTTTGAAATTAACTTAATTTGTCAGGTGGCCAGAAACATGTTAGCAAACAAAACATTCGTTAAAAATGTGATAATATGTCAATGTTTTATTACGACTTGTTGCGCTGGTCCCAAGTGGACAAAAAATTCTATTATAGCAGGTTTAAATAAATAAATTGTCTACAACAACAAAACTGTTAAGCAAGCTATGAAGATACTTGGTTGGCTTTACACAATCTACATCAAGCTTTAGTAGAGCAATGTAAAGCAAAGTGGTCAGTCTTGGTCTGTTAACACAAACATCTGCTACATATCCAATTTACTTTTAAACCTAAAGACATCTGTCCTATCACTTACAATTAAGGTAAATTAAACCCCTAGTCCTGCAAAACTAACCTTCGGATTTGGATTCAAGTGGATTTTAGATACTTCATTAAAAATTCCAAGGCAATTCATTTGCAGTGGTTTGATGTAACTAAGTACGTTTACTCAAGTACTGTGTGTATGTACACTTTTGAGGTACTTCTTGAGTATTTCCATAACATGCTACTTTATACTTCTACTCCACTACATTTCGGAGGCAAATAATGTACTTTTTACTCCACTACATTTATTTGTTAGCTTTAGTTACTAGTTACTTTGCAGCTTTGTATTATTACTACAAAATATAAATCAACTAATAAATTATGATGCATTATTATGGATTAAGCTACACGGTAGTATATAAAGTAATAGAAATTAGCTCCACCTTTACCAGCTGTAACATTAGTGATGCTTTACACATTAATGAATCAGTGATCATAATGCAGTGATATATATTATTCTGAAATGGGCCATTCTGCATAATGAGTACTCTTACTTTTGGTACTTTAAGTTTATTTTGATGCTAACACTGTGTACTTTTGCTTAAATAAAATATCTGAGTACTTTTTTCCACCATGGTTCATTTGCACTAAATTATTCAAATACTGTTTTAGTATTTAGAGTTGCTGTGGGTTTTTTTTTTAATTTTTGTTTGACTACAGAGTTTGTCCTGTCATTTCCAAGCACGTCTGGTTTCAACATCCTGTAAGTCAAAGCACTGTTTCTTTTCACTTGCCTCTCTGTGGATAATATCTCATTTTGGCATGACACTCTTGAAATACAATCCACCCCGGAGGGATGAGAGGTGTAAAGTGGCTGGTGGAGGATGGGTTTAGCCCAGCAGAGCCCGGCTGAGCTGCTGCTGTGAATGTTTGTAGCACTGGCTTCCTGCTTCTGTAATTAGTGCTGTCACATCAGTGCCCTTCACACCCAGTGGGCAGCTGGAGCGAGAGCTGCAGGCTGCCCCCCTCACGGCCCGATCAATGGGCTCGCCCTGCCTCCAAACCCCCCGCACCGCTTGATAGAGACATTACACACACATAATGCGCACACAAACACATAAACGTGCACACGGGATAATGTGTTCATGTGCTCTATCAGTATGAATGCAAATGTACACAAGTGGAAAACACCAAAAGGCAAAAATGTGCATACAGTACACTGGAAAAAAAAACAGGTCATTCTGTCTAGTGAGTAAAACATCTGCAAGTGTGGTGAGACAATTTACCTTGTGTGACATTTTGTGGCATTTTGTCCTTACTATTGAAAATTTCAGCCTCATTTGAAGACAATCAAGGAAAAGTGACACACAGCTATACGTGTGTGATCACACAAGATCAGCTACATACTGTACTGCATAGACACGCACGCACACACACACACACACACACACACACACACACACACACACACTCTAGTACCTCGCCTTGTGCAGCGAGTTAAAACTTTAAGTGCTATGTCTGACATATGTGCAGATATTAAATTGTGTGTGCATTTGTGTGTGCGTGTGGGTGGAGAAGAAAGTGAGAGATAGATTGGAGTTATTAGGATAAGTGGCGCTCATTAGTGCTTCAGTGAGCTTAAAGAAATTACTGTACGTCTCATCAACTTTTTTTTTTAAAAAGTTTATGTAGTTTTTAAAAGCCTGTTTAGCAAACTTTATTTTCCCACAAAAAAGGATGGGGTCATATGAAACTGTTCACTGCTGGGTTTTGCCGAAATAAAACATAAAGAAAATGTTAAATGTTAAAGGACAATGCTACTGTGTGATTATTTTAACCAGGGGAACAAACCCCCAAACCCTGACAAAGTTACTGCCTTACACTTAATCCACAAACTTTAAACTCAGAACTATCACACCCTCTCTAATATAAGGACCCAGTAGATGTCCGTACAGCTCCATGCTATTGTTACTGAAAATATTAGACATTTACAAATGAAGACTGACACTTTCATAGTCAAAATATATCAGTATTGGCTGTCATAGACCTATGTACATCAGTGGAATATCATTCTGCTGTTGAAAATCGAGAGTCCACAATTCTCCAGTGCCCACACGACTAGTTGTGTTTTCCACCCACACATCACTGACTGTGTTGCTTTAATTACATGTGCTAGTCCTGGAGCTAAGGGAGGAAAAACTAGGGGGAACTAAATGCCATCTCTGACTCAAGGGGCTGAGAAAATGAAATGGCAGTGTTTAGAGTTCAGACAGGAGAGCTCAGAAAGACAGAGAAATGAATCAATGGTGCAGAGAAATGAAAACAAAAAAACAGGATAAGACAATAAGACAAAAGGAAAAGACAGCCTACCTGGATTATTTGTCAGCTGGAAGGAGTGAAAGCAGAAAAGGCCTTTGCTGCTCGTAGGGGCGCATCAATGAAAACATGCCAGTGAAGCTCCAACAAACTATTCAATGGTACAAACTCAGCAAAGAGGAAACCTCCTTTCTTTTTGTCTCGGTCTGTCTGCCTGTCTGTCTGTCTGTCTGCCTGTCTGACTGTCTCTCGCTCTGTCTCTCTCATGACTGGTTCAATAATGGGCAAACTAGGACTCAGCAGCAGAGAGCTCCAGGCAGGAAGTTATTTCAGAATATTGTTGACACCAACCACCGATAGAAAATCTCTCAATATACCATACCAGCAGGTCAATATATAGCATTGTGGAAAAAGTGATAAAGGATAGGGAGTTACAGGATGCTGCTTGTGAAAACACACTGCTAGGTTGGAAATGGATTTGGTGGTGGAGAGAGGAGTGGTTACAGAACTTATCTGATCAGCACAGATCACCATTTTTGATATCCTATCTAGTTTTTACATCATGCTTTTTAAAAGGATTTTCAGCTCTATTGTTGGATGTTAACAAAGCATTTGCAAAAAGCACATAATGACATTCCTGGCAAGGTATTGTAGGTATTTACAGGGTGTGTAAATAATATTTCTGAAATACCTACATTATAGGTGTATAGGTATAGGTGTGTCTTTCACTCCCTTCATTTCTAAGCTTATGAAACACTTACTACATATCTAATTCAGGCCTGCCATTTTTTTTAGGACATATTGGGCTACTCAGAAATGCCATCATTGAGCTTGTGAGTGGTACTATGTATGTTCTAGGATCCTTTTTGTTTGTTTGTTTTTGAACAAACAAGACAATAGTCTACAGCCACGCCTCTGTGAGGCTGTACTTTTGTGTGCTTTAAGCTAAATGTTGATGTCAGCATGGCAAAAATGCTCACAATGACAATGCTAACATGCTGGTAATTTGCAGGTATAATGTTTACACCTTAGTTTAGCATGTTAGCATAATCAGCTAATCAGCACTAAACACAAAGTCATTCTGACGGGAATGTCATTTTGCAGGTACTTGGTCATAAACTAAAGAAATTGGGATTCTGACCTGATGATGCCACTAAAGGGAAAGGTTCAGAAACCATGAAAGTTATTACAACTCATTTTGAGAGAGACATGAATGTTTGAAACAATCCTGATGACAATCAGACAAATAGTCAGGGGATCAGCAAAGTCATTAGGATTTATCATCTGGGAACCATTTATGTCTGTACCAAATCTTGTGCCAATCCATCTAGCACTTCACTGAATAAGTAAAAATGTTTACTTTTGCTTGTGGGAGGGGAAAGAGGGAAGAGGGAAAGTCAAGGGATCAGTATGTCAGAAGTCAGTATGATTCATCCTCTGGGGACCATGAATGTTGGTACCAAATTTCTTGGCAATCCATCCAATAGGTCTTGAGATATTTCACTAAATACCAGAAATATCAACCGTAGGGTTGCACGAAAACTCAGGGAATCACCAAAGTCATTTCAATTCATCCTCTAGATGTACTGACCATGAATGTCTGTACAAAATTACACGGCAATCTATTCAGTAGTTATTGAGATATTTCCAGGGACGCTGGAAGTCAGTCAAAGTTGGGGGTGCTGATAGAAATTCAGTCTGCATAATGACGTCGTACTAAATGCTGGGTGACATTCATGGTTTTTGCTTTAATTTGAAGTGCTGGGATAATTTTGATCTAATAGTTATTAACAACAGTTTTAGAGTGTTTTACACTACAGCACACCTGAACACCAACATACTGTATTTGAAAGCAGCCACAGCAACAACACAGGCAACAACCCTGAACTAATGCATGGGAACTGCAAGCAGAGGAAGAGGGAGTGAGACAGCGCCTGGATGCGGGCGAGAGATGTGACCCATGACCAGGTTAATAGGTTATTCAGTGGGAAAAAATTCCTCTAAAACACCTCAATGTTTTCGCGCGCGATAGAAAAGCTCTGACCTGCTGTAAGTCTGCATCATAGGGAATCTAATAATGGACTAATACATATGATAATTAATGGATAAAAAACAAATTAAAACCATCACAATACTGTTTATAATGCCTGGTTTTAGGGGATGCTGCAGCCCCCTCAGCAACCCTACTTCCCGCGTCCATGGATATTTCAGTCTGGTGGTGGACTGACCTGCTGATCGCTGCTAGCGTGGCTGAAAAGCACATGATGACCTTACTGGCCGGGTACGGTACTATTAGTATTTACCTGATTCTAATCTGTGTATGGAGACAGCCCAAAAGCTTTCAGCTCACCATGTTTGATGCAAGCTATTAACCTCTGTTTGTGCTCATCTTTCACTCCTTTTATTTCTAGGCTTGTGACATAGTCACTACATGTTTCAGCCAAGCATGCCATATATTCTTATTTCCAGGACAGGATGAGCTCCTCATGACTGCCATCATTAGGCACATTAGGCTACTATACATGTTCTAGGATAGAGTGAACATGGAGGTGGATCAATAATGGTACCGTAGCCTTCTACTGGGAGTCACAAAGTCTGATGATTACTGTTCATAATGATAATGGAATATGAATATTTTAGAAAAACCCTTCACGACCTATCACCCTTCATCCCTCAGTGAACTCAAGGCAAGGACTTCTTGCCTAAAGAGGGGTACACATGGATAGTGTAATGACTGGTGTAACCACAGGAAAAGGACTCAAAAGCACGACTCAGAAACAGGAGCTTGAAATAAAAAAAACAGTCTTTACTTGCCAAAAAAGGTTCGGTACACAGAGAGACAATCAGTCGGAGACAAGGCAGATAAATCCAGCAGGGAGCAGGCAAAGACAATGGTCAGGAAAAACTAGCAGAGATCGAAAACCAGGAACACTAAACACAGAGAAGAATACTGGAATGCTTGATACGGAGAGCAAAGACGTACTGGCACTCTAAGAGGGGAACACACAGACTACATAAACTAGAGAGGGAAAGGTAATGAACAGGTGAAACTAATCAGGACGGGGCAAGACAATCACACTGGTGGGAAACACAAAACGGCAGGAAGTGAAGTCTTCTGAAATGAGAGGAGAGGCAAGTGTACAAGGAACGGGACGGGACATGACAGATAGCAATATTTCCCAGAATATTAAAAATAATCTGAAGGCACTCGGTAGACTTACTCCTTGTTGTTCAGATGTTCACAACTCTCAAGAGTTCAGCAAAGAAAACCAAACCTATCTACATGCCTGTATACCACCAGGGTTAAGTGGGGAAAATATGCTTTATTGTGTTTTGCGTGAACTGACCATTTAAGATCTGAGCCTCCCACCACTGCGAGAGCATCATCTTTATTGATCTCCCTCACCACTGAGCTGACTGAAGGCCACATGGTGACATCCTGCACTCAGGCAACAAACTCATCACATCTCAACTGAAGAGTTTGGCAGCAAAACGAGACCAGGGCCACTGACAAATGGTAATGTCTGCTTGCAAAACAACACATGGCAAAAAATACCAACTAAAACTAATGCTGGTATTTTTGAAATGATCATAAGCACTAGACCCTTGGTTGGCCTAGGTGTTTAACAAATTAGAGGAACCTCTACATCTTATAGCTTTAGGTTAAGATATTTAAAAGATGTATGGCATTGTGGAAATGAGCTTTCCAGCTTTCATTCTTAAATGATTTCTCCAGGGAGGATTAAACCGTCACTGCTAACTCATCCACACGGTGTGCTTAATGACTGTTAAATGGGCAGCCATCCATCAACCCTGGGGTTGTAGGGACACAAAGGAGAAAACATCACTTTATTTTCCAATTAATACTAAGCGCATAAAGTACACTGACAGCAGGCTGGGCTTTATTGCCATTGCTCATGGGAACTTAGGCAATCTTGGTTATAAAGGAAAATACAAGCCACTCCAGCTAGCGGCCTGGTGATTAACAATCAAGGAGGATGACGCCTTCATTATTGCAATCCATCCATGAAATCCATCATAGTCAGACAATAGATGATAATGTGTTTTGACCAAAAGGTAGTTCCACAATTACAGTATAAACATGCTAATAGCTTTAGATATATTTACATGCAGGGGCGTGTACTGGGGCACGGGCCACCCCTGAAATCTGATTGGCCAGCCCAGGTGCCACCCCGTTATTCTAAACTATGACTGGCTATCTGCTCGTTCAGAGGCGGGACCTTAGTGTGAACCGACTGTTCAACGGGTATTTTTGAATGTGCATTGTTTTCTTTTGTATGTAGCCTACTTTTGTAGGTACAGTTTCTTTTTGAGGACTTAAAGAATAAAGTATGGAAGCTTTATATTACATTGGTGCTGTGATTGGTCGGTCTATTTATCTTTTAAATAAAAATTTTAAACACAGGAATGTTAGAAACTGTAAGGTACTGTAATGTTAGTAATTAAATTAGATATGAGAAATGGTAAATTAATGCTATTCTGAAGTGTGTGTGTGTGTGTGTGTGCGCGCGCGCGCACCATTGACTGTATATAAAGATGGACGACGCGTCTCCTCCACCTCCTACTGTACAGAAATTAAGCCAAAATATCACGGATACAGGAGCTGCCATCTTGCGTTTGTGATGTCATTTGGAGCCAGAGTCTGCGCAGTAGTGATCCCCAGCGGAGCCGTGGTATCAAGGTCCCGCCCATACACCCGCCCGAACCAATCGTGAGCACACCACAAGTTGTCAATCATGACGCCACACGCCCTTTTTATAGCATCAAATAACTAATTAAAACCAAATTTGAAAAATGAACACAAACATCAGCGTTATAAGAACTAATTAAAATGACAGAAACCATTGTGGAAGAAAAAATATTCTTTCAGGTCCAATTCTGTGGCTGGTTCAGATGAGAGGCGATCGAGATGTTTTGGCTTCACTTCTGGGGAGCTGTCATGGTGTCCATTTTATATACAGTCTGTGGTGCACGCATGTACTTCATGCCGCCCCTGCATAAGTCAGTACCCCACTCGGGCCACCCCAGTCAAAAAAGTCTGGACACACCACTGTTTACATGTTCATATGCCACGATCTTTAACTGAGAGCAGCAACACACCCTTCTCTCTGTGTTGTCAAAAGGGCCTCTGGGAGAAAATCAGTAACTGTAATAGAGTTAGAGAGGACACGCTGAGGGAAAATAGTCACATCCAGAATGCAAATTACTGCACTTCATCACAAAATAAGTCGTGAAATCTACCGAACACAGAAGACGGATGATTTCTAACAGTCAGCATGTGAGAAGGGGGGCCCTTTAGGTTTTCAAAATGTCAAAAGACGATAAATAAATCAGCTGAAGCTTGCTCAGTTGATTGTGTCAATGATAATCCCTCTGCCTCTCCTCACATTGTACAAACTCATAGAGCGGAAGAGACTAGAGAGAGGCTATGAAAGGTAGTCTGTTAAAACCTAATGGAGTGGGACTGCATATCAGAAGAGGTGCAGCTATAAAGAGCCGTGAAACTATAAAGAGGTTAAGGAGGAGGATGAGACACAGGGGATACATATGATGAGAAGCCCTGTGTAACCATCCACTGCAAGAAATCTGTGGCCTTAACACCCTGAGGAAGAAGCTTCTGGTAAAAGAATCAAATGTGTCTTTTTACCCCACAGCACATGGAGCATTTAGTGTGAAATTGACTGCAGATTGCTTGGTCAAGCTTTCCCTCAACTGATGCCAGATACGTAGGTAATTCAATCAAGGGTGCACACAGGCGTGGGCACTTGTCTGTCCTGCTAATGTTAAGAGAGGGAGTTGGAGTAACTCACAGACATGCCAGAGACTGATGTATGTTAGTGACATCATTATGTTCTTTATACAAGAAAAAAACATTCCAATAGAAAAAACAGTAGCTGTAGCAAACTTTATCTCTCAGGGGGAACATATTCATTTTGCAGCATCTCACACATCACATCACAAAACTGAGATTCAAGAGATTCTAGAACCCTCTATTGAGTGTCAGTTTGATAGGCCGTCACTATTATTCCCTCACCTGCAGTCTGACCCCTAGTAGCTATTAAGAGGAATTGCAGTGGTGGAAAGTAACTAAGTACCTTTACTCAAGTGCTGTGCTTAAGTACAGTTCTGAAGTACTTGTACTTTACTCGAGTATTTCCATGTCCTGCCACTTCATATTTCTACTACACCACATTTCAGAGGCAAATATTGCACCTTTTACTCATTCACAAAGTACAGTTACTAGGTACTTTGCAGATTACGATTTTACATACAAAACATATGATCAGTTAATAAGATATGATGCATTACTGTAGCGTAAACTACCCATCAGTGTATAAAGCAATTAAATCTCTCTCTCTCTCTTCCTTATATATATATATATATATATATATATATATATATGTATATATATATATGTATATATATATATATGTATATATTTATATATATATATATATGTATATATTTATATATATATATATGTATATATTTATATATATTTGACATGCATTGTTATAGATTAAATGTATAAAAAGCAGTTAAAATTAGCTCCGCCTCAACCAACTGCAAAATTAAAGTACTTACATGTTAATGCGCCAATAATAATAGTTCAATATATGGTAATAACAATAACAGAAACTTTAGCTGCTAAATCCTCCACTATGTTCACCAGCTAGTCGCTAACTGTGTTTGTCTGCTGTTTGTTGCTGAGCAGGTAGTGTACAGTGGGTTCTTACTGCTTTTCTCTGAAAACAGCTGCCTGCTGCAGCCGAACGACGCCATGAGCTGTGAGAGTGAACCAAAACAGTAACGTTGTGGTCAGACAGCTAAACAATAAGCTGAAACTCACTATAAAGCTGCGTAAAGCCGAGTGGAGCTGCAGATTCATGTGATAATTCTCTGAATCTGCACCTTTCACATTTTTACACGGTTTTCACAGTTATTTAATACACTGTTATTATAAAAATATTGATTATAACCGCTTTAAGTATCTGACTATTCTTTCACCACTGCAGTGCATACTCACTAACATCAAGCAAAAATCATTGTGGTGTCATCTTATTAATAGTTTATCTCTTGACTAAATCATATATTTTGGTTATCATCAGTCATAGATTTATTTAGGTTGTGTTGTGTTGCTTCTCCTTGTCCATTGAAAGAAACACATTTGCATCTCAGTAGCACTAATACTGGGAATAATGATGATGGGCATGATGTAATGATCAAAAACAAAATTATATAATCTATCTGCAGTTCTGCTGTTCACCAGCTCTTTCCAGCATAATGGCTGTAGGTTGTTGACAATATGTGCTGCAATGACTGTTCAGCATAATTTCAGCAATTTTCCAAGAATCCTGGAAATTGCTCTTATTATCTGAGCTCAATACATGTGCTCTTTGCAACAAGTGATATTGATACTGAGCCTCCAAATACCAGAGCCTGTTCCCTGACAGATAAGAGTGTGGAAACCGTGTGAGTGTGTGTACATGTTTCCCCTCCTGATCGTAACAACAACATTCATGTCCACATCATCATAATCACGGCTTGTTTGGAAGTGCACACATCCTCAGCACTCAGGCCGTTCAGTGTTTTCTTTTTTTAGCTGATGCAATTCATCTCCTTGCCATAATTATTCCACCCGCAGTCTCTGGATCATCACGATGAGAGAAGAAGAGAGGTGAGAAGGGAATGAGGAGAGGTGACCTGCAGGAGGAGAGAGCGCTGCGTGTGCATTCATGCTCTGCTTGTGAATTGAATTAATATGGCTGGTGTATCTCAGCGTGTGAAACGGGAAGGAGGATTTCTTGCTGAAAACTAGATGAGGAGATTGGTGCCACGCTCACTTCTGTAGGCTACACTAAACAGCAGCCGGTTAGCTTAGCTTAGCACAAAGAGTAGAATCACAAATTAAGAAAATCATACGCTCACATTTTTGCTACAGTTGCTGCAGTGAATATGATGCAAAACACATTCACACACCCGTATAAAAAATGCAAAGTCATGAACAAAATTTGCACATCAATGAGAGTTGCACACCTGTAGAATATTTTCTCACAAATATATATTTTTTTTTCTTGGATATATTTCTATCACAAACACAAATCAATAGCTACAACTGCTTCTTCCCGACTCAGCAGAGGAGCTGGCACCTGATGTTTAATGTATGTTTTCTGATATCACCCACCATTATACTTTATTATAATATATCCAAAGTATCAAACTTGTTTAGTCCAATGCTCTATGATTTGTGTCAGTTTCTTGTTCTTTTTAAATCTAGTTTCTGAAATAGGAATTTATATGACAACAGATAAAAAAAATGTACCATTTCTAAATTTCCAGCGGGGTTTCAAGCTATTACGTTCCCACCCATTGTAGAAACACTGCTATTGGCAGGAATGAAAGGTTCCCCGTAAAGTTTGACCTCTAGTAGCGCTATGGAGCTGTTTTTCTATGAGCGGGTCCCCATTTTTAAATACACACTCCTGGCAATGGTTTCACACTATTCCCCTGATCTACATGCCAAGACATGCTGCAATGCACCAAAGCCAACACGTTTGTTGGAGCTCAAGGATACACACAAGGAGTGTGTAGAAGGAAAAATGTGCAGCTGAAATGTAAGGCATCCTTCATTACAGAAAGATCAGCACGAATATCAGTAGACAAATTCAGCTTTATTGACAAGAACAGTAGTGCTGATACAAGGCAGGAGCTAGGGGGAAGCTCAAAACAGTGCATAACTCAGATACAAAAAACCGTCAGAGTAGCTTTTCACTGGATTTGTAGTCTGGATAATCCCTTTAGTTGTTCCTTGAAAAGATGGAATAAAAAGTTTAGTTTAAAATGGAATAGACTGAAGCCCCCCGATGAGAGCCTAACATGTAAACTGAGTTTTTCTGTTTTTTTACATTTTTTTAACTGACTTCATATACAGTACAAAACATGCATCCCATGTTATTCCACAACTATCAGTCTTACAATGTACACTGATTGCACAAAATCAAATGGAAATCATAATAAAAAGAAAGAACCCACAAACTGTATACATCCGTCACAGACGCTACACGCAAGACATACTTGGCTATTCCTATTTCTCCGACACCGAAAAACATCTTTTCAAGCTACCATTAATTTATACACCAAATAATACTGTCCTCTGACTACTGGGCTATTTTCAAAACAGCCTGAGGTAAGCTTTAGCACATGAGACATTGCTCAATTTCAAAGGCTAAAAGAATTATATAAAATGTGATATAATGCCATAAATCCTTAAATATCAACCGTCACAAACAAGACAAAAGAAATGTTTAGAAAAGGCCAATGCTGCATGTTGTTCCATCCATTTGTTGTAAACAAATTCATCAACAAAGTGCCAAAGTACTTCTGATCCCTTTAGCTGACCAAATTTCTCTTAATCCAATGACTGACGGGTTCAACCATTAAGTAGTGCAACACAAATCCAACAAATGCAATGATCACAATGAGAGAAAAAAAAGGTAAAAACCCAAAAGGCAAGAAAGGGCAGAAAGACCGCTCAGTGTTCCCTTTTCTGCTTTCGGCCAATGTCCACCTCGTCCAGCCCTGTGGCCGATCTGGACTGCTGCATCTCTCGGAGCTGAGCGTGTGTGCGAGGCGGCTGCTTCTTGAGCTTCTCCAGGTGAACGTCAATGGGGTCGAGCTCGGGCTCGGACACGGGGACGGGCAGGTAGCCGCCGTCCCTCGGCAAGCACATACACCAGCCGGCGCCGGCCAGGTCCAGCTTGCTATAGTCGACCTCTGTCTTCTTCAGCTTGAAGTCCACCATGTCGACTGACTCGCTCATGTCCACCAGCAGGTTCCAGAAGATGCAGCTCAGGATGATGCCCAGCAGCTGCAGGAAGACGTGGGACCTTGTTAATACAAATACTCTTGATGCATCTAGGTTTTAAAACTAGAAGTCATGTGGACTCAGGGGCCTCATTTGAACTGCAGCTAACAGTTATCTTCACTATTGATTAATTTAGTAGTTGTGTCATTAATCAATTCAATTAGCCCAAGATTATCACGAACTGTTATCAGTTAATCATCATTTCAGCACCAGGCCTTAGATCACTCAGCCAGCAAGACAGTATGTGCAGGGAAAACAAATACAACAAGAAAACAGACTAATGCTGGTACTGATCACAGACCTTTTCGGTTTACAACGTTGGTCACATGGGTTGAAATGAGCTACAGTGATAGGATGAAGTGCTATAGAGTTGAGAAATGGGAGGAGATCATTTGGGCAGCTGTAAAACAAAAAACAAACAAACTGGTGGCCGTAACATAAACACAAACGATCAGTCTATTATGCAGGCGGGTTCCGTGTGTAGAGGAACAATGAGGATATCATTTAAGGTAACTTTTGAAATGGGAATACAAAATGTGGAAAAATACTTCCAGAACCAGTGGCATCTTCCATACGCTGTACAGGTAGCACAGGTGGTGAAGCCCTGCAGATCAATGCATTTCGTCTTGTGATCAATGTGTGTAGTGAGGGGGTGACAGTAGGAACAATAGCCACACCTATTAAATATATGTTTAGGGTAAAAGTAAGCTGTTGCCGTCTGGTTTCATCTTTCAGACCACAAACTGTTTCGACCTATACGTTAAACTTTGTGTTTTTGCTCGACAGGATTCTGTCAGCCGCATCGCACCAGAGGGACTACAGGCCTGCAACTTTTTTTATTTTTTGTGTGTGTGTGTGTGTGTGTGTGTGTGTGGGCCCACTGGCGTGTTTAGAGTCCAGTTAAGTATTTGATCTGAGTCCACTATCGAGAAATAGTGTTAAAAGGGGTGAGAAATATTTTGGTATAAGCCAATTCAGTTTTGCATATTTTTCCAGGTACTTAATTGATTTGCTAATTTTGGATAAAGGTAATTTTGTTAATTATTTTAGTATTTGTTATTTTAAAAAGGGGTCTAATTTGTCTTTTGTGTTTTTGTTTCCTTTCACCTAAAAGGGTCAATATTATTTGTACATTCCAAAAAAACAGTCCGTAAACTATTCAAACAAACACTTCCGTTCAAACGAGTTGTCTGGGGTCAGTTATTTAAATTACACCATAGTCAATGTGAAGAGACCTACTGCTGAGTTAGACAGTTTCTGTGTTTATTAATAGGGCATTTTAAGTTTCACCCAAAACAGGTAAACCTTCGTGGTAGCTACCTCAGGACACCGAACCCAAACACCCCATCATTCTAGTCTAAAGTTAGATATAGCAACTTAGGCATAATATAGTGTTGGGGTGCTACATATGGCATTTGCTGTATATAATAACAAGAGATGTCCCGAGCCGGTCCTAAGGATCAGTATTGGGGCCGATCTGGGCTCATTTTGGATCGGCATGGGCTAAAATAAAGCAGATCAAAAGCTGATCTTTCTTTACTGAACTCTACTGTGTTTTGTTTATTTTAGCCTGCTAGTGTTGCAGCACTGCTCTTCTTAATGACAACCAGGTGTTTCTTTTTAATTGGACAAAATTTCTTGCAGATTGTATTTATTTTGGAGCAGTGGTGCTGGAAAGAACCACTGCTATTTACGCAGTAGTTTTAGGAAATAATAATAATAATAATAATAATAACAATAATAATAATAATACACTTTATACAGCACTTTTCCAAACAAAGTTACAAAGTGCTTTATATGGTTGAGCCAGGATTTAAAAAATTCAGGACTGAGGCAAATAAAATCAGGCAATTAAAATAATCCAAAAATAATATGGAATAAAATACCCAATAATAATGAGATATAAACAAAAACAATAATAATAAAACAGACATTAAGAAAAGCAATTATTGTAATTAGTCCTCTCTGAGGGGGCTGCGACAAGTCTAAATGTATGATTTTCAATCAAATTCAGATTTACCAAAAGGTATAAAGTAATTAAACTGTTTTTTGAAAACTTAAAAAGTTACACCACAATCAATTTAGCTGTTGCTTACAATGTTAAGTATTCTGGCAGTGCTAAATCAGGTTTTTTATGCAGCATAGAAATTGTGAATTATTTGCCAGGCAGTGTTATTGGGAGGAAAATTAAAACGTGAATCAGCTTTCAGAAATGTTCCCAGGAAGAAGTGGGGAGTTTACAGTTCAAATATCAAGGCCAGTTCAAATATTCAGTTCCAGCGAGTCGGTGCTGTGAGTTTTAAATTACCTGGGGCAGCCCAATGGCACAGCAGAGTGCAATGGTTATTCCAATGTTGTCACTCATCCAGAGGTTGACTGCGTGGATGCAGCCTCGCACATGGATCAACTCATGCAGGGTTTCACGCTGATACACAGACCAGAGGAAGACAACAGGAGGGAAAGGTTTTTAAACTTAAACTGAACAGCCACTGCCACTAAACACTCCAAGGTTGTCACACACAGTAGTATTTCAATTTAAGCTGTTCACTTATTTGCAGTCGTTGTAGAAACTAAATGCTGGAGGATGAAATAAATGAGTCAGTTAGCATCACAGAATCTGCTTGTCACTCCCTGCCATCTACAAACAACACACCATAACTGTGCATGTTTGTAAATGGCATGCCTGTAAATTAGACAGTAACTAAACTTAATACTCTTTCAGTGATGTTCTGTAGTCATAAAAAACTTCCTCTAAGGTTCTGAGAGGACTAGAGAAAGTGCTTAAAGAGCCTAATGCAAATGCTTTTGAGATGACAATAAGCTAGAATCAAAACTGATGAGCTTTTCCCCAAGAGCCTGGATATTCCTTTACAGCCATGAAACACTAGGTAACAAATTAAAATCACCATATACTACAGGGATTCACCTGCTGTGTGACAAACCAAGATCTTGCTCTCATTGGTTCATAATGTTGAAGCCACTGCTAGAACAGTGACACAATATGACTAAAGTCATCATCTTGCCTTCACTAATGTTACATTTTTTGGGTTTTAACTGGCAATTATTGGTATTCTTCATACAATAAGAAAACCAAAAACATGCATTCCATCTGGTTATTTGATCTATAAAAAGGGTTTATGAATTAAAATTCTAGAAAATGTGTCATGTAACAACATAAGGTAATTACCATGATATTAGATCCTATCCATATAGCCCACCCCTAATACTGCATACTCACCATACCAACAACATAAATCAATGTTATTCAATAAAACAATGTTAAACATAATAATCGTGACGATATGATTTGCTGCAAATGATGATTCTTTTCTCAATTAATAGATTCATTGTTGCAGCTCTATAAATAGGATCTATGTAGAGACTTACTTACTTTAATGTATGCATTCTTGGCAGGATAGAGGTACATTTCATACATTTGTATACATTGATGTAGTGTTTGCCCATTGGAATTCTGTGAGGCCTTGTTGTATTTATTATGAAGGGTTCTATTTATGTATTGATGCTGGTTTTTTACTTGCCATGCAAATGTATCACTACAGCTCCATCTACAACTGTAACCTGCAAAATTTGGGAATGTATCTTTTTGAATCTTCTCATTGAATGATTGTTGCTTAGTGTTTTATTGTTCTAGCTCCATGTGTGATATTGTTGATTGTTATGTTTGGTATTTATGCCTTCCTATTGCACATGGGGAATGTGACTGGGTGCAGACTTACAGCCACTCCCTATTTAAGATGGCTTCTCATTGTCCCTGATGAAGGTCTAGCACCGAAACGTCACATAAATTATAATTTTTGCAAGTTAAGCCTGTCACGATAATTACGTTATCGACTTATCGTACCATATATGGACATGCACTTGATCATTTTTGCTGACCTCAATATTGCCTGTTGTGTTTACATGCGTGTTTGTTTACGTAAGAATGTCACCAACATTTTAGCCAACATGATGCCAGAACAAACAGCAGGGTTTTCCCTCCATTAGAAGACTTGGGCGCAGCGCCTAGTGTTTTTTCACAGCACGAATGAACAGAAAAAAAACTGTGCTGACACAAGTTTTGCGGTCATTTCTGGTCAGAAAGTTCGAAAGAATAAAAGTCCAGATGGACTTGGTTTCAAAGCCGCAATCCACAGCCGGTATTGTTTTGGTTGTTTGGTTTTATTTTATTTATTTAGGATATTTTAGTATTTAATATTTTTCAACATTTCAATTCCAATGCATAACTATTCTCAAGAATTAAAATTGCTCTTTGAAAGGGTGTAGCCTATACTGCATTACTATGGTATTATCATTATATCAGTGGCATAAAATGGTCTTAAAATGACAATAACATAATTTATCACAATTATTTCTGGGACAATATATCGTCCAACAAAAGTAGTTATCGTGACAGGCTTATTGCAAGTTAGACATTGTGCAGGAGTTTTTTTTGCAATATTTGAGCAGGAGTCATAGATACAAAACCAATGGACAAAATGCGTCTACAACAACCAGTTGTTCCTCTTACCTGTTGATCCAGAGTCTTGTAACCACATAGAGTGTTGATGACCTCTCCTACCTGTGCAAGAGTCAAGATTTAGAGTCAAGAGACAAGATTTTAACGGAGCCAAAATGACCAGAGACAACACCATGGGGACATGTGTGAGAGTAATGCTCCCCACAAGGGGGTGTTCCTGTCCGCTGCCAGCCAGAGCGTGAACTTAAGCGTTTCCAATAGGGCTTCAGCCCTGACAGGTATGAGCTGATAACAGCAGAAACCTAGCTAAAGTTCAGCTTTTCTAATAAACTCCTCCATCTCTGGGATGTGTGTGTGTGTGTGTGTGTGTGTGTGTGTGTGCGTGTGCGTGTGCGAGAGAGAGAGAGAGAGAGAGAGTATTGGATGGTTCTGTCGTTAATTTCTCCAGCACAGGTCCACTGCTTCCAGAGACAGTATCAGTGCTTTGAGCTGAGGGACACGAGTGATACGTGACATGTGCAGGGTGGGAGGGGGCCACGAGGGACCAACATTTCATTTAAAGAGAGAAATCTTCCAAAGGCCATATACCTTTGAATCACAGCACGTCTCCTGTTAGCACGACGAGGCGCTTCTCTCACACAACCAATTACATCTCTCTTGTGGAGATAATACTTTTCTCTTCTTGCTTTGATAAAAGCAGGAGACATTACTTACTCAGTAGATGGTTTTCTGGATCTGGACCATCTATCAACAGGGACTAGGATTATCTAACAGAATGGCTGTCTGCAGCAGGCCCATGTAACATCACTGATACTCTTTCTGGATCACATGGTATCAGTACTTGTTAATTAACTGTCCTCTTAGAATAGAAATCAGAAGTCTGTGCAAACAGAGAGAGACTCATTTCATCTATTTACAGTTTGTGCATGTTGTCCAAGAAACCAAACATGCACACATTTCATGTGATCCAGATTCCAGATGACTCATGGCCAACTACCTGTCTGAAAAGGTGGCAAGTGAATTTAAACAGAAACTCTGGTATTTTTAAACCTGGGCCCCTGTGTTATGGGATTTTTTTTTGCAATTTTTGGGTCTGAAATGACTTTTGGAATTGGTCCAGTAGATTGCCTCCGAGTGAGACTTCTGTTTCTGGTTAAACAAAATGGATCTTACTCTTTAACAAACGGTCTGTCTGTTCATGGATGCTGGCGGAGGCTTTCAACTGGACCAATTCCAAAACTTGTGGTAAGTATTAGTCATTTAGACCCCAAAATTTGTCATTTTGGGATATATTCCTTTTGAATATATCCATGCTTGAATTGTAGTTTCTTGGAGTGGTTTCACACCTAACCTGTTTGGTGCAGTTTAAACTTGTGTGAAAGCTGTCAATCAAACTGCAGACTAAACAAACTGATCCGAAAAGCAGGGTCTTGGTCTGCCTCAAGGCAAACTCTGGTACAGTTCATTGATGGTGTGAAAGCAAAGCAGACCAACCATGGTTTAAGATACAGTAGGTGTGTGATGCAATGTAACAGTACAAAATGCCCTTTTTGTCCCATTTCTTTGTCTTATTAGTTCAGTATTAATAATGCCCATAATCAATTATTTATTGGTTCGCACTTTGTGACACTAGAGAAGACAAGCACATAAGGTGTGCTAAATAATGCGCTGCATGACTTGCTGTCAGTCTCTGGAATTTGGTCTCCCAATGTGGGTTCATGTAGTGCTAAAGACGTAGGACGAAGGTGGCCAAAACTGTCCAATCAGTAGCTGCGATTACATGGACAATATTTCTTCAACCCGATTGAAATCATTCTGATTAGAGATTCCAACTCAACTGTTTACATGGACACTAAATAAAGTTATCCGATAAGATGTGCGTTTACATGCCCCAAAGAATTTAATCAGAATAGAAAGTTTTTGATATGCGCACTGTGGCTCTGCCTGCTGTGAAGCACCTAATCTGCTGGAAATATAACAAAAGAAGAAGAAGGGTTGTTTTTTTTCTGGCTTTATTCATCTTTTCAAACACTTGTTTGAACAACGTTGTTTTGAGCCTTTCGACCATCGAGGTGTTCAACAATCCTTAAATCTTTTAAGGCCTCAGCCACTGATAGTTTAGTTTTGCTGCCGCCATATTTCTGTCACTCCCGGAAACTTGTTCACGTCACCTAATGTTCCCCCTACGTGGGGCAAACATGCAGAAAGAATATATTTATTCCAACCAGAGAAACGATTTACGTTTACATGGTTATTAGGTGCTAATATTTTCTGACTGAACGGATCATCAAAAGGTTTACACCACCCCTCTTAACCCGATAGAAAATTCCTTCCTATCAGGCTGGATCAGGTCTCTTCTGATTGAGGTGGTTACATGAGGCATATTTATTCTGATTGGGCTATACTTCTGATTATTAGTGGAATATTAGGGTCCATGTAAACGCAGCTACTGAGTTACCTGTCAGTCAATAAGACTTTATGTTCATTCCTCTTCGTTTATTTGTAATAAGTCAGTGTGAACACAAATCAGATCAGACCAGAACTAAAATTCAACAATGTATCTTTTTCTTCCTTGATCTGGACCAACTGAACTGAACTACAGGTGTGGATGTATTTATTGGAACTACTACAAACAGCTGGTGCAGATGTGTTATGGGATTTTATATGAAGGCCTGTTTGTTCTATGTGTATGTGTGTTGCTAGCACTCACCTTGCGGCGAACACAACAGGTATATGGAACCCCACAGGCTAGTGGACCAGTACCATTGCAGAAATGGTACTGGTTGACTCCCCAGTCCTTGTACTCGTCCCCTCCACAACATGAAAACTGGAAAACAAAACGGTACGAGGACAAGGCAATTAGGAACCAAGCATGCTGTCAAAACAAAAGGCTCATCTCAAATTAAAGCTCACTCATGCTGCCCCCTTACCACCCCACCCAGACAGACAAATGATCTTTCTGTCCATCCAATTCCTACAGCAGACTAAAGTCGACGTGGAGATGTCAAAACAGGTGCTCAAGTGAAGACTGCAAAGTTTCTAACAATCAATTACACACTATCATTTTAAAGTACTTCACAGAGAAAAGTGTCAACATGTTGAGACCTTTCCTAGACAGTGAAGGACATCTCTATCTCTGTGGTTGCCTGACCTCAGCTGCATGCTGTTATATCAGGAACCACACCGGCTGTGCAGATAAGACATTTCTGCAAGCAGTGGGGAAAAAAAGCAGAAGAAAAGGACGGACACAAGGCAGGAAGCAGGATTTATTGCCCTCTTTATTCACATAGGTGAACAGCAAGTACCCCTTGATAGAAAGGCTCCAAATGGTAAGAATGGTAGTTTCTAAGCTCACAGTCAAAGGTTAAACGCCCATAACAGCCAATGCTGTTTTGAAGATCAAGGTCAAAGACACTGAACTCGTAACTGTTTCAGTCAACATTTGCTGGTTCCAGCTTCTTAAATATTAGGATTTGTTGCTTTTCTTTGTCATTTCTGACAGTAAATGAAGAGTCTTTGGGTTTTGGACTGTTGGTCGGACAAAAGAAGCAATTTGAAGACGTCACTCTCTCGGCACGCTCTAGGAAACTGATGAGCATTTCTCACAATTTTTTGACATTTTTATAAACTCAACGATTAATTGTGAAAATAATTGGCAATTAATTGATAATGAAAATAATCGTTAGTTGGAGCCCTAATTGATGTATTCTCTTGATAGATTCAGTAGCTGCAGGCAACCACAACTAAATTGTCGCCAACTTTTTTTCCCTGCATTGTTCTTGCAGCTCTACCAAGTCCATCCAGGTCGACACCCACCTCTTTATCTTGCTGTTCTAAAAGATACCTATAGATTTCCTACAGTCCTAAGGACCATCTTTGATCCAGCTACATGAACCATAATAAGGATTAATCCCTCTGACAGATCAAGTAGTTCGCTCATTAGAAAAATTGTCAAGCCATGTCACTGTCAAGACGGCCAACACGTTTGAAAATAGCCAAATATCCCGACAGTGCTTTTCTTGCTGGATCTCTTCAGTATGTCATGAAAGGATAATGTACCAAAGTGATCTGAAGGGGCAGTATCTGTGTGGTTATAGGACCACATGCCACAACAGTGAGAACATTTCTGGGGAAACACTACATCTGTGGCAAAGCCGACTGACTATTCCAACGGTCTAACTGAAAATAAAGAAATAAATAATACCGAAATAAACAAACATAACATATGTGATACAGAATGACCAGCTTAGTGCTAAATTGGCTAAATTAAAATGCAGGAAAACACACCTGTGACCAACTGACTAACAGAAAAACATAAACCTACACTTAATCTCTGAATAATGCATGATGAATTCTTGTTCTCAAGCTGTAGATAACCACTAGCTGGTACCTATGTATCACAACAATATCAAATAATACCATCATTTTACAACAACACCTGTATCAACACCTGCATTTTAATCATTATTACTCTCCACAAATATAAAAAATGGATATCCCAAAACAATTTCCTGTCTGTCCATATTTTCTAGATAAAATATCATGCTACCTTTTGTTGCACATAGTCCAAGATGTTTTTGAAGTCCAGATCATCATAGTAGTGTTTAATTCCTTCTCGTATACTGCTCTGAAACAAGGCAGACGTCTAGATAGAAAGGAGACAGAAACAGAGAAGAGAGGTGGTCATTGTTATGAGCACTGACAAAGATGATGCCAGTCAGAACGCACAGTGAGAACAGCAGTGACCTGACTGTGGCTGGAGGCTATCATTGGGGCTAATATGTACAGGACGTGTGAACATGTGACCCAAATAAGACATTTACCTTCTTTTCAAAGATGAGAGCCGTGGTGAGCGCTACTGCCTGGAGAAGCAGCAGCACGCAGAGAACACAGAGGAACTGTGGAGGGAGAAAGGTAACAGATTCATACAGCATGCCCTTGGTAAATATTTAGCAGTGGTGCACCAACACACCAAGAAAACCACTTATATTGAACTAAAAATTGACTTCGCAGTTGCTCCTTTTCAATACATCAAAGATACAAAGCATAATGCTGATCCTAAAGATCGGTATTGGAGATGACCCAGAATATTTTAATGGATCAGTTTCAGCCAAAATAAACCCGATCAAATGCTAACTCTTCCTTTACCGTGTACTCTAGTGATGCAAAGCTGCTCTTCAGTGCAGCATTTCACTGCATATGTGAATGAAAATGAGAGTGTACCAATGTGAAAATATTTGGGTGCTCCAGTGCGAGTGACTGATTTTCTGAAAAATACAAGGGTTTGCTAACTCAATACCAATGCTAATGCTTATTAGCAAAGAGCAGTGTACAAAGCATTCAGGTAGCAGCTTTAAAACAGTATCTTTCGGTTTTACAAGAGAAAAGGCTGTTGTCTGGTTTGTGTGCACTCTGCAAGCCAAAAGATCATTTATTAGGGAAGAACCTCCACTCTGTGTGAGTAGACTTGAGTTCTATTTCAGGAATCGCGTTCATTCATATCACATCAATAATTTAAGCATATTAACTTCACCTCCAGTATTTAAATTAAGTAGATTGTGAAAAATCAGTTATTGTTATTGTATCGTGTCAGATACATATTTAATCAACATTGCATATGTTCTGCTGCTATAATAAAATTATTTTTACTATGTATAGGGAGCATCTTTGGTATAAACACTTCTTTCGGAATGAATTAAGTTCTATCTTATCTCATTTTCAGGTTGTAGCTTGAGTGTGCACTGGGCAGCTGTGTCATTTAGGCAAATATTAGTATTGGATTGGACTCCATATTAAAAGGACTTGGTATTCAGGTCAAAAAAAGACCATGATCAAGACATCCCTAGATAAAACTGCTACTATTCATGGAATATTTGCTGACAAGTTTTTAAAATGATAGGGAACAGAGTTAAAAGCTTGGTTTAACCAACCTACCAGTGCTGAGAGAAGCAAATATCAGCGCATGAAGGAACATAATGTATACGTTTCTCAGTGAGTAACACTAACTTTATGCCTTCCTCAGTATGAAACGAGCTCCTCGTCTGCCTCATTGAAGCATAAGCAGAGACATCACTGACTTCCTTTTCATTGCTAACTTTAATCCCCTTTTTCAGCTCAGGTTATTTAGCTAAAGCCAATTAGATAGTTGGCATAGCAACCACAATAATATATCCCTGCTCCCATTGAGCTCTCTTTCTGTTACTGACAAAAGCAACAGCTGTGCTTTTGCAATTGAGGTGAAAGAATGCATCCTGAGTGATCACTGATTTAAATGTTTTATGAAATGCTTCTGTTGGGCAAACTTTGAACACACTTTACATTTCTCAGTTTTGATGTGTGTGCAATTTGTATATTTACATACAAACATACACAGACATGTTTGTAGAGGTTAGGGTTGCGTCCAACGATTATTTTTGTTAGATTAATCTGCCGCAATTACTCGATTAATCATTTGGTCTATAAAACATTAGAAAACAGTGAAAAATACCCATCACAATATGTGATGTCCTCATCAAATGCCTTGGTTTGCCCGGCCAACAGACAAAACCCAAAAGTAGCCCATTTATTATCATGGAAGACCTAGAAAAGTGGCAGATTTTCACATTTGAGAACCTGGAACAATCAAATGTTTTGACTTTTGGTTTGAAAAATAACTATTAGTCAATTATCAAAATAGTTGCTGATTAGTTTTCTGTCGATTGACTAATCGTTGCAGCTCTAGTAGAGGTACCCTCTTATGTATAATTTTTTATAATTTCATTTCCCATTACCTCCCTGATACTGTAACTCAGTTGACAACCCAAATTGTATAAAATTCTGACCCTTACACAAAAAAGTTGCACACATACACATCATGTAAAAAAAAAAAAAAAAAATAGACATGCACCATGCCCACCCCCACCCCCTGCCTCCTCTATCATCCCTACCATGTGCAGCAGGGTCTTGTTGTCCCTGAGGGATCCAACCATTCCCACCAACGACACTGTAAACATCACCAAGCCCAGCAGGATGAGCACCACAGCAGGAGCCAGGAATAGGCCCTCCAGGGTTCGATTCTTCTGCCTTTCCACTTCGGCATACACCCCCACACACAGCACACAAAGACCCATCAGCTGGGGGGGTGGGGGGTGGGGGGGGGACAGAGGGTTCATGAGATAAAAACCTTCACAATCCTCAGTATGAAGAACAAATAGTGTTGAGCTTTTTGAACTACATATTAATTCTCATACGACTTTTATTGTGTATTATTTGTGTGAAGACAGTGTCTGACATTACAGACACTGTTAACTTTAAATAATTTTAAACTCAAGACTATTCAGATGTTTAAATAGATAAGAAAATGTATTTTCCTTCTATTTTTCAGTTTATCCTTCATCCTGCTTCTTGTTGTATGAATGATAACAATTATCTTGCCTTTTTCACTCTTTCATTCTGGGTTAATAAACACCAAATAAAAACACAGTTGGTTTCAGACGGAAATGAACAGACTTTAAGTAGCTAGTAAGCTTCCCTTTTCTACTATCAGTTTTAGCAGCCAAACAATGGTTTGATGTGACATATAAGTTTAAAGGCTGATACTGTTTTGCTCTCATCAGTGTGGGAAACATAATGTCACTAATGAAGAGGATTTGTAGCTTCTTAAGACAGGATGCTGCTACATCCACTTAGTGGAATCATGCAGTGAATGAAGAGGATGGGACATGCCCTCCCTCATCGCAGGAGATTCAGATAGGATAAGTCCAAGATGCCTGATTGGATGTGCAACAAACCTGTGATGACATCATCACAGTATGCAACAAGCCAACAACAAATGGTGGAACCCAAACATATGATTTTAATGATGTGATTTAGTTAGTTCTACTGAAAAGTAAGAACAATGGGAAATTAAAAACAGTAATTAGTGACTGGTTGTCTTTAGTTGTTACCACTTGACTTTAAGTCAGTTCACTGGGTTTGGTTTAACAACACCATTAATCTGATGGGGAAGGCAACAACATCAGTACATCAGCTTGGCCAGTTTCAGTTTCTTTTGTTATTCTGTGATTAAATGGAATCACAGTTGGATTCAGTTGTCGCAACGTGGCAGGAAATGTTCTGTTCAGATATTTTGGGTCTGCATTATGTAATACCACAGACTGTATATAAAGATGGACGACGCGTCTCCAAGCCGCTAACATAGGGAGTGGGGGTGGGGGTGGGGGTGGGGGGTGTTATGACCTATACTGCAGCCAGCCACCAGGGGGTGATCCAGATGTTTTGGCTTCACTTTTGGGGAGCTGTCATGTCGTCTATGTGTAATACTAACGTCCATGCCCTGATTTTACAGCCAATACTATCCCGTCAAGTTCAAGTGTTGATTCATTTTTACCACATCACAGTACTCCACAAGAATTCCTGAAATAAGTGATGTTTCAGACATGAAAGATGCATTTACTATACATACAGGTTTAGATGCTTTTGTTTTCTCGTACACAACTCCACATTGTGCTGAAGCTGCCCTGAGTGCTCACATCATGCTGGGTAGAGGCTACAAAATGTGAAAGGATGATTAGGGGCACAGAAAATAGAAAAATGGGGGTAAAATGTGGTGGTGGTGTAATATGACTGCATCATCCCAAACATGATCATCTCCAAAGTGTAGCCAGTGCACAGCCTTGCTTTACACTTACACCGGCATCTAGCCAGGGGCAGAAGAAATACTCAGATCCTTTACTGAAATAAAAGTACCATACAACAACGTACAAGCAGTATTATCAGCAAAATGTACTTCTAGTATCAAATGCAAAAGTACTTGTCCAGCAGAAAAATGGTCCTTGTGTTTCATAATTATCTATTACACTATTAGATTATTAATACTGATGCATCCATTTTTAAAGTGCCATTTTACAGTTGTTGCTGGTTGAGACAGAGCTAGTTATTACTACTTTACATACAGATAGGTAGTAGGGGTGGGGGGAAAATTGATTCACGCAAGTATGATGATTCTTTTTGTTTTTACGATTTTTTAATCGATTTTGATTCCTGAATCGATATTATTTTATTATATATTAATAAAATATATTAATCATATATATATATATATATATATATATATATATTAATCATATTTTATTTACCACTTATATGCAGTATAGCAATGGTGCTGCTGAAATAAAACTCAGAAAGACTGACTGACATGTGATGTGCATTGTTTTTGGAGATATGACTGAACTTTTTCCCATGGTCAAGTACAAAAAGCAAACAAAAATCATAATAAATCGTGATCAAATTGCCTTATTTGTAAAATCGCATTACTTAAGAATTGCAATACATATTGAATCGGCACCCAAGTTGCGTGATCGTGTCGAAGGAGGAGATGAGCATATCGTCCCAGCCCTATTAGCTAGTTTAGTCCAGTGATTCCCAACCTAGGCGTCTACCCCACAATAAATTTGGGGGGTTGTGAGAAGATTAATGGGGCAGGAAAGAAGAAAAAACTAAGTTCTCTTACACAAACATGTATCATTTTTTCTCTGATTATATTTAAAAAATATATTAAAGAAGTTTAGAGACTGCAAGCTAATCATATATATCTGAAATGTGACATGGGGCCCCAACCAAACACTGCTTTTTGCAAGGGTTCACAAGCCAAAAAGGTTGGGATTTACTGTAAACCAGTTACTCCTTAAACATCTTTAACAATGTGTTGCATATTGCATGTTATTTTATGTAAAATCTGTAAAGTAACTAGTAATTATAGTAATTACAGACAAATGCAGTGGAGTAAAAAGTACAATATCCCTCTGACATGGAGTGGAGGAGAAGTAAAGCAGGATAAAATGGAAATACTCAAGTTAAGTACAACAAAAGTTAAATGTACCGAGTTACTTTGCACCACTGCATCTAGCTGGTCAGTGTGCTGCTCACAGTGCATCGCAGTGAATCACTGTCATTAAGAGCATACCATTAAAATCATTAGCAAGACTAACCAAGTCTAACCCTTTTAGCACGTTGAAAACTGTAAATATCTTCGGAGCACGTGTTGGCAAATCAGTCAAATGGAGAGTGTGACACCACTGTTTATATTTAACTAATGCAAGTGCTCCAAAACAGTGTTTTCTTCCCTGCTAGTGATTTTCAATTGGAAACAGAAGCAATCTGCCTTAAGAGTGGGTTCCATCTACTTCAACTCCATTTACTGCTCACAACCCTCCATAAAGCACTTGCAGATACATGTGGCTTGGTTCCCACATCCAATGTCAGCCTCCCTACCTTCACTGCAGCAGTAATGAAGTTAAGAGAAAGAGTAACAGTCTTTGTAGAAAAGGGGATCTGATATCATCACCAAAAAAAAGGACAGAATCTGGAATTGCTAGCATAATATCAGTCTTGCAGTTTTTGAAGCTTGCAATTGTTCTTTTGTAATACTCTAATGCAATGCTTAATGTAATTGCTTGTTAAATAAAATAGTATGATTGTAAAGAACCTTGAGTAGAAAAAAACAACCATCCAACCAGACCTATTCATATTGCACTGGATGTGGCAGTGTCATTCCCACTAGACACATGCAGCTTTAATCCTGTCATAAGAATCCCACTTATATTACATTAACCAAACTCAACTTAGATAGCTTTAATTAAGTCTACACTGTTAGCTTGGGGCTAAAGGAGCTTTTGTCTGTTGAGCTGAGCCACACTGTCCTAAATCACAGCAGCAAGAGGGAGAGATAGTAGAGGGGAGAGACGGATCATATGGAAGGGACTCTGGAGTGCTAATGGAATCAAACTACTGATGTTTGGGAGTCATTGTCAATAATGTGCTTTAGGGTGCATATATTCGACAAACACAGGCAGTCAGGCAGATTGGTGGTGGTGCAAATTGAACATTATTTTGACAGTGTTCCTGGAGATGAAAGTGGTGTAGGGGGGAGATGGAGGAAGCATGAAGCCAGGCAAAACACAGGGGTTTGTAATGAAGGCTGACGATCACTCATCCAGCATTTTATGTGGCTGCCGGATCCCAAATCAAACCAAACAACTTCAACAAACAAAAGTACGACCAAAGTTCTGTCTATGAGTAGATCATTAATTTATTTAGCTGCCACAGTGCCTGGCGGCATAGACAAACTCTCCATCCACAACCGAAGTTAACAAATGTATTAACGGTTTTCTTTGATAACTGTAACTTAATAAAAGAAGTGTTATCAAGTGTGGGACATACTGGGATACTAAGCCATTTGTTAATCTGCCACAGTCCAACGTTACCATCAAATTAAAACAGTGGGCAGTTGTGAGCAGTTGACTCAACTTACTCCAAATAAACCAGAATGCTCTGAACATGCCAGGACGCAATTTTAAAACTGAGGGTGGAATAATAGTCTCCCTTCACAAGAAAACATTACCTGTTTACATGGTAAAGATAACATTTCAGATAGGTAGGCATCAAAGGTATTACTATGAATTATCAATATATAATTTACTGTAAATATGATTCATTTTAATCATAATATGACCCTGAATTGGCTGAATGACCAACAAAAGCGCCTTTCAGTCTGCTCCTATTTCTGTCGGCAAAACTATTTACCCACATTGTCGTCCCTTTAACTGGATCCAACGCCCTGCACCACCGTGCTGTTTGCTAGCCAGTGATCGCTGTGTATTGTTTCAGTACCAAATGCAGTGATGTTGTTTTATCATTAAAGTGCCCACAAATCTTGTATTAATTCAAACAGATCCAAATTTAGGAGGATGCATGGTGTCTGAAGTGGTGATGTCTATCTTGTTACGTTAAGCTAACCATTCACCAGCTAGCTAGTATCAAGAGAATTCCAAACCAAATCCCATAAGTAAATATGGCAACTTAATATTGCATTGCTCAACAACAAATACACAAAGTTGTAATCATCATTTCTAACTTCTTTTCCAATCATTTTAGTCTTATGGTAAATACGGAATGCGTCCTATCCAACACACTGTAATTAATTTCAATAAAATCTCAGATACAGCCCGTCTCACGCTGTAACGCTGTTTAGGTGGAGGTTAGCTAGAGTTTGAGGCTAATCTGTGTTTTAGATTGGAATTCTAATCAAATGAGTCGTGGTCGTTGTTTGGGATATATGCCGAAATGTACAGTAGATTGTATAGATTCAAAATATACCTTAAGTTAGGTTAGAAACGTGTGTATGTGCCTGGAGCAGATGGTAGATTTAAACGCAAGTGTTTTAAATGAAGTTTGGAGAGATGACTCACTGATGCTATTGGGTGGCTCGTGTCTACTACAATTAGCAGACACTGTTGCAGCTCAAACTATGAGCGCATAGAATGGTGGTGTCAATAAATGGACCAAAAACTTACCGAGAAGAGCATTGAGTAGATATTTAAGGTAAATTTGATGAAGTAGTAGAAGTGGTTGGTTTTTCTCAATTCAGAGTAGGACGGCATGGCTGCTTGCATTAGTCAAGCTAGCTAACAAGCTAGCTAGCTATCCTTCGTTTAGATCAGGCAATATCAAAATAATATTAATGAAAAATAAAATATTGTTAGGAGAGCTAAATGAATTTTAAATATGTAGCAGCCCTCATCTCTCTGTGGGTAACCACCGAAACAAAACCACTTCCGTGCGGCCGTCCACGCTTTGTTTTGACTACATTCTTAAAGGGGCAGTGCACACATCCTCAGTATTTAATTGGATTTAGCTGCTACAGTTCATTTGTGACATAATCATGTGTTCAACTATTATAACAGTTGCTGGTTACATTTGTTTTTTCACTGTTTACTGTTTGTGAAACATTATAAAGAATAACAATACAAACCAAACATCAAAAAGCAGCCTGTATTATGACGTTGAGGTCAGACGTACTGGATCAGTCCCTGTAGTAGCAAAACAGGTGTGGAACCTGGGAGGACAGAGAGGACAAAAATCTACCTGTAAAAAAGTAAAAAAGCAGCTAGTTTTTCAAAAATTAAACAGGATGACAATATGACCCCTCAAAAGAAACTGGGTCATAGTAGTAACAAAATAATAGATTACAGAAGAAAAACAAAGCTATTTAAATGAGCATGACCAGAATAAGTGTAAGTCAAAAGATACCTAAATGACAGAAAAGCATGATTTTAAAAAGTAAAGAGTTACTGTAATGCATTACTTCTAGACTCAGTGCACTTGCTTCAAGTTGCGTCAGTTGTTGCCACCACTTGTTGGATATATTTGGCATTTGACATTACTGATGCATTCACAAATGGGTTTGCACACTTGCAAAGCTGGCCACGTGTTCACCCAAGTGATTATCAGCAGAAGTGTTTATTCTTCTGAGATTCACAACTTTAGAAGATGGTTTGTGTTCTTTTCTTCCTCTCTTTATTGAAATCAGTAGTTTCACCTCCTCCTGATTTGCTCAGTCCTGGACTGGAGAGAGCTACATTTACGTAGCTGTGGTGCATTGTTTCAATTTCAGGTAATGTGCAACCTCACCTGCTGTGTACACTCCTTTATGTGTGTTGCGGAGTGAAGCATGAGCTAGCTATGAGTCAGTCATCAGGTTACATTTAATCAATTACTGGAGTCCTTCAACCAACGTTATCCTCTTTCTGTGCAAATATCCACACTTATTGTGTCTCCCTGGGTAAAACACGGCTGTTCTGTGGCTGACCCTGACCTCTGACCTTATATTGGAGAGGGCCTATCAAAAGAGAATTATGTTATCATACACTGACCTGTGATGGAAGGGTAGCATATCTCCGATGCATGCTGGGATGGCATTCAGTCCCATATGACGTGAATAGGAATAATGGGCAAAGAAAGGATTGAATGATCGTGCACTCCTCAGTAAGATCCACACTGCCAAACTTCATCTTTCCAAAGGCTTCTCTAACTCATCAGCTTATGTACTGATCTTTGTTGAAGGAATTAAATCTGTCACCCCTGTGCATAATCATTAGGGTGGCAGCAGCTCATCCAAAGCAACACACAGAGTGTCACATCTTTCACAAATAATTGAGTTTTTAAGTGGGAGGTATGGCAACATTAAGGCCAAGCTACTGAAAGCCAGTCAATCGAAAGGTCAGAAATAACATTTGGAATTCAGAAACGTTTTCATGTCACTGAGTCCCTCAGGATCATCAACCAGACTAGGAGACAGTTTGCATGGACTGAATTGGGTTTAAATTCAGAAACCCAGCTCATTTCTTGGGTTAAGTCATCTGAATCCAGCACTTCCTCTGCCAGCATCCTTTCCACACACACACACACACACACACACACACACACACACACACACACACACACACACACACACACACACACACACACACACACACACACACACACACAGCCTTTTGGAATCATAAGCTGTGAGGGACATATATACTTTCAACCAAAATCTGATTTAAAATTACCATTATGTTAATATAATAATGACCAGTTAATAAGATATATATATATATATATATATATATATAATAAGAGTAGTTCTACACAATGACTCATATGAATGCTCCAATTTGACAAAACTAGTATATTACTTCTATTTTATACAGTGGATCACTTTATTCCCCTTGCAGAGAGCAATGTGAATGTGATCAGTTGTATAAAACCACTTTTCTGGATTGTGTCACGCCTTTGATGACTCCTTTCTGTCATGACATCAGGCTCTGAGATGTTTTTTTCCCTCACCTGAAATGAGATGAGATGCGAGTAGCTGACTACAGTTGTGGAAAGTGCCAAAAAACTTGTCAAAGGGGACAATTTCCAGCCCAGAAATCAAGTCAATTATTAAGAAACCACAGGACAGTACTACTGATGTAGTGGATAAGGCAAAAAAAGAAACTCTTTCCAATATTTATTACTCTATTGTTGTTATATATACACATACACTTTACCTATTGCACTACCTCAGTTTACTCCTGATCCATGGCCATCTGGAGGCTCTCTCAGCAGTGGACTTCATGGCTTTCCTCTTTGCAGCCATCGTGATGCCCAGCAGTGTGAATACTCTGCAGTGTGAGCAGGCAGCAAAGCCTCTATGTCTCACCTTTATAGCTATGCAGTGACCTCTCCATCCCTTTCTCTGATACTGCTCTACCAGCTCCTGATATCTGGCCCTCTTCCTCTTGATGATCACTGGCTTTGATCAACAGGACCTCAGAGATGTTGGTATAATGGTGTCGGGCAGCCTACCCAGGTCCACCTGCAGCTGCCAGTTTGACGCTGTAGTACATAGGCCTGTGGACACCCTCAACTACAACTTCTGTAACCTTGCGAAACCAACAATCATGCCCACCATGCCCAGTGATTGGCCAGGTGTGCGGAGGTGGGAAAGAAAGCAAAGTTTGAACGCCTCTCACAAGCTCTTTTTTAATTCTTTACACAACTATTACTGGCACTGTTCGTCTGTACATATGAGTGCAATGCTAAGAATTCCTTCAAGGAAAGACTGTCTGAAAGTGTGTGTTATCCCCATATTTAAACCATTATCCCATCTTGCCTTTCTGTGACGTCAGTCTTTTACCCTGCCTTTGAGTGTGGCTGTTCGGAACGCCTATAAACTCTTCTGCCTTCCGACATCTGACAACAGGTCGTACACACCAGTTAATTTCATGCATGCCACCACCTTACGGCAATGTCCTCTGACTCTACCTTCAGCACCTTGTTGTGGCGCCAGTGGTTCTTCTCGCAGGGCCTTCAGTCTGTTCCAAGATTCCTCAAGTGGGTCAAAGAGGACATGTTTGTACCTAATTCTTGCCCCATGCATGGAGTTTGAAAGGACTGTGTAGCATGTCATACACAGACTAAATCATTGAACAAGCTGTTCATGTGCCATAGACACATTACCAAGGCTTACTTTATTGACTTTACCACCCTCTGCCTCAGCAGATGACAGGTTATCAGATGAAGGTGGAACAACAGATAAGCCTAATTCCCCAGTCGCAACAAAGCTGTCAGACAAATCAATGGCATCTTCATTCAAGGCTTGATGCTTTGACATGGCACGGGTTACAGCACAGGCAGAGAACACTATCCGGATACTCGATTACCACAGGGACAGCCATCACCTCAGGCTTTCAGGACCTTACCCCCAGCAAAATCATGTCTCAAAATAAAGGACACCCTCAATTTGAAAACATGGGGGAACCCCTACCATAACCGGACCTGTAACCAGGTCTGACTCGAGGTAAGCAGTATGCAAAGGCAAAGGCGAACCAAAACCCTGCACAAGGACATCGGAATCCACAGCAGACTCATTAGAGAAGGGCAACACATCATTCAAAATAAAGGATTGCAATGCTGTTGTATCCCTCAAAATAATTATTGGAACTCTGTCACCCTCCCCAGTTAAGGACACAACAACCTCCATAAAAACAAATAGAGAATAGACTTTAAGCTCTGACTCTAGACACAGAAGCCAATTCGGACACTGGACTAGACACTTTGACCAGAGCAACAGACTTTGCAGGCTTCTTCTCCTTTTGCAAAGCATGACAATTTGCAACAATAAAAACACACTGGGCTCTCCCTAGTGCCCCAATCCTCCCTAGTAGGATTCCCTTCTGCACTACTGAAAACACTGGTTTTATAAAAAAGGCACGGTGAGTACGCACTGCAGCAACAGTGTCCACACGTCTTTAGGCCATTTTAAAAGTTGTCGCCACATGCTCAAAGAGTATAAAATATTTATCCACATCTTTCTCACGAAAGACTGGAACAAGGCAAATATTCCTAGCTCAGATGAAGGCTGTGGAGCCTGTGGAGACACGGTTGCATTAAGCTCTAATTCTTACCTCAAGATTTCAAACAATTTCCTTCTCTTTTAGATCGAGCTGACGAAATTCCAGTTCAAGCTCTCTCAACCTCACCTGTTTGGCGAGACCCCCCTCCTCAGATTTAGGAGAAGTAACCACATGCTGAGCGCCTACACCAGCTGACAACAGTCCTTGTTCCACTAAAGCAGACAACAGCTGATCCTTTACCACCTGATTCTTGCCTTGCCTACTGATAGGAATGTCAAACCTTTCCAAGTGCTAGCAAGTGCTACGGGAGAATAAAGTATGACGCGCAGTACCTAAGAGTATGCACCTCCCAAAAACCTACCCATATCAGGCAGCACACTACCACAGACTCGATTAACAATCGCCCAAAGGCACGGCACACAAAAGTAGTAAAGCTACATCACCAAACCTGCACATGCCCAAAACAATGTTACGGCCACCACAAGAAAAACATTTGGCTCAACCTTGTAACCAGCAACATATAAAGAGGGCGCCGGGATTAGCTTTAAAACCAAAGGGATTTTATTTACAAAAAACTGCCACACATTAATTAAGACTATGTGTCACGAAATGCCATCTAGGCAGCAGGGAGAGGACCCAAATGCAGAAAGGCGGGGAGACTGAAGCCATTCAAACATTTATTAAATACAAAATAAACTTACAAAACTCGGGAACTGATACGCAGGGAAACACCAGGAACACGACACGAAGAGACCACCAACAACATTATCACAAGAAACACACAGAGTCCTAGGGATCATGACACTAGGAGAGTCTGGAGGCCCGGCCAACCATAACAAAAGGATGGGGGAAGTCAGGGCCAGGCACAAAATGGGCCGTCGGATCCAGAGCTTTCCCACATGAACTACCAGAACAGTGTATAAACTAAACTAGCAAACAAAGCTGTGAAAACTGGTTCTAACAGACCTCCATCCTCAAAAGAAATAAGCACAAAATATGGAACTAAAGAAACAGAACACTAACGGTCAGAAGGCTTCTTCGTCTGGGAGAGAGAGCTCCTTGTCCTCCAGCCTCCCTTAACTATTGGGCAGGGCCACTCGCCAATCACCCGATCAGGAGCACCTGAGAGAGAGAGAGAGAGAGAGAGAGAGAGAGAGAGAGGGAGAAGAACACAAGAAGGGGGAGTGTGTAACAATACACACTTTCTATCTATCCAGCTCACAAAGGAGGATGATAACAGTATCTGTTCCCCATTTTCAGTAAGTGCTCAGTAAGATACTAAAGTAAGCTGTAAGTGATTTTTTGATAAACTGTTACAATATTAACCTTTTAGCTGCAAAGCACAATTTATCCCCTACAGCGCTTTCTCAGCTCCCTTTACTACACACTGCCCTATAACAGCATTTGTCTAAATTAGTTCTGCGTCGACCAACTACAAGAATAAAATGCTACAGTCAGTAATAATAATAAAAAAAATAAAAGAGACATAAAAGCAGACACTGTGGGTTCCTTACTGTCTTTGGGTCGGTGGGTGTTTGCACCAAGATTAGAGTTGTCCTCCATGTATTACAACTTTACACTTTGATAATAATGATGGGATAACTGGTTCATTTTAGTGACTTAGTTCCTTAAATCTTGCTCAGTAAAATGAACTACTCTTTTTTGAGTCATTCGTTCATTTCTTTCAGTGTGTGTGTGTGTGTGTGTGTGTGTGTGTGTAATTTCTGTCCAATACTGAGCCTGTGTAGCTGTCACATGTAAAATGAACGAAAGACTTGAAGACCAAGACCCAGTTGAGGGGTGAACTACTCATTTCTGTCCAATACTGAGCCCGTGTAGCTGTCACATGAGAAAAACGAAACTCATGCGTTATTATTGTTGCGCAGGCGTGGCCAAAATGAACAAATTACTCTCTGAGACGACTCGTTACTACTAGTTCATATCAAAAGAGTAGTTCAATGAACGATACGCTCATGATCGACACATTACTATTTGATAATATGTAATAATAACAAGAGAAATAGCACTTGTGCTGCCAGACCTGGATATAGCTTGTTCACACATGATAAGTAGAGTGGGGTTGTGCTTGACAACTGAGTTCAAGAAACAGAGTATTGCTGTATTGATTTATACTCTATCTGCACTCTTCACTTGCAGATTGTGTGACATTGCTGAAGCCTCGACGGCCATAATAATTTACATCCATAAGCAGTTGGATCCTGCTAGTGTATAGCTCCAACCAGGGACGTCGTAGTGAGGGGAATAGTGGAACTAACTACCAGGGCCCCAACATGGTAAGGGCCCTCAAAAAGCCTGAAATTAAAAGTTTGTTTTTATCTGCAATTTTTAATTTTCACATTAGCTGTGAAAACACCTGTTGACAAAATCCTTTCAAGACATATAAGTGAACACAACTTGCTAGCACCTGTTTTAAATATTTTAATACTGCTATGTAGATTGAACCTAGCTAACTAGCAGCTTAGCTTAGCTTGCTGATAAATTTAGCAGCTACCGAGCTCATTATGTAGCTACTAAAAGACATCAAGCAACCATTTGTAGCAGTTTACACTAAAAAGAGACTTGCATCAAACATCAAGAGTGAACACAACTACATTGTAAAACAACACTCTCACAAATCTTGCCATCCCAGTGTGGAGGCCAGATAAGTTGTTTAAAGACCTAAACAGCCATAAAGGAAATACTGTTCAATGATCCCTCTCCAAGCAATCCTCATTGGAAATGTATCAGATTTATATGAGTAATATTTGTGGTACAAAAGGTTCATTACTGATTACCATAATAACCACTACAGATGCATGGATTTTTGTACAGGGGGCATCCTAGTGGCTTAGAGGTTAAGGTGCTGGTAGAGTCCAGCTGGGGACCTTTCCCCATCTCTCTCTCCCCTCCTTTGCTGTCATCTCTCTACTGTCTGCTATAATAAAGCCGTAAAATGCCTGATGATGTTTCTCAGTGATGAAATGACAGCCATTTTAAAGCTATCATCATTATGACCTATTACAACAAAGATGCTGTTGTCATATTCTGTCATATTATGCCCATGTGTCTGTCTGGTGTTATTGTAGTCACCTTAAAGTCATACAATGCCCATTTCCATCACAACAGTTGGTGTTGAGAAAGTGCCAGTAGCCATGAAGGGATGCTCAGTATCAGTCGCAGCAGTGATGACAGCTTCTGGAAGCTAAAGGAGAAACTAGCGTTTCTTTAATTTTGGGCTGGATTATAGCATCAGGAGTGGTGATGTAAACAACTTGGCGTCATAATCATCCTCATTTGCATCACTTGGGACTAACTTGTTTTTCTGTTCACTGTGATGGGATCTAGCAAACCCCTTAAATTACAAAGGATGACTGAATTGTAATTTAGTGGCAATAAAGCTCTGAATAATATTGATTTTAATCATTTGTGATAATATTTGAATTGTAAGTATGTTGCATGCATGTTTTGATTCAACCCATCTTACACCACTTAATGTATTCTCATGAATTCAAGCCCAGTTTGCATTTTCAAGTTTGGTTAGCACATTTTCTGCCAATCTGAAAACAAAAACATTATACAAGTGTATTTCACATATTAAAAATAGGCCATGGTAATACTTTGAAGTACGCTAAAGATTTTTTTTTCAGTGTTCATCTGAATTTGTTCGTTTTAATTTTATTTCATAAAATAATGTGCTGTCAAACATGGAAATTAAAACTGGATTATTGAATTGCCATAGATCTGCATCACACAGGAAATATACATTTTCATAGTGATGCAATGTCAAAACCCAGTCGTTTGCAGGAAATAGGATGAAGAATTGATTTGATCCCAATGTAATTTGGTTTCACTCACGCTGACCTTGTTGGAAAGATGGCTGTGTTAGACAGATAAGGAAGTATTGTCAGTGGCATGTTGATTCAGTGAGGAGAAGATGGACATCTTGTATGACAAAATGAAAGAGGAGAGGTCAACAAATACATTGCCTGATTCAAGTATGGCATTACATAGATGTTAAAAACAAAATAAGAAAAAAAAAGTAGTAAAAAATAAGTTGCCTTGATGTTATTTTACAGGAAATATTATAACCTGATAATGTCAGGGTTAGCCGTTTTCTGTGGTCAGCCATTGTGGCTGTCTCATTTAAGAACAAAACTGTGGTGGCCTTCTGGTTGCTATGGTCTGAGGTACATACCAGGTAACCACATGACATCCTGTGACTGAATCTCAGAAGGTTATAACATGTCAACTCCCTCTTGGTCCAATTTGTCCTGTCTGTCTTCACTGTCAAAGGCAAAAATACCACCCTCCTCCGATAAAGGTTCCCAAGTATTTTAGGAACTGTAAAAAGTCATCTATAAAAATGTTGGATTTCAGTTAGGGAAGCAACAATTCCACACACGACCAACAAAGGGGAGTCTCTCTCACTTTCTGTACATTCTAGGAATAGTAGGTGGTCTGTTGGTCTGTCACCATGACGTTGACTTTTCTAGTTTTAAGTGAAATGTTTCCACAACTACTGGATTGACTGTCATGAAATTTGGAACAGACATTTATGTTCTCTCATGATAAACTTTGCTGATGCCCTAACTTTTCATGTAGCCCCATCATCAGGTCAGAATTTAAATTTGTCGCGTAAGTACAGCCTCACAGAGCTCCTATCATGGCTGTGCAAGAACAGTTCAAACTGAATGTCCTTTGGCAACAGGGACGTGATGCATGCTTTACTAGAGGAAAAACATCTAGACACAAAGAGATGTGTGTATATTCAGTTTTATGCAATTACAGGTAATCCTCTACGTTCTTTTACAATCTAATTTGATTATGAGTAAGAGATTTCAGTGCACTGTGTTTGTGTTAGCAAATGTGAGGACTATATATCTGAATCACTGTCTCATGGTGCATGGATGGCATAAACGTACAGGTCATTGTGACTGACCTGGTAATTTCATGGCTCGAGTTCTGCAGTGCAACTGGGATGCAGCTTGAAATAGGCTAAAATTAGGAGGGATAGCTCCTATAGCATCAGTGTGTGTGCTAAAGGCCGGTGTCATTCACCTCTTTTGCTTCTCCTTCCAAGCAGTTTAGACTCCACCATGGAGCTCTGACAGATGTCATGGAGAGGACAGTCCAGAGTGGATCGAAGCTTCTCCAAGAGAAAAGAAATGTCCTTGTGCTGGAGGAACAGAATTGCCAAGACCAGACACCATCTATAATTTAATTATCTTTGGAAGGGATAACATTTTTGGTTAGTATGTTGCTGGGGTCATTGAGGAACTGCGGACCTGGGTAGGATGCAGTTCACAGCAGACAATTAGAGAAGGGAGGGGAACATCCACCAGAGAGTTCTTTTCTATCACACAGTCACATGCAAATACATTTTTTTACTTTTCCTGCTTGAAAATGACATACAATATTTTATCTGCAATAGGAGTTATAAATCCTGTGCATAAGGTTAAAATTGTGACCAGATGCCATCATAAAAAAGGTTATTGGGACCATAAATTCAAAACATTTTAAGGAAATTCAGCTATTAGAGTTGTCATGGTGTTTGTCAAGCAGTATTTTTGACTTAATGGTCCATCAAGTCAAATAGTCTGTGTCCTGTGTCATGTTGTTTCCTGTTTTATTTTGGTAGTCTGTCTTGTGTCATTCCCCATGTCCTGTCAAGTTTCCCGCCGGTGTGATTGCCCTAATGTGTTTCACCTGTGTCTTGTCTCCTCCTCTGTGTATATAAGGTGCGTTTCCCCTCCCTTTTGATCACTGGTGATGAACCCAAGTGCAGACTGAAGCAGAGGTTTATTTCTTAACCAAGCACAGGGAAGAGGGGAAAAATGTCCAGAGGTACGGGGACCAGACGACGAGAGGGAACACGGGGAGGTCGAGTGACGTGGCTGGCTCCTGGTCCGGGGTGAGGTGCGAGTGTGGAGAGTAATTCGGGATCCAAGGCGGACAGGCAAGCAGGCAGGCAGGTAATGATCCGAGGTAGAACACTGAAGACAAGAAAGTATAATTAGCTTGAGAAGCTCACAGGACAGTAAACAACTAACTAGTTAGTTTAGATAGCAGCCAAAAACACACACACTACCACAGTAGCTGACTCAATGATCTGGCGATGACTGACTGAAGAACCGGGGTATATATGTTGCAGGCTGATCAGGCTGATGGAAGGCAGGTGTGTTGGAGGGAGCTCAGCCAGGTCACGTCGACCCAAACAGGAGACACAAAAGGGGGAAGGGAAACGGGAGAACAAACAAGACAACACACACCAAGACCATCACACCCTCGCTTGTGTTTTCGACCTGTGAGGTTTTGCCTAGTGTTTAGGCTACCTCTGCCTGATTGGACTGACCACCTGTGTACTGAACTTTTTGACATTAAAGTATTTGGACTCCCCCCCCGTCAGAGTCTGCTTTGTGGGTCCTCTGTCTAGTGAGCCTGACAAATGAGGCTGAAGAGAGGACAAAATTATGTGCATTTCACAGCAATCTGCCAAGAGTTATTGAGATCTTTCTCTGGACCAAAGTGTTGGACAGACATATGGAGGGATGGACTGACTGACTGCATATCTGCCTTTTTTATCCTTCATTTAATCACAGTATTCACATACAAAATTGCTACTGTATCTTTTTCCAAGTGAGCCCTAGTCTAGATGGCAAACCAAAAAAGGCATACATAATGTTCTGGGTACTTGGCATTAACACAGAACAAGGCTGCATGAAAGTAATGGCCTGCAGTGCAATAAATGAGAGCTGTGAGGAGAGGGGCAAAACATACTTGAGTGTCAGAGATGTGAATTGCATGATTTTCTGCACTCTGTGACGTGGTAAAGCATAGCCTCGGTGCATGACATAAAGCCTCTCTGTTCTTTTTCCAATATTATTCCAACTGAGCCAGTATGTCTAACTCTGTGTGGCTGCAGAGAATTGGCAGTGACCTACCACTTAATGGTATATATTAGTTGTTGTGGCTCCATCTAGATAGCCTGGTAATGTAGTAAATTAAATAATTTATTAATGAGAATATTGTTCTGGTAATCAGCAGCTTGCCTGTCAGGCTAAGATCGGTGTGAAAACTCCACTTTGAATTATGGAGAGTCTGTTCACATCCTATTTTTTGATTTCTAAAGCACTTGATGCAATACAGCCATATAGAGTCAAAGCCCACGAACATGCAACTCTTATGAGCATCTTACTGAGTGACTGACTTGCTTGAGACTGCAGCTCCAGAGGGAACTCTTCTCTCAGAAAAAAGAACACATACAAAATCTGCATTTTGTTCAAACTAAGGTTTTGAAATGTAAACTGCAGGCTCTGGAGCATCCAATTCAAGTTCAGCCCTAAGATCTTAACATTTCTAATATAGTGGTTCAATAGCATGCATCATGTCCCTGTTGCCAAATTGGTTTTTAACTGTTTTCTTGCACAGCCATGCTAGCAGCTCTGTAAGGCTGCACTTAAGCAAAGTGGGGCTTTGAGCTAAATGATAACATTCTCACAATGACAATGCTAACATGCTCATGTTTAGCAGGTACAATTTTTACCATCTTAGTTAGCATGCTAACATTTGGCAATTCAAACTAAACACAACACATTTTCACCTTTATTGTTTGATGGAGGCAGCCAGGAAACATGGGGAGAGAGAGGGGGTATGACATGCAGCAAAGGTCATCAGGCGGAAGCAAACCGGCGATGCTGCAGTTATGTGGCATGCACTGTAACCACTCGGCTACCAAGGCGTTTCCAACCTCCTGCCTGCGTTTCCAACCTCCTGCCCGGGTTTCCAGCAGTCTGACAGCAGCACCTCGGTGTTGTCCTCAGCCTCCAAACCCTTCTGTAGTTGCTTTGTGTGGTAGATCTTTGAGACATTATTAGGCGTAATGTTCTAGTTGGTTATTTGTAAGTAAATTGAGCGTAAATTTTGTAAACACATTTTGTAAATGGCGCTGAAGCTGTAGGGTGAGCTGCCGTTTTCTACTGTTTTGCTTTATCCTAGAGCGTCAGGTTTAGTCTTTGTTTGGTTGTTTCACCTATAGGGTTAGTCAGCACTTTTCAGTTTATTGTCATAATTTCACTTTTGCAGTAATTTATTTCACTTTATGGTAATTCAATGTTCAGACTTTGGTTTGGGGACCAGGGAGGGAACAACCTTTTTAACTTATGTTGCGCTTCTACCTCCTCATAGACAGGGGCGTAATGGGTGCCAGAGGAAAAGCCAGGAGATCACCAAAGACATTAGGAGGTGTGAGTTAAGGTTCATTCACCTTTTCGATCTCCAGTCTTTGAGTGCTGTCAAGAGTCCAGTGGCAAGCCTTGAAGTAGCCCTCTTAATGAGCCCATTCATCCTCTCATATTGCTCTTCTGGGTAGACCCTGCAAAGGCAGACATAATAAATCGAGCCAGGACCAAGGCTGTGATAAAATATATAAATCTTGCTATTGTAAACAATTAAGAGTGCAGTCTCCGGAGAGAAATATCCTGGACAGCTCAAAGAATGTCTGTTGTAGTGGTCCAGTCCTGCTTACTGTGCAGATGGAAAGACAGAACAATGTGTAGGCACCTGTCTCCTTGTTATTAAATGCTGTAAAGGTACATTATCAGTAAAAATCCTATCAATATAAGTCAGGTCATTGTATTATAATAAGTGTCTTTACATTATGTTTCTTTGAGTCAAGTCATTATTATTGAATGATTACATTACTGGGTATGAGGCAGTGTTATAATAACACAGGACTCTTACTGTTAAATTGTGTAAAGAAGCCTTCTGAAGCATGTTAAATTACTGCAAGTGATCTTTTCCATCAGCATGGTCACATCCTGTGAAGCAGCTGATCTCCAAATACATCCAGCCCAGACTGAGACCACAAGAGGGGGCAGTGAGTGGGAAGACAGGGACATTCAAACAGTGTGGAGCCTCACGACATTACACAGCACATTCAGTTGTATTTGGAGATTAAATCTAGTCAAGATGAATGACATCAATGGTGCAACTGCTGCTACCACTACACACCTAAAACTAACTTCTATATTATTATTAGTTATTATTATTATTATTACACTCATGTCCCTGTCTGAATTCATTCATTCTCCTTCTGGTGTACTGTTTATTGCCTGCAAAGGAATTAAAAGCAAATTAAATCATAAGAGGTATTTAGGCATGATAATCCTGTTATCTTCCCCGTGCGGTCTGAGTCGGATGGAATGAATAACCTACCTGAGCTCATCCATAATCATAATTACAGAGCCTGCCCTATTGGACGGGTGCGCAGCGGCTCGCTCCATAAGCTGGTGTGCAGCCGCTCAGTTTGAGCAGAGGAGCAGGAGGGGAGCACAGAGCCGCTGAGGGAGAGGAGACGGAGCAGAGAGCTCACAAGTGTGTCCAGTTGTCTGCAATGCGCGTAAGAGACGCGTTTTCGTTTTTACGCACAGCGCAGTGTTAAAGATTAATATATAGGAATAGATTGATATCGAAATGCCCACGTAAAATACTTATACTGAATTCCTGAATGTATTACTGCCAACACAGCGGAGTCTTTCAGTGAACATTCCGCAGACTACACGCTACAGAGCGTGCGGCGGAGAAGCTTTTCTGAAACTTTCGATTGCTCACTTTGCATTTGGCACCGGGATCTTTAACTTTGTTGTGTAATGAATTAGGTTCATATCCAGTAGTTTTAGTGTGACTTTCGGTCTTAAACAGCAAAATGGATCCTTTATTTAATACCACCGAGCCAAATTGCAGCACCTGCTCCAACGACACCAATAACGGGACCATGTACTGGAACCAGTTTGTGCAGCCAGTCTGGAGAATTGTCCTCTGGGCCATTGCGTACAGTTGTATAGTAATCGTGTCCGTGGTAGGCAATCTCACAGTGATCTGGATTATTATGGCACATAAACGCATGAGGACCGTCACCAACTATTTTCTGCTGAACCTGGCGTTCGCCGAAGCCTCCATGTCCGCCTTCAACACGGTGATCAACTTCATCTACGCCGTGCACAACGAGTGGTACTTCGGACTGGTCTACTGCCGCTTCCACAACTTCTTTCCGGTAGCGGCCGTCTTCGCCAGCATCTACTCAATGACTGCCATCGCTCTGGACAGGTAAGGTTTCACTGCCTGTCGTAAAAGTAGCCTACATAAGAAATGGCAAATGACTGGCAAGTCATGCTGTAATAAAAAAGATCCTAATACCTTAATGTATATGTAATTCACCGTGCAATTAATATGAAGAAATTTAAGAATTTCTTAAAAGCCCACAATAAAACCAATTTTATGAAGTGGTGACGAATAAAAACCAAAGTGATATGATCACTTCACAGAAAATTGCTACTCATATGCTCTCAAAGTATTCGTTTAGAAAAAACTACAGATATCAAAGAGGACTTTGGGATATCTTTAATTTGCTACAGGTGATGGAGAACAGGCTGTGGTATTAACTTTGCTTCCCTGGTTAATGAGTATTGAGACTGGGTGCTCTTTGAATGAGAGGTTTCCAAAAAATGTATTGGAATATTTTATTTTAATATGCTCCCATATAGTTGCCTTTTTTTTTTTTTTTTGTAATTGGTAACACATTTCTCTATACTAAGTTCACCTTTTCAAAACTGTTGAGACAGTGATTTATTTATGCATTTCCATTCCATTACAACAAAAAGAAGGGCACTTCTTTATTGCGCTACATTATGTTTTTGCAGTTTTTTTTTTTTTACAATAGTATGTAAAACATGTGCAAAATGGATTGTAAATATACAGACATTTGGTGGTGGTTGAGTTTGAGTGAGAAAACAGTAAATGAATTTTGAAAAGTGGACTCAGTACTGAGACGTGTGTTTTATTATTGTAAAAACTGTAATGTGGAGCTCTCTTCTCCATCAGAGGACCCCCTCTTAATTTCACAGTTGAAGGAAGCTCTAGATCAGAAAGTGGAACAACCCACTAACAGTCATGGTTAATTGTTCATTGCCTTCTGGATCAATTCCTATTAAAAATAAAGCCTTTGGTAAAAGTAGACAATAATTGTACACACTGTAGGCTATGTTAGGCTGTATCTGCCCATGAGAGAAAAGGGAGAGATTTATATCTTCATATCGAAGGCTTTTCTTCCTCTCAATGAACATTCATGCGTGTAGGAACCCTATTCATCAATGGGACGGCTCCTTGTGACAATGAGGTTGAATGGAAATGAGATGCATAAAAAGCCCTGCGCTGCTGTGTGTCTGTGTGTGCCGTTGTATGTTCACGTGTGCCTGCGTGTGCACCTGTGTCTGTACGGTTGTGTGCTTGCATGCTTGGTGTTGTGTTTGTCTATGCACATTTGTACAGTATGATTTGTATGTGTGTGTGTATATGAGTATGTGGTGTACTTATGTGTGCATCTGTGAGTATGTGTATTGTGTTATTTACATGTGTTTGGATGTGTATCTCATCTTTGTTTGTGTGCGTGTGTGTTTGATTCAGACAGCCACTTCCTACTGTAACTACACATAAAGCTGTATCCATCCTGCCTGAAGCTTATCACGTCTGCATCTGTGTCATTCATACCTCTTCATCTCAGATAATGACCTGTAATTCCTCTGAATGTCTATTTCAGCAAGAAAGCCACAAACTTGACCTTTTCCAAAATTAAGTTAAACCTTTAGAACTAAAGGGAAGTGAGATCAAAAAGGCAGATTAAGATGGCAACTGGCCACACACACACCTTACGAACTCAATCTGCTCATTGCTACTTTGCCATTCAGGCAAATTTGCCATTCAGGAGACGTAGAACTCTGGTTATTTTCCACAGACCCCGTCAATGCAACACAAAGATGTTATTAAAAACCCAGAGAAGAATTCAGTTCACACTGACAGCACCTTAGTTTTTGTGGCTGTGGTAGGAAAAGGTGTTTCAGAATGAAATGTCGAGGAGGATGATGGTGGTGGAGGGGAGGAGTTTTACCCACTGTGACCCATCACTCGCAGCCATCGCTCACTGCTGTTTAGGCACCAGTTAATATTTCACTTCTTAATTTTCATTCACCACTTCCTGTGTGAGACGAAGAGTTCTTGAGTTCTTTAGTTGCTTGACATGAAATCATTTTTGGCAAATAGAGCAAATCTGCAGGATCTCATCGGGGGGGTTGGAGTACTGCGCTGCAGCTAAGACATTTTGTTTCATCTCCATCCTTGCTGCGATCATTCCCGTGGCGTTCTTGTGATGCACAACCCATAGATCATCCAGTGTGCTGGCTCCAAGGCTGATTATATTGAGGTAATTGAGAAAAACCCCAGTTTTATAGAAATATGTACCTGAGCTGCGTCCAGGCTTATAAAGTCCCTTTTGAAATATCACTTTCCATTTCTTTTCCCTTTAATTTTTCTGTTGATGAAACTGGGTTTTCTAGGAGTGGCAGTACTTGCTTAAAATTCCTGATAACTGTAGTGGGGAAAAGACTAAAATGGATGGAACAACTAAAGCAAAAAGTTGCTTTATGGCTTCATTATTTAAGATAACCATACCCTCAGTATAAGGGTGATTATGGCTCACTCGCATTAGTAGTCGGTTGCACCAGCTGTTTGTTTTTAGTTCAAACTTAGTAGTTTTACAAGAAATGTTTACAAAGAGGAGATTTAAACATTACTAAATTAAAGCTGGTTAATTTGAGCTAAATGCTAACAAGCTCATAAGGACAATGCTTATGTTTAGCAGGTAATGTTTACCATGTTCACCATCTTACTTTAGCTTGTTAGAAGCCTAGCATTCGTACAGCTGAGGCTGATGGGAGAGACCAAAGTGGTGCACCACCGACCGAGACTGACCTTGCCATACCTAGAGCCAGCGTGGCTAAAAATAACAGTTTTGGGGGGCCAAGTAAAATATTAAACTTAACTACCAAATCATTTGTTAATGTACTTACGTTGAGAAATAAGTGTGTTTCAGAGTTGAAGTATTCGTGTGGTTTAAAGTGATCAACCGTGTAGCTAAGAAATGTTATTGGCATAATGTTTTGTAATTTGAAGTATATTGTGTTATTTTGTGATATGTAATTGAAAATATTACCAGTTTACATCATTATTAAACCGCTTTTTGATCAAGTGTGAGGTCACGTGTCAGCCATATTTACTCTTCAACAAATGGGTCATATTAGCAAGTTGCTAACTATGTAACGGTTCCACCTGGCAGTTTGCTGTGTAAATATTTAGTAGCAACTAATCTCTATAAGAGCTGGTTTGTGTGGCAAACCTGACTGAGCCGCTAGAATGGCTGTAGACTCATGTTGAAAGACTTTTTAGATACTTGATTGCTTTTGATTGGACAGCGCTACAGATGTTTCATAGCAACCGATTTACACATTTATTAAGTCTTTACTAGCTAAGACAGTAATTATGTCACCCAGTTTACAAAATCACTAGTTTGAAACCAGCTAGTAGTTAACAACTTACAAATAGCTGGTGCAGCCCAATCCAGGAGTTCTTCCTGTGGGTCTTCTTTGGTAAACCACTCTCCTGTAGTGATGTGACTCAAGTGAGATGAAAGCTCTAAATTGCTCATACAGTATGTGTGAATATATTTGTCTAGAATGACAGAATATAGAATATATATAAAAGTAATGGATAAACGGTTGGAGCATTCAGCTTCACTCTAACTGGTAGTAGGACGATTGCTGAGCAAAACAACCTAAATATTGACACTTCAATTGTGTGAAAAAAGTATTGTAACAGTACCCACTTTTATATAATCAACAGTGTTATATATTTGGAACATAAGTGGCAAGGGGTACGTGAGTTCAGTTGTGGGGTACCTTAGACCTAAAAGGTTGGGAACCACTGGTTTAAGGCATCTAGGAATAGGCTCCAGCTCCTGGGGGTTAGAGAGCGTAGAGAATGGATTGATGGATATTGTTTAATAGTTACATACATATCAATGTTCTCAGTGCAGTGTGGAGGATATGACTGAATTCATTATTGTCTCATTTAGCATGTCTAATTTCTCTTCCATTTAGTTCCGGTCTTCGGTGTGGCTGCCACTGATAGCTGTTCTTGGCCCTTTGTATAAATCACTGATGATCACTTTCCCTCATGTTCAGTCTTTAGCAGTGCTCAAACTGATCAATTCCTGGCTTACTCAGAGAAGACAGTTTGAAAGTACAGACACTGATCATTCAGAATGAGCTGGTGGGGAGGTGTAAGTGTGCAAATTTCAAGTGCCTATTTGAGTCGAGCTACTCTTGATTGGACAGATGAGTGAGACATAAATGCAAATTAGCATATGTCATGTCATATGCAGTACAGGCAAATTAGCATAATGTTATCTAATCTAATAACAGCAACATTTGGACCAGCTGAAAATTATTTGGTTGACAGCATTGCTGCTCAGTACATCCAGATCCCCTCTCCCATTTCTACCTTAACCTGTAAATGCACCAGCAATTTTCCATGCTGTCATTATGGGGACCAGGAGCTGGAGTTAAAATATCCTGCACTTCAGTTTGGTCCTGCGGTTTGCCCACGAAGACCATGTGAGGTTTTTTATTAGTTTAGCTGAAGTGTAGCAGTTTGTAGTTCCTCTTTGAAGATATTTCTGTTTTGCTTACATATCAGGAGCATTGGTGGCACCTGTTATTTCGTTTCAAAGGGGCTGAGGTGGAGCTAAACTGTGTAAAGTGCAGCAGTTTTGGCAGCACATAAAAGGGAAGCTTATTGCACCGTATACAACTACTGACACTTGCCTGATTTTACAACGCCATGTTTTCAGCAAAAAAAGACACCACCAATGAAACACACTGACATAATCACAGCTACAGAAAGCAGCACCACACAGAGCCTGGCAGCCTGCTATGGAGAAGTCTGCTAAACATGGCAGCAGGGGAAAATATTCAGACATCAAGTCTGGCCCCAAACTTTAAACTTTTATTCATACCAACTGTTACAATTAAATCCTTAAGATTTTCATGAAAACAGACCCCATTTTTGATCATATCAATGGTCTGCATTCTTTCTGCAATAGCCATGCAACGTACTGTATTTACATTCAGTAATTATCTCTCTATATAGTTGTTTTTATTAGCAGCGGCAGAGTCTGCCATTCCCATGCTAGATGTAGATTGCCTAACTCAGAAAGAGGGAGTCACAGAAAAACGACACATGTACGATGTATTTCTGACAAAGTTGCTGCTCAAGTTGCTGTAGTATTAAACTGCATTTGCTGTTACCTCAGTAACCACAGGCGCGCCAAATCAACAAGGTTTGAGATCTTAAGGATTACAACTTTAAAGCTGCTCTAATTCATATTTTTTATATAAACAATGGCTCAAATGGCAAAGTGTATTGTGAAAGGGTTCACTTGTGATGAAACTACAGGCAATTATCACTATACTCTGAAGTTCCCCTCAGCTTTTTGGAGCATTTTAGCATCTGTTAGCTCATTGTTCTGATTTTATGGCCCACTACATTTCTGTTGCATTCTTCCCGTGTTCAACAGCTGTTTCCAGCAAAAAGGCTGTGATAAACCCAATAAACACTACCTGGCCAGCATCAAAAATGCACACAATGTTAGCGACTAGCAAAGGGAAGCATTTCAGCTAAAGAGTCAGATATTTTCTTCAGGGGTTGGTGGAGACCAAACCAGAGCTAAAAGGACTTCAGAATTGTCCTTGTCTGTTGGATTTGTAAATAGGCAACTGTTTGCTAACACATATCCACTGTGTAAGGTGATAATGTTGTACTTATAGCTTGTTCCGCTGCCAAAAATTAGCCAAAAAATCAATTAATACTGCTTCAACAGGACACACTTATGGAACACCACTGGCCAAGCTTACCATGTACACAGCAGTTTTGGATCCATGTTGTTTGACGGTGCATTTTCAAAACTTCAAATGGTAACACGCCAGTCAAAATCAAATATAACTTCGGGTTTTGGTTTCAGTCCCTCAATATAAAAGAGCCAAGGCTTCGAACATTCAACAAATTTCAGTGCCACTTTCTATTGAGCCATCCTGTATATCAGGATTATAAGTTGTAATTAATGACTTCATGAATGGTTAATAAATCATTTACAATGCTATATAAATCAGGTAGAAGCAACTTTTGGGATGTCAGGTTGTGAAAAAACCCTCTGGCTGGTGAGTTCGTTTCTCACTTAGTAATAAGCCACCATGTTTGCATTATAAATGTTAATAACGGATTAATAAAAGGTAATGGGTTATTAATGATGTCGTTATAAATGATTAATTAAGGGTCACATGGGTCTTCTGTAAGCCAACAGCAAAAGGTCAAAGGTGTCAAGTAAGAGGAAGCAGGGTAGACGACCGGATGTAGGCAGTTAGAAGCTAGGCGAGTTTCCTCGACACCAGCTTAAATATCTTTAGAATTTCTAATAGGATTAGATTTCCATAGAACTGAAGATCGGACCCTTTAAACGGAGAGCTGGTCCAGTGAGTCCTGTACAGGGCTTTTACCGGGATCTAACAAAGGTTATAAGTAATTAATTAAAGGTTTTTACAACAACCCATCTAGTCTGCAGTTGTAACTGATATCACTTTTCATCAGGCTCTACCTGACACATTTAACCTGGCAACCCAAACATCATTCTAATGGTTTATAATGACCATAAAGCATTAGTAAATGAGTTATTAATCATTAATAAAGCCATACGTTACAACTTGCAGTCTAAATTTATTGTAACCACAGTAACCTTAACAGGCTAGAATGCAACTGGAAAAACATTCTCCTAGTCCACCTCTACTGAAATGCATTGTGGGAAATAACGTAGTGTAATGTACAGTGCTTTGTGCACTCTGTGGTGCATGATAAACTGTGTGCAAGTGCAAGAGTGGTCATGTGTGGATCGTTCCTTTAAAGGCATTTCAGTGGGAGTTGTTATTCATTCAGCAGGGGAATCACAACCAGCCAGCTTTGTGACCACTCGCCTGCCTCTCTGACCTCTGAGTATGGAGTGAAAATAGTCTCAATATTATTTGTAAATGTGTATTCCATGATTTGTAACTGAAAAACAAGATTTAAAAAATTGAAAATATTTTACTTACAGACTTTTAACTTCAGCTTCTCAGATCTGATCCTTTTCGCTTTCAAAAAGCTTCCTGCGCATACAAATGTCTCGTGTTACGCACGGATCAGGTTACTTTCGCTTTCGGGATTTTGAGACTATTTTAACGCTGGTCCCAGCTCCACAGATTCATAAATGCATGATGCATTTAAGTACTGGTGGAAAACTGGGACATCTGGGCTTTCGGCGTATTTGTGTTTAATTTCAAAGTGGGAAAGACGTTTTTCAAAAAGCGGATGCCGGCTGAACCTACCCCTAACCACAGAGGGGCGACGCTACAGTGGTGTTGTGTGGAAGCCCGTTCCCCCGTCGAAATGTGTTTCCCTCCTGTTAGAATTATATTTCCCGTAGCGTCGCCCCTCGGTGGTTAGGGGTAGGTTCAGCCGGCATCTGCTTTTTGCCTGGACTGGCTGTTTTCCCAGCAGAACAACTCTACCACCTAGCAGTAGCTTATTTAAACCATATATTTACATTTATAGCTTACTGTATAGAGTCTGTGGTTGGTAAATGCATGTGCTCTAATCGAGGGGCGACAAGCTATTCTGTCTATTTAGAAAAACGTCTTACCCACTTTGAAATTAAACACGAATACGCCGAAAGCCCAGATGTCCCAGTTTTCCACCAGCACTTAAATGCATCATGCATTTACGAATCTGTGGAGCTGCGACCAGCATTAAAATAGTCTCAAAATCCCGAAAGCAAAAGTAACCTGATTGTTGACATGTTATAAAGGTATGCTCTTATACTGAAATGTTAGAGCGGAAATAAATAAGAGAATCGGTTTCCAGGTTCGGTATGTGAAAACCGCACAGAAGATGAGTGTGTGTGTGTGTGTGTGTGTGTGTGTGTGTGTGTGTGTTATTTTTCCTCCGTTAAGTATATATATTTAAGACCGGCTTTCCTGCCCTTTCGGATGATGGAACCAACAGGTTATGGGCCTAGGAGGGACTTTGGAAGCCGATGGAACCGGTTATGTTTCGACGGAGATGAGAAAAATTACGAACTGTGGGAAACAAAGTTTCTAGGCCACCTGCGGCTGCAAGGACTGAAAGCGACCATACTGCACGAGCCAGGTGAGGAAGAAGAGGGAAATGATGCGGCGAAAAATGAAGAGGCGTATGCTGAATTAATACAAGTGTTGGATGACAAAAGTCTTTCCCTAATTATGAGAGAGACAGCGGATGACGGAAGAAAAGCGCTGCAGATATTGAGGGACCATTATGCAGGTAAAGGGAAGCCATGTGTGATTAGTCTCTACATGGAGTTAACGTCTCTGCAGAAAGCTACCAACGAAAGTGTTACAGACTATATTATTCGTGCAGAAACGGCCATTACAGCACTGAGAAATGCTGATGAGACACTTAGTGATGGGCTATTGGTAGCCATGATTCTGAAAGGTTTGCCTGAATCTTTTAAGCCGTTCTCCATCCACATAACCCAGGGGGATGAGAAGATAACGTTTACTGAGTTTAAAACCAAGTTGAGAAGCTACGAAAGCACGGAGAAGTTTAATGCCAACGTTCAAGAAGACAACGTGATGAAGGCAAGTGGCTGGGTGAGAGAGAGAGATAAAAATGGCTCAGAGATAACTTGCTACAACTGCGGCCAGAGAGGGCACAAGGCCCGTGAATGCACCGGCCCACGTAAAGAACAGAGACAGTGGTGCAGTTTTTGCAAGAGCTCCACACACAAAGACGCAAACTGCAGACGAAAGAAGAAAGACAACGTGAAACAAGCAACCGACGTTGAAGATCAGTTTTGCATTCAAAATAAGTGACAACCAGGTCAGTGGTTTAACACAAAGGACTAATGGTTGATACAGGAGCAACTTCACACATAATCACGGACATTGGAAAGTTTAAGGTGTTTGATGAGACTTTCCAGCCGAAAAAATCACTTTGTGGAGTTGGCGGACGGAACAAGGAGGAGCGGTGTCGCATTAAAGAGAGGTGATGCAGAGGTCTGCCTGAGAGACAGCGAGGGTCATCGAGTAAGTACAACGCTGAGGGAGGCGCTGTACATACCCTCATATCCACAGGACATTTTTTCTGTCAAGGCAGCAACAGCCAACGGGGTTTCAGTGAACTTTTGACAGGGATGCAACGAGCGGATCCACAAGAATGGTACCAAGTTTAACATTAAAGAGTATGAGAGACTTTATTACCTTAACACTGTTAATGATGAAAATGGTGATGGATGTCACGGATGTTATGATATTCAAACATGGCATGAAATACTTGGGCATTGCAATTATGAGGATGTGTCACAGTTAGAGAAGGTAACAGAAGGAATGAAAATCAAGGGAAAAATCGACAAGTCTAACCTAAACTGTGAAGTATGTACAAAAGGGAAATTTACCCAGAGTAGGAACCGAGAGCCAGATGAAAGGGCAAAATCAGCACTCGATCTTGTACACACTGATTTGGCTGGCCCTATAGAGCCAGAAGTAAAAGATGGATTTAGGTACACACTAGCATTTACTGATGACTATTCAGGGGCAGTGTTTGTGTACTTCTTAAAAGCAAAAAGCGATACTACTAGAGCCACTGAAAAGTTCATTGCTGATATGGTGCCTTATGGGAAAATCAAGTGTATTAGGTCAGATAAAATGACAGAGTTCACAGCAACAGGCTTTCAGTCACTGCTTCGTGAGAATGCCATAAGACATGAGACCTCAGCACCTTACTCACCCCATCAAAATGGGACAGCAGAGAGAAATTGGAGGACACTGTTTGAAATGGCAAGGTGCATGCTACTTGAAAGCAACCTACCAAAGAAGTTGTGGACATATGCTGTAATGACTGCTGCAATAATACGCAACAGATGCTACAACAGACGTGTCAAACAGACTCCATATTACATGTTGACAGGAAAAAAACCCAATCTTTCAAGGATGAATGTATTTGGATCAGTCTGTTATGTGTACAAACAGAACAAGAAAAAGTTAGACTCGCGATGCGAACAGGGGATTTTTGTTGGGTATGACAAAAACAGCCCTGCATACCTAGTCTACTACCCAGACACAGGAAAAGTCCTAAAGCACCGGTTAGTAAGATTTGTCACAAAAAGCGCAGTTGAGCGCGAAACCCAAACAGATCTAAAGGTGAGTGACGAGGATTTCCATGGGAAGAGATTTGTATCCCCCATGCCAGAAGCCAAAGTGACTAGTCAGAGTCCAAAAGAGACACAAGTGCCCCACACTGAAACTTTAGAGAGTGGCACTGACACTCGAACAGAGTACGGGGAAGATAGTTATAGTGCATGCTATCCTAATAGAGAGAGGAAAACTCCCCAGTACTTAAAGGACTATGAGTGTAAAGTAGAGTGTGATGACCATGTTCTTACCAATGTTGACTATTGCTACAGAGCACTGTGCAATGTACCACAAACCTTCAGTGAAGCCATGAGCTCGTCCAAAGCAGATCTTTGGGCTGACGCCATGAAAGAGGAAATTAATTCTCTTGAAGAAAATGACACGTTCACATTGACCACACTACCAGAAGGCAAAAAGACAGTTGGGGGTAGATGGGTTTATGCAGTAAAACAAAACACAGATGAAACTGAGACACACAAAGCCAGATATGTTGCAAAGGGTTATAGTCAAGAGGCAGGTATTGACTACAAGGAGACTTTCTCTCCAACTGCAGATATGACCTCAGTACGTAGTTTGATGCAACTGGCAGCCCAATATGACTTACAGCTACATCAAATGGATGTAAAAACAGCTTACCTTCATGCTCCAATTGATTGTGAGGTGTACATGGAGCAACCTGAAGGATTTGAAGTTAAGTCAGACAAAGGTGAAAAACTAGTCTGCAGATTGAACAAGTCACTGTACGGCCTAAAACAGTCAGGACGGAACTGGAATAAAATGTTGCACGACCACCTCAGTAAAAATGGTTTTGCACAAAATCCAGCAGATCATTGTGTCTATAGCAAACAAACTGAAAATGAAAAGATAATCCTAATAATTTGGGTCGATGATTTGATTATTGCTGCTAATGATAATGACTCACTTAATGGCGTAAAAGAAATGTTGAGGGAAAAATTCAAGATGAAAGACCTTGGGAAACTTAAGTATTTCTTAGGCATTGACTTTACACAGAGAAAAGGAGAAGTAAGGATGAACCAAAAGAGCTACATAAAACGGATACTGGAGAGGTTTGGCATGGCTGACTGTAAAGCAAGGTCAACCCCAAGTGAGCAGAAACCAAACTTTGATGATGAAGGTGAATCTGTTGATCCGACAAGGTATCGTGAGATGGTAGGCAGTCTGATATATATGTAATGACATGTACAAGACCTGATATCAGTTGGATTGTTAGTAAACTGTCTCAATACCTTTCAGAACCAAAGGAACAACACCTGGTAACTACCAAACATGTCCTAAGATACTTGAAGGGTACAGTGGATCAGGAATTATGTTACAAGAGCACAGAGGAAAAACTCAAACTTGTAGCATATAGTGATTCTGATTGGGCAGCTGATCGAAATGACAGACGAAGCACAACAGGATACTGTTTTAGTTTAACTAAAAAGGGGCCTGTTATTTCATGGAAAACAAAGAAGCAACAGACAGTAGCCTTGTCTACATGTGAAGCAGAGTATATGGCACTGGCAGCAACTACACAAGAAAGCCTGTATCTTGTACAGCTATTGGAAGGAATGGACATTGAATGCCAATATGCACCCGTAAAAATCTTTGAGGATAACCAAGGTGCAATTGCATTATCAAAGAACCCAGTTTGTCGCCAGAGATGTAAACATGTCGACGTTAGGTATCATTTCATCCGATCTGCACTTGGTGATAAGAAAATAAGTATTGAATATTGTCCAACAGCAGATATGGTAGCAGATGTTTTCACAAAGCCTGCAACAAAGTTCAAGGTTGAAAAATTCAGGAGTTTTATGTTTGGAGTGTAAAAGCCCAGAAGGTTAGATGCATTAAGTTAAACACAAGAGTGTAAATGTAAATGTTAAGTTTTTGAGTATGATTTGTACAGTGTAAGAACAAGTGGGGATGTTGACATGTTATAAAGGTATGCTCTTATACTGAAATGTTAGAGCGGAAATAAATAAGAGAATCGGTTTCCGGTTTGGTATGTGAAAACCACACAGAAGATGAGTGTGTGTGTGTTATTTTTCCTCCGTTAAGTATATATATTTAAGACCGGCTTTCCTGCCCTTTCGGATGATGGAACCAACACTGATCCGTGCGTAACACGAGACATTTGTCTTGAAAGCGAAAAGGATCAGATCTGAGAAGCTGAACTTAAGTCTGTAAGTAAAATATTTTCAAATCGTTTTTTTTTTCAGTTACAAATCTTGTTTTTCAGTTACAAATCATGTAATACACATTTACAAATAATATTAAGACTATTTTCACTCCATATCTGAGCTACTACTACATGCTGCCCCTCACATGGCTGAGGAGCTAGTACAGTAACAAATGAAAGAGCGATTGGCTGAGACTGCACCAGGACAGCCGAAGTTTCCCAGTGCTGGAGCATTTATATTCACCTACTGTAGCTGAAGCACACAGCCAGATTGTCCCAGTCAGACCAGGTCATGGCAGCAGATGACTTACTGCGCAGCATATCAACAACAGCTTGTGGTGGCCTCCTCTCCAGCTCTCTCACTTCCGCGCTCCGATTTCCACTTCCTCCTCTCCCTCCTCCGTCTGTTGTCCCCAGAGGGATCATCATGGGAAGCTATTTTGGCCTCTGCCACCCTTTTCTTTCTGGTTCTTTCTGTGATTCATGCGCTGCACATGAAAAGTGGGAAGGATGTGTTTTCGCACTACATAAGGATTATCTGACATAACTAGAAACAGGCAATAGGGTGACATAGATATGTCAAAGAAGAAAATGTGAATGCGTATATGAATTTACCTCAACTCTCGCTGGCTTTGATTTCCACATCATACCATGAAGATATTCCTTTGTAGGTTTTAGGGTTTTCTCATTTAACCCTGACTGAAGCCTTTCCCAAACCATAAGTACATTTATTTTATTTATTTGGGGATCTACAAAAACACACCAATCCAACATGTTAAAGGGGCACTCCACTGATTTTCACATCAAGTCCACTTAATTCATCACAAGGAGTACTCAGTCTGTAAAAACTGTTGTATAATATGTTCTGTGGCTTTGGAGGGAGCTTTCCAAAGTTTGTTTGGTTGTTTATTCATAAGGGACAGTGCACATTAAATAACATTGACATGATCACAAAGACAATGCTAACATGCTGATGTTAAGCATGCATAATGCTCACCATGTTTATCGTCTTACTTTAGCATGTTAGCATACCAACATTTGGTAATTAGCCCTAACGAAAGAGAACAGCTGAGGCTGATGTAGATAGTTGACAGCTGTTGAGATATTTCACTAGAGTAAAAGTCAGGGGATCACCAATGTCAGTAGGGTACATCCTCAGGAGACCATGCACATCTGTACAAAATTTCATGGCAGTCTATTGAGATATTTCAGTTGAGACCAAAGTGGCGGACCGATGGACCAACAGACCAACATTGCCATCCATGGAGCCATAGATCATTTTTAGAAATTCATATCTTAAAACCAAAACTAGATCAGTGCAAACTAAACCAACTGCAAAACAGTACAACAATAGGTTGACAAGATAGTGACTGGTCCAATTTTATTCCTAAATATGTAACAGATGTCTGAGATACAATTTCAGTTCCAATGCTCACATTTTGCTTGATCTCAACATGTAACATGTATCTCTGGTCTGGTATTTTCATGCTGAATGTGTTGGGTGTGTTTGCTGGTCAGGTCACTGCCCACAGCACAGTTTACGTTAGGATTTCTTGCCCTAAGTGAGCAGGAACACGTCAAAATTTCCTCCATTAATATCACTCCGAGGATTTCGAAAGACAGCGCCAGTGCTTCTATAAATCCACATCCATCAGAGTCACTGTCACACATTTAGATAATTTTGAACAGCTGCCTCAGAGCCATGTCACCTCTGAGTGACTAAACAACACTCCAATCAACACTTGTCATCTCCTGTCGCTGAAAAATCAACTACGATTAGAGCTTGAAAAATGGCTTTGAGGCCGGTAATGCCTTGCTAAAGGCCGACTGGTGGATGTTGTTTTTATTAATGTGATATCTTTCATTTGGTGTTCTTATTTGATCTTGTTAAGTAGTTGTTTAAATGAAAAGTGAAGTCTTAAGTACGGTGGCCCTGAAAGCTCAACACACAGCAACTTAGAAAAACACATGCAAATAGAGAAAACATGTTTCTGTATTGGACTGTGTGTTTGTCACTTTGCATCCTTTTTCCTAAATTATTGATGTGATTGGTGATGATCTTTTCTTAATTTGTTTTCTCCATTTTCATGTTGCATTTCTTAAGTTGCAGTGCATCAAGTTCTCAGGGCCACTGTTCATAAGTAATAATAACAGGTTTAGGGAATTAGTAAGGTTTTTTTTGGCTCCGATTCGAGTCCTTTTAAGTGACAATAGACAATGTTTTTGCTTTAACTTATCATTATGAAGTAAATGTTGATTGTACAATGTAATGGCTATAAAATAATGACACCATCTGCGTTTAGACTGGTTTCCTATAAGCCTCGCTTTCTCTGTGCAATTCTGTCTGCCCACGGGTACGATCTGCCTGGAAGAAGAAGGCTCGCTTTACGGCACAAAGGAAGCAGGTCAATTGTTGCACTGTGCTGCCAAAACAGAAAAGGAGTAGGGCTTTTATTTTCCGGTAGCTATTGGTGGCACAACCGGAGAAACTGTGAAGAGGGAGAGTGAGAAAAAACGAGGAAAAACAAGACTGAACCTTGGACTGGCATTCACTCGATGAAGAGATGCGGGTTCCAAAGCGACTACCGGGTGTTTTACTCTGCATCTATCATATCACTTAGATCGGGGGTTCTTACGGTTATTTCTTGTTTTGGACCAGCCTGGCTATTGTCCAAAACGCTACCGCTAGCAGCCAGAAAACTAACCAGTTCAATTCAGTTTTATTTATACAGCGCCAAATCATAACAAAAATTATCTCAGTGCACTATAGAGCAGGTCTAGACCATAACGTTACTCTTTATATTATTATTTACAGACCCAACGATTTCCACCATGAGCAGCACTAGACGACAGTGTTTTCTTCTACTCCCCCCTCCACCAACCCGTTGTAGTCACATACACTCAAACTATGTTATTACTCAATATAAAATTATGACAATTTCGCTTTACCTTTACTACTGGAGTTGTTGGGACTACTGGTGGTTGTACAGTGGAGTTATAAAGTGATCGATTTTTTTTTTGTTGTTTTTTGTTTTTTTAACCTCATAATCAATCTTTGGCAGAGTACAGACAGCAACAACAGCCATGTTTAATTTTGGCCTGCCATCAAGTTGCCCACGAATTTAATGTTAATTAGCAGCAGCTGGTGTGATCTGACGCCATAGACGTTTGTCACTTTAACCTGTGAAAGTGAGGATCAGCACTGGTGAAAAATAACAAGCTGCTACCTGAATGTTTTGTAATCAAGCACGATGCTAATGAGAAAGAGAGAGGGTAGAGTTACCAGATCCATCAATTGCCAGTGCAATCAAATCATTCTAATTTTCACTCGCATAAGATTTTAGTGTTCAAATTCAAACCTGATTTCTATTTAGTTTAGAGAGGTTTGAAGTTTGATTTAAATTTTGTTTCATATTTATTCTCATTTATTACCTATCCAAGATCTTCCTCTTTGTCAGTGTTTTGGTTCATTTTGTGTAAAAATACAAAAAGAAGAGTTTAATGAAATCTTAAGTAGAGAGGTAAAAATGAAACACCAAAGTATGGTTTACATTTTTTATTACCTTGTCATTTGCAAGTGCTTTCATCATTTCATGTTAATTGTAAAAAAAAAAAAATAATAATTAAGTAATTTCTCACTGGGCTCAGATTTTGAAAATGAGCCTGGATCAGCCCGATACTGATCCTTAGGATTGACTAGGGACATCTCTAGTATTATTGTTGTTGTTATTATTATTATTATTATTATTATTATTAGTAGTAGTAGTAGTAGTAGTAGTAGTAGTAGTAGTAGTAGTGGTAGTACTGCACATACTGTATCTACCACCAGATTAGTCTGACCTCAACAAACAAGCTCATCTTCTACCTCAGTAGACACACACTGTTTACCAAGAGTCTACATTTTTTGGCTACTTTGAGGCATCACAACAAGCTGTAATCGCAACATTGACGGATTGTCGCCTTATGAAGCTCAGTGTTCAATCTATCTCTCTCTCTCACACACACAAACACACACACACACACAATTATGGAAGAGGTGATGCTGTGGTGCAGGTGGATATTGGTTTTGCACAGGACACAGGAGTGTCTGCTGGTTACTGATGAGACCGAGATGGCTGAAACTGTCACATGCATACATGTGGATAATAATGGAAACAACAGTGACTATCCTTCAAATTACACAATACACACACACACGGTCGTGTTCCCATCACTTCAGAGGACATTACATTGACTTACATTCATTTCCTGGAGACTTACCCTAACCCTTACCCTAACCTTGAAAGAAGTGTTCACCCTAAATGTAATGATTTACGTGATGGGGAGTCCCCACAATGTGACTGTGTGAACACATTTGTGTCCCCACAACATGAGTAATGCCGACACACACATGCACACACCCCAGGTTCTGCCACCTTATCTCCTCCCAACTACTGATGGGAGTTTAACCTTCTGCAAAACAACAACAACCCCCTGAGAGACCAATAAACCAGAGGAAACAAATTCATGATCAAATTACCACAGCCAGAGAAAAAAGGGAGGGGGGGGGGGATCACTGGCAGGCTTGAAAACAGCCAATTTCATCTGTCGCTTTAGCTGCTTCCTTCTTAATCTCTTACATCTCTTCAGGAAAACAGTGTAGCAGCCTCATAGTGTTTATATCGAACCGTTGTATTGCCATGGCAGTTTAGGTGCTCTTTGTAGATAATTGGAGGTGTATGTCTCCCATGCAATCTAGCACCAGCTGCCCATGCTGCCTGCCACCTTCTGAGGAGGTATCTTTTTGAGAGGAATTAGATATTGCCCACAGACAGATATTTGGAGTGCAAAGTCTCAAAGGTGTGCTTTTCGAAGATGTGAAATAAAAGGGAGGGGAGCACAGGGGGGCAGAGCTCTCCACCGGCAAATCCATAAAAATGAAATGCCTCTCAGCTGCAGCAGAGGTTGTTGGGACATTAGAATGCAGAGACTGACTTTTTTTTTTGGTGAATAAAAGGAGTGTTCATATTGAGTTACGCTGGAGGAGCATAAATTATTCTCTATTTGCAGGCAGAAGAGTTAATCAAACAGAGTTGATGGAGTCAACACGTTGGATATAAAGTGTGCTCATTAGACGTCGTCACAAAGCTCTTGCAAGTAATTCTTAGTAGCTGTTACAGCTTTTCAGATTGACTTTCAAATTGGGTTCCCACTGTTACCTGAGGATTTTGTAGCTATTTTCATGACTTTTCAATTACTCCATTTGTTTTCCTTCTACCCATGTGAATCTATATTCTTTCATCATTCTTGATAAACTCCAGCCTTCAGCCATGACAGATTAAGTGCCCTTTTAAATGACTAAACCTCTACTGTTCCCTGGTCTGGCATCCAGGAGGCATTCAATCGGAGCACAGTGCTCGCATGCCAGCAGGGGTGACGATGATTTGGTCTGTCGAGCGAGCAGGCCGCCGTCCTCTGCAGGTGTGTGTTTGATTCTGACATCAACAGCCCGACTATGACTCACCTACATGAAGAAAAGCCACATGGCTGCCAGTGCTGCTTGAAGCAGAGCCAAAGTAAAGCTGAGGCTGCGATCTCCCATTTTCAGTATACCGCTGGGAGCGTTTGATTTCAAAGGCCTCCTCTTGTGTCTGATATAATTAGAGGGAGAACGTCCATTTAGCAGATTCATTTGGGTTATTAGTGGGATTAAGCCTTTAATTAGAGCTCTTTGGCTCGGGACGGCATTTCACTGAAGAGCTTTGCATAAAAGGGAGCCAAAAAAATAACACTCATGTAAACGCTCTGTAGACATTAAAATACAATATATAGTATAGTATGTTTCCAGACTGTATACAGTCTTGCATAACAATATCTGAGTTTAGGGTTTTTAATATTTGAAGTACAGAAATGTAAATGTATCCCTTTATTTTAAATAAAATCAGCACTTTACTGGGTAAATATAGCTTCCAGGTTATTGAGTAATTATGGAGAAACAATGTTTAAGGGATTCAAATGAAAATAAATCTATACAACCAAATCTCTAACGAACTTGAGTCAAAAATCTATGCAGGGGATAAAAAAGACCTGAGGCGAAGTATCCATGATTTTCTCCTCACACCCTATTTTTACTGAGGGGAAACGGATTCTGCCTGCAAACATGTTTTAAACCAGTTTCCTCTTGAGGTTCAGTGTTAATGATGTACGAGGTCATTTTAAGTTATTCATGCACTCTGTCGTCTGTCTGATTAGGAGCATGATCATGACTATGTGAAATGATTACTCAGATTCTACTTCACAGCAGACACTCTTTATAATGTAACTGTAGCGTTGGTTCTCTCCAGAGAGCACACTTTTATGATCCCATCCCCATAAAAAAAAAAAAGCTTTATCCACAAAATGGAAGTGATTTTTTACCAGTTTTACTTTTGTAAACCAAAGCTCACTATGTTGTTTGACTTGTAAACTTAAAAAAAGAAGAAGAATCCTTTTAAATGTTTCAGATGCAGGTGCGTGGGCGAGTGTGTGTGAATATTCACATCCTGCAGGTTGTGTTTCAGTGTGTAGTTTGAGTTACCCTTCAGGAACTCTATTTTAAGTTCATGACTCTTACACAAATGAGCATTTTTTTTTTACACTTTGCCTACATCAAGGACCAAAATAACCTGTGAGCGCACGCTGAACACTGAATCCTCCATCTGTACAACTCTTTATCCTCTCCTCCAGTCTGCCTTTAGGTGAACGAGCAAACACACTTCCATCCAAATCTAATTTATTAAGTTAGAGAGGATTTACAGTGTGCTGCAGTTGGGGCTAGTAGTTCTAATCTTTCCATTTAATAGATTTCTGAGCAACATACGTGCAAGCTGGCAACTGATTCTCCTGGAGCTACACTTACTGTAACAGCTTAGAGTCATATTTAAATCAGATTACTATTATCCTGTATGTGCATGTAACATTGTCTACTGTAATGTAATTCACAAGGGGAGTAAACCATGAACACCAGCGAATGACCACCATAAGGCAAAAAAAAAAACACTGAACAAAAGCAAATTCTGTCGCTTTGAATAACATTAATTTGTGCTATATTTACATCTTCTACTGAAAAGACTGTTCTTGTGTTGTTTGTTGTGTTGGCTTTGTACTGTAGCACTGGAGCAGTGACTGTGTGGCTGGAGTGCTGCCTGACAGAGAGTTATTAGATAAGTTAATATGAATTTAAATTGTTGTCATACTTAATGTGTGGTGTCAAATCCTTTGCAGTCAATGACAGCCTGAGGGCTCTGAGTCACAGACATTAGCAGACACTTGGTATCTTCTTTGATAGCGCTTTTCCAGACCTGTACTGCAGACAGCCTCATTGCTTGCTTGTTTTAAGGGGTTTTTGTCTTTAGTTTGGTCTTCAGCAGGCGAAGCACATTGGATTGAGGTCAGGTGACTGACATGGCCAATCACTGTCTTACTGTTTGGCCTTGACTGCCTTGTCTGTATGTTTATGATCCATGTCCTGCTGCATCACCTTAATACTGAGACGCTACACAAAAAAATCTTAACTCAAGTCCAACGCTGTAAATCATGCAGTGTTGATGTGAACACCTTCACCCTTGAAAGGCTGAAAGACTTTAACCTTATAGTCATTGTCGTTGTCAAATCCATTGTGCTGCAGTACAGAGCCAAAATAATGACATATAACATATTCCTGTTTTAAAATGTTCAACATTTTGGGAAGTACGTTTGTTCACTTTGCTGCTTAGAACTACCACTGGCAGCCGCTTAGCTTAGCATAGCATAAAGACTGGAAACAGCTAACCTGGATCTGTTCAAAGGTTAAAAAAGATCTGTCTACCAGCACCGCTAAAGCTCAACAATCAACATGTTATATGTCGTTTGTTTAATCCATACAAAAAAAGACAGAGCATAAAATTGACAAGTTATGGATTAACATGGGTTTATATGCAGGGCTTCTTCTTGGTCGGGTGCAGTGTACCCTTGGACAGAGCCAGGTTAGCCGTTTCCCCCTGTTACCAGTCTTTATGCTATGCTATGCTAAGCTAAGCTAAGCAGCTGCTAGCGGTAGTTCTAAGCAGCAAAGGGAACAAATGTACTTCCCAAAATGTTGAACTATTCCTTTAAAACAGGAATATGTTATGTTTTCAGTCTTTATGCTAAGCTAAGCTAACCGGCTGTTGGCTGTAGATTCACATTTACTGAACAGATATAAAAGTGGCATCAGTCTTCTGGTGATCATACAAACTGCATTATATCAGAGGTGGTGGTGACAAATGTATGACTTTTACAAGAGTCTGGGGTCAAGGCTCATCACTGTACCTTCTCCCTTCACCCCTGCAGGTACATGGCCATCATCCACCCTCTGCAGCAGCGCATGTCGTCCACAGAGACCAAGGTGGTGGTGGGAGTGATCTGGGTGCTGGCTCTGCTGCTCGCCTTCCCTCAGTACTACTACTCCACCACGGACCAGCTCCCCGACCGGGTGGTGTGCTACATCGACTGGCCCGAATACACCGTGTGCGACTTCAAAAAGATGTGAGTCTCTCTGTGGAATGGCTGTTCAAATAGTCAACAAGCGCCGTTAATTACTTTTGAATTGACAGCAAATGTGGGAGGATGCTGTTTGTATTCAGTGTCAATGAGAGAGCACGGCGAAAAAGCACAGAAGCTTTTAGTACTTTGAAGTGAATAAATTGAAGGCACATCATGGGGGATTTGTGTTCTTTCTCTACTGAAAAGCCAATGAATCGAGGTGGACAGAAGAAAAGAAATTAGATTTGATTGAAGCATTACTCCACCATTCATTTTCCATTTGTAATTCTACTACTACAACTACTAAGATGAGGAAAACATGCTTTTCATGAACAGTTTACCAAGTGCTTTACTCAGCAAAAAATGTCAAGACATTAAACCAGGACAATTGTGAATAAATCAGTCATAAGTAGGAACAAGGAATACGTTTTGAAAAATCGGTTTTTAAAAGCAATTTTAAAGGGAAATAAACAGTATTTGCAGGTTCAAGCAGATTTCTTATAACAATTTAACCATTTTAGTTTTCAGCTTTTTAGCAGAAATGTTAAAATCTTAGGTTTCAATACAATTTTTGGCATTATAGCAGAAAATATGTTGCTTATAGTGGATAAACCGTATCCCTTCAGTTCTTTATAAATCAAAGCTCTTCAGGTCAAAGCTGAGAACTATGATTCCCACTTAGTTCCGCTTTTCACACCCATGTTAGCTCGCTAACATGTGTCCATGACCTTTACTCTCAAAAGAACCATGAGTCTGACAGCACTCAGGCAAACCTCGTCACCCATGTAAGAGGAAAGCAGAATCTGATTTATATGAAAAGCCTAATGTGAACAGAGACCTGTATGCCCACCTGGCCTACTTCAGTCAACAGACTGAGCCCGTGCTGTCTGTCTTGGAAGAATGGCCCTTTGCTTATCTGCACTATTGATTCCAACTTCACTAAAAGCCAATCGTCCGACTTTGCAATTTTGCCTTGATTCTATAAATGAAAGAGCCTGTTCAATCATCCCCTTAAGTAGCCAAATAGAGAGCTGATTTTATATTGCTATTCCTTTAGATTTCAACAGATTTAGAGAGCTCAGCCAAAGGGCTGCACAGAATGCACATTTCTAAACTATATCAAACATTCAGGGGAATTTACTCCTGAGTGAGTCATGCAGGGTCAAAGTCTGATGTTCTGCTGTATATTCAATAGGTCATTTTCTCCCTCAGTTTACAGCAATGTGTTCTGCTTTTTGTTTGATTTTGGTTATTTTCCTCCATGCAGCAAAAACTGTGTTTCTGTGATCCATCTTTTTATATGCTCTCTCTAACGGGCCATTTAAAAGAAACATCTCAGAAAGCTACCAGCAATCTAGTACAGTACAATACTAAAATTATATGTATTTTTTTGCCTCAAGAGGGGGGACTTATGAGTAAGAATCCAGAGATCACAAATCTTTAAAGATCCCCTCCAGACAGAGACAGCGGCGTCGTTAGGCCTGGGCGTCCAAGGCTGCAGTCCTGAATGTTTTATGAACAGTCCTGGACTCCAGATCCCAAAAGAAAAATTAATACTTTATTTTTCTTTACAAAAATAAGAATAATAAAAAAGTAGGCGGGCTTCCGGGGCTTTAGATGGCAATGTTTTTTGACTAGCCCGGAATCTTTCTGACAGAAGAAAAAATCTATAATCATCACAAAATGTAAATAATTTAATTCCTGACCACGCCCAATCACTTGCTGCTGACTGTGTGGATGTAGAGAGACTGAGGGAGTGGGCGGGGCTGGGTGACGTCTTCTTGTATACAAGCTCAGTCAGTCCATCTGCAGCCCTCTTCTGGCATGGACGCACAGCGTGCAGTACTGCTTCTGCTCGGCTGTCGGGCTCACACAGCAGCAGTAACAACACTGCATCAAAAAGGTAAGGTATAAACTAAAGCTAAGCAAACCCTAGCTACATATCTGTGATATCTGCTGCTGGTGCATTCTGACATTTTTGCCGGAGAACGTGGCTAAGCGAGAAGGTCAAAACACCTGCTGGTTTATTTTATTTGTACAACACAAAGTGCCAAACGTTACAGCAGTCAAATAAAATGTAAAAACAGAAAAGTTAAGTAGCGATTAAACACTGGTTTAATAGGTTTGAGAATTGTCAGCTGCCCTGCAGATGTCTCTTTTGTCCAGAGCAATTGTCTTAACATTACTATTAAAAATTACATTTAAAATGAAATGTAATGTTTGCAGTAGTCATACAATGTAGTAAAATTAAATGAAATTTAGGTGGTAGCGTTCCAGGCAGAACAGCAGGGACCACCTTAGCTTAGCCCCAGATCTTGTCAACTCCTAGAAACACCCATGTTGTAAGACATAAAAATACTGTTTTGAATAATAATTTGTGTCTTGGAAAAAGTCCAATTACCTCATTAGAAATTCTTCAAATTACATCTACTCCTTCTCCCTCCCTGGAAATCCAGAACCTATGAATAAACAAATATATGCTAGCTGTGATGTCACAAAATCCTGCTTGTACATGCACTTCTTACACTGAGATTCAAGGCGAGCACAGACAAACTTTCCTCCTTCAGCAGATGAATGTGAAAACAGCCTTCTAGTGTCAAACTCTACATACATCATTCTGCACAGTGAAGCTCAAACATCCATGTGAAGGAACAATAAGCAAAACACATTTCTGACTGGAGGAGGACTTTAAGTAAAACAACATTTAGACAAACCTTTGTATTATTTTTCCCATGGGCTGGTTCAAGCACTCCTTGCATATAATTTTAAACTCTGTGAGTGCCACAGAGGTCTGGCAATGACCTCGCCAGACACCGTTTGAATTAGTGTGTTGCAGCAGGTTAAAGAAGGTTGAAACAAGCACTAAGATAGATTTACAGGCACTGTGTGACCCTGGTCTGGCAGCTCAGTGACAGTCAGGGTGGACTAGTCACCCTTCCTCCAGGTATCATCTTACTTTGGGCTGCTAAAATAGAACTAAAAGGCCTTTCATATCATATCAGTGACTAAACATTAATGTGGATCATTTTAACACTCTGTATTTATGCATTGCTTGTGCAGAGGAAATAGCTAAAGCTGTCATTGCTGCTGAAGGCACCAATTTCATCTCCCCTCGCCCCATGATCTACGATCAAAGAGAAGGCGAGGAAACGTATTGTTGAGCAAATGCTTTGCACACCCTGAAACCTTGCTGTGCTAGACAAACTTCTGAAGCTGCATTAGAAAACAGGATAAACGTAACATGTCTGGAAGTGATTTATTCACACTTTGCGCCACCCCAAGAATCTCCAGTTTCTTCCATTTGTCTTTTTGTAATCCAACTGGCGTAACTGGCTGACACATACATGAAGGCACAGACACAGGTACACTTCCACAACTGCGCACACAATACTAACTCAGCGAACACAGAAACACACCCATGCAGTGATGCACATGTGCAGGCACTCAGACACACAGCAACAGGCCTGTGATCACAGTTCTGCTGATGGCACCCTCTCAGCTCATCAGCACCAGTGTTTACCCTGCTCCGCTGCCAGCCTGCTATTGACTTCCCTTTCTACTGCCTCTGTCACATTTCTCCATGGAAATATAGTTTGTTATGAACAGCGCGATGGCAATTTCATTGTTCATGATGGGATGCCTGCTGCACTTATTACTTTTTTAATGAAACTGTAATCAGTGACACATAAGAGCTGAGTGAGAGCTCAGCAGTCATTCATCTCTGCTGCCAAAGCTGTAAATGACACATCTGATTAAGGTTGACCCCGGGTCAGGTCCCAAATGTCTTTCTTTCCGGGCGTTGCCCCGCTGCCGCTGTCACAGTCACCACCCAGTCTGACGGCCTGTCTGCTGCCTTCGCAGTCAGTGGGAATTAGTAAGTATGGTCTCATAGGAGAGTATTAATAGATGACACTGTTTGTGAATGCACGCCACCACACAACAACACCCCCATAACATCATCACACCTACACAGAAAGATAAACACTTATACACAGTGAGCAGAAGATTGGAAACCCTCCCGTGCCCTCCTTTTACATTTGCATGTGTCTCTATACTCGAGCCTGCAACGGCAACTTGCTTTGCATGTAAACTGATTACTAAACTTTGAAAATGGCAAAATCATGAGTGCCAGTTCACTTAAGGCTTGAGTGTTGTTATAGCTGAAGAAGACTGTTGTGGGAGGAAGCTCTTCTTAGACAAACATGTGAGACAATGAGAAGCTATAACAAGTAATCGCCAGTTCACAATATCACAGTCCAATTTTGTGGACAGCTAATTCCAGACCACACAATGTACATTTCAAGCCTGTTAGTAACTAAGTGCATTTACTGAAGTACTGTAGTTAAGTACATTGTTTATGTATGTTTCATTTTATGATACTTTATACTTCTATTTCAGAGGCAAATATTGTACTTTTTACTTTAATACATTTATTTCAGCTGTAATGTAGTTAATGGTGTATCTAACTAAGATTTTACATGATGATCATCTTACTAAATATGATGCATTGTTATCGATCAAACTACCCAACAGTATAGTAGTTCAGTTTTGGTCCCCCTGACCATATAAAAATATTCTAAATATGATAAATATAACATTGAATGGTGTCATTTTGCAGTTTTGAATGCATGACTTTTACTTGAAATGGAGTATTTCTATACTGTGGTAATGCTATTTTTTATTCAAGATCTTAATATTTCTTCCTCCGCTGGTATGGCTTGTAACTGGAGACGTCCACTAAGGGTCACTCCTGTCTAGAATAAGCCAGATTTGTTTAAAGATGGGAATTAAGAAATATCAGACCTGGATATCTCAAGTGGAAGAAAGATATCTGATCTGGTGAATCCTGGTTCCAACTTCAACAGCACAATGGTAGAGTCAGGCTGTGGCTTAAACCATGAGATACTGGGCCCCCTGTGTGGGGTTACAGCTGCACAGCGGAGGAGGTGCTAATGGTTTGGGTGGCGTCCCACAAGGACAAGGTCCATTACTACCTAGATCAACACCTTGATGCCAGAGCCTGCCTTAACATGAGACCAGACCAGGTTCTTCCATTCATGGCCATCGTGTCGCCCCAAGGGGTCGGCTGCTTTTAACGCTTCCTGTCATTGTGCAAGATCCAGGAATGGTTTGAGGAACATGCAGGTGAATAATTGCAGATTACTGTTGACCATGATTTCAATATCCACTCAACTCAAACACATTCTCTGACGAAAGGAGCACTGAAGCTTTAACACCTGGATGCTACAGGTCCCTTGCATAGATGTATTATAAGAACTGGATACTGGACCCAAACATGGTGCCTATTCAGTCCAATAAGAATTGCTCGCTTGGCGCATACGCCAAAAAATGTTTCTAGCTTCTGGGTTTACTTTCGGGGGATGCGGCCTACTGAATGTGCGCAGTAGTGTTTCTTCCGCTGGCCCTGCCCACGAGTTCCCGCTCGGCCCGTAGACTTTACATTGTGATGACGTCACAGATTTTTAAAATCGCTTTTCTCGGCTTGAGGAAAGTTTTGTCCTGTCAACAGTTTTACAAACGTCTCTTTTACAATGGTGGTCTATGGGGAAAATGCTCTTTGGGGTGCAGGGGAATTTGCAATACCATGAGTGGCCACTGGGACAAATTGGAAGCAAGGCTGAGTGGCGGCGCCCTCTCCAGGTCTTGTTATACATCCACAGTCCCTTGTTAATTGATTGACTATAACCTCTAACCCTTGACCTATTCTCTCCACCCTAACCTTTACTCTAAAATAAACTTTGATCCAAGTTCAAATTTGAACAGTAAACCTGCACCAAATTACCACATGCAAGCAGTGAGAATTAACAAAATGTACTCACTTTGGAGAATCTTCCTCATCGTTTTATCCTTTACAGAATATTTGCTTCTCATAAGAAAAGAACACCTCACAAAATTGAGAGATATGCTGAAGAAAGACGCACACACAGACACACTTAGTGGATACACATGTACATAATCACACACTCACACACACACAGAGATAAATCACAGACTGAGCACATCTTGTCCTCTGTGATCTCTCTCCACTCAATTGGGCCTCGCACGGCATGAGCCTGAGATTAGTGCCAGTAAGGCAGCGTGGAGCGAGGCGTCCTGTTACCTCCAGTATTCTCCAGTATTCTTTTGCTTCTACTGGCAAAGTCAAAAGAACAGCTGCCCTTCCTCCCAGCAGACACGTTCATTAATTATGTATATTTATACAAACACCCACACGTTTAAATAAGCAGGCGCATGCACAATTTAATAATGCATACAAACATGCATTTCCTTCACATAACCTGCACATTAATGCTCATATACTGTAGAATAGATGTTGGTACAGTAAATGTTAGGATATGACATTGAACTGAGGGCCAGCTCAGCCATTCCTATTTGTTACCATGCATTAAATATTTGCTTGGCATGTTTGCATTTGTATTCATATTCACACTTGCACATTCACACACACACACACACACAGCCAGGAAATAAAGAGATTTGAAGCATGGTTGTCCTCTGGGGGAGAGAATAGGCAGCAAATATTAAAACAATATAAATGAAAACAGTATAAGTTACTGTGTAGAACTTGTCAGTGCGTCTTTGGCCTCTGTTGCGTGAGGTTTTATTAATTCAGCTTGCATGACAGCAAGGTGACATAGTACAGCTCCTATTCCCGAAAGCGTCGTCCATCACTGGGAGCTCTGCTGGGGCCCTCTAGGGAGACGGGCTCTGTCAGGGAGTCCTTCTGCTCTTACAAGGTAATACTTCAGCTACAGTTGATGCGCTGTAAATGAGGAAACTTGTGTATGCATAGAACTTGTGGTTTTTTGAAGTATAGTAGGACTAGTGCATTATTTTTCAAACCCCTGGGTTATAGGAGATTTTGAATGGGGTCGCCAATAAACAGTAGTGGGATGTAACTAAGTACATTTACTCAAGTACTGTACTAGAGTACACATTTGAGGTACTTCACTTGAGTATTTTCATTTCATGCCACTGCATACTTCTACTCCACTACAATTCAGAGAGAAATATTGTACTTTTAACTCCACTACATTTATTTGACAGATATAGTTACTGCTTATTTTACCCAGATTTTGATTTTTGATTTAATTAAACTAACCAAGAGTATAGCAAGTAGTTAAAATTAGTGGTTTATTTCACAGGTCCTGCCATTTCCTAATAAATAGGAATAGGATTTTCTGGAAAGATCTATGTCATTTAGTACAAATTATAGGGATCTAGAGTCAAAAGTAGCCCAGTTCAGCGGGAAAACCGCAGACCTGGCAACCCTGAAGGCACCCCATGACACACTGTGAAAGACAGCCCCCTCATTTGCATAATGAAGCATAAATGCATAAAGAAATGTAAAAAGACAAAGAAATGTAAAAAGAAAATGCAAAGGGAAAATAATACATAAATACATAAATACATGTATAAATTACTAAATAAAATGGTAAATTAAGGGGGAAAGTAAATAAATAGGGGAATTTATATAAAAAGGGAAAATGAATACAGAATTATCAATTTAATTAATGCCTACATTTATTTTTAATGTTATTTTTGGTGCATTTCATGGCTTATTCATTTATTTATTGAGTCATTTATTCATTTATTTTAGATTATGGCAGTTTCAGTCCTCCATATAGACAATGTCCTAGACAGTTATTTGTATTTAGTTAGTTGTGTTGGGTTCATAAAGACTCCTTGACTTGTAGAGGAATTTCCATGAAGGCACAACTAAACTATCTATACTGTACAATAAATAGAGAAACATGTTAACCAACTTGTTGTCAGCGGAACAGTTTTAACAGAGTTATTTTAAAAGAAAGATTCTTTATTTATGCTTCAAACTCTGTTTGGTGAAGTACATACATTTGTATGTCATGGTATCTGTTAAATGTACTTCACTGTGGCAGTGCTGCCGTTTCCCTTTCACTTTGGAGTGTGTTTGGATATCAAGAGTGCAGCATTTCATTTCATTAAGACATGAATCTGATGGTCAGATAAGCCAGGTTTATTTCAGTAAACATCTTTGCACTTTTGGGATTGTGTATTTTCATCTCTTCGACAAACTGGTCAGCGGTGAGCAACTGAAGCCACACGAATGTTTTCACTCTCAGAAAAATCACAAGATACTTTTACTGTTTGTTTTCTGCAGATGAAAAGCACACGCAGCAACCCCTTAACAGCAGATGACAGACAACTGAAATTGTGAAAAAATACCAAACCATATTAAGAAGCTGCTATGAGGTCTGAAAGGAACAGTTTTAAACAACTGTCAGAATTCCACACCTTTAACTGCATGATTACTTTTGCTCTACAGGACATATCTTCTATAACTATAAAGCGATTCTCAAAATACCTCCACACTTTCAGCAGCCTTGTGCTTGTGGAATTATTAAAGGCAAAGGGGTCTCAGTTTGGTTAGGTGATGGCAGAACTGTACAACTTGTGGATTAAAACAGACATTTCAATTACTGTCTTACTCACAGTGTCTATATTAATATAAAAAGTGACAATGCAGATATACTAATACCAATTGAATGCTGGCATATTTTGTCACACCCTTTTGTCCTTGACTGGAAAAAAATGAAATGAAAACCATCGATATGAGAATAAACTATAAACTGCTTATTGTTGTCTATTTGCACCCAGGTGAGAATAGTCACACGCCAGCTATTCGGCTATTTACACCCGGTGTGAGCGTCGTGGTTACTGACAGCCGTGGTTGTCTATTTCCTAAACTTAAGGGTTTCTAACACATGGTTAACGCTGTGAAGCGATCTCAGTTTGGTTAGGTTTAGGCACTTCTCAGGGCTAACATCTCCCATATGTAGTGTCAACAGAGGGTGCTTATTGACGGCTGGTGTTGAGCGTCAGCCGCGATTGTCTATTTTAGGCAGCAGGGGTTTAGTGCAGGCCACAGATGGCCACTGGTGGTTTTTGATGACAGGGCTATTCCACCCCATGTGCAAATAGCATTGTTGGCTACGGACACCTGGGTGCTAATAGCATCGGTTTGTCGTCATTTTTTTTTGTCATTGTTGTCATACAACATTGAGTCAATGTAGATGTAATGTGGCTTTTTGAAACTGATCAACAGAAAAAGAGTCTTTAATGTGAAGTGAAAACTCTCCACTCCAGGGGCCTCATTTATAAAACTCTGCAGAGAATCCACACGAAATGTTTGCGTACGTACAAATGAGGAAAATGTACGTACGCCAAAAAATATTCAGATTCAGAAGTCCACACTTGCATAAGCCCAACACATCACCTAGTTCACTCCAACAATTACCCATAAATGGTTAAAGAAACGCCCTTAATTAAAACTGATATGCATCTTAATGTCCTTGATTGTCCCTATGTAGGCTATGTCTGTGCAAAAACGGCAATGTCAGAGCTCAAAGCTAAGAAGAGAAATTTCTCAGACTGTGAGACTGAGATGCTTGTTGGGAGGTTGAGGCCAGAAAAACAGTTTTGTTTGGTAGCCATAACCCTGGCATTACAAACAAAAGGAAATTTGTTGAGTGGCACCATGTAGTAGGAGCTGTCAAAGAGCCGAACCATGTCGAAGGTGAAGAAGAAGTAGTGGTCCAACCTCAAAGTTAATATCAAAAAGTGCATCGTACTGCATAGGCAGAGCGAAGTGCCACTGGTGGGGGCATAGGGACACCGGACCTCTCTCCCTTTGATGTGGTAACAGAGGAGGAGGGTGACACAGACATGGCTGAAGATGAGACCGTAAGTGAACCAGGTAAACAGCCCAAGGCTTTGTGTGTAATGCACCAAACCCAATCAACATTTCACATTTGTTTTCACACTAAAATGCACTCAAGACTTTGTAAGATTTTAAAAATGATTTATTATTTAATACATGCATATTTGATCACTTTCTGATTCTGGGTATCACTCAATGGGAGTGGTCGGAGGTGAGGAGGTGGCAGAAGATGACTGTGTGCCGGGTCCCAGCGTCTCCAATGCACCCTGTGCTTTCAGCCAGCCCCGTGCACCACGTGCCGGCACCAGTGGCCGCCTCCTGACTGTTGCTGTGTTACAGACACCAATGGATACAATTACAGCAATCGACAACGTCAATGTGGAATTGAGAGAAATAAATTTGCTCCACTCTTAAAGAACTTGTGGAAACATAAAAATGTTGTACCATGCATGGCAGGCTATCTATTATTTCACAGACAATGCATCACATTCATACGCAGTTGCAGAGCAGTAGCATTTGGCTGATAGTCTGGTGGGTGAGGGTCAGGGTCATAGGGCAAATTGAAAGGGGGGTGGGGAGGGTCCATTCCTCTGCGCCATGTTGTGCAGTACAGCACACGCCCTGACAATACGGCAAACCTTTGCCAGGTCGAGCAACTACATTCATCAGAATCAGATTTGCATCACGATTACATTTGGGAAAGCAGACGTCGCTGCAAATTGCACTTTGATGTTGGCCTGTTTACCCACAGGGAAACTGTACATGTCGTTGGGTCATTCCAATTACGCCATCCCACATATCCCACATCACGAGACTTAATGAGGGTTGTGAAATCCCAGACCTGTCCGCCAATTCCCTCTGGAATGTGCCAGTTGCCAGAAACCCTAGAGTGGTAAAAACCTGTAAAAAAGGGACTGGTATTGGCCGGTCTTTGGAAGTTGGTCGCTCTAAAGTTGGGCCCAATTCAGCACACAATTCCAAGAGAACTGCTCTTGGGAATCGAAACTGGCTCATTAGCGAGTCATCACCATGGGCCAGAAAATCCTCATGGTACCTGAACACCCTCTCCATCCGAAGCCTGCCATTGGCCAAATCCACCAACAGTGTTAATGCAGCCATTGCGCATCGTTACACGTGGTCATCACCCAGCCCTTTTATAAACCTTTCACACCTTGAATGGTAAACTAATTGATGCCCCTTGCAAGTCCATTATGAAAGTTCATTGAAAAAAGAGAGACATTTTTTCCTCTTTGGTTAAACAAACCATGTGCTTGGTAAAACAATTACTCAGGCATTGATTTTCCGCTGACAAGTGATATTATTAAAGAATTTTATATGGAGTCCAACTAAGTGAAATAGAATAGAACATTTTCTCTATTTCACTATTTCCTACGCATGGATCAAAGTTACCATAAATGCAGCACATTTCCTTATCAGGTTTTTGTTTTATATATCCCAATTTATGTTTCAAGCCCTTTTTTGTGCAAATCTTGTCTCTTAAGTTGCAGGTTTCTTTTAGGCTGCATCAGGATTTCCTTCAGGTCTTTGCTATATGTGGCTCCATTCATTTTACCCTCCACCGTTACAAGCCTGCCAGGGCCTGCTGTTTATGATGATGTGCAATGTTTATTTTATACAGAAGCAAATAAAAGCCTTATAAGATTTGTCCATTTTCAAGTATTTATGGCACTTACTTGCTTCCATAGCCTCAGAATTGATCTACAAACTGTAGGAATGTCTGCTCCCTTTGGACTCCAATCTAATGTTCAAGCCCCTGCACAGCCGTGGTCCATCCACACAGGTGTTTCCCTGATCAGACCTGTGTGTGTGTGTGTGTGTGTGTGTGGTATTTTGGTGGCCAGCTCAGAGCACACGATGCACAGGTGGAGAGGAACAAACATGTGGGTGGTTTAATTAGATGAAGCTGCGCAAAGCGGGTTGTTGGTATTAGAGAGGAACATGCGTATTAGACTTTGCGCTGAGAACAGACATTTCAGAACCTGTCTGTTTCTGGCACAACATCAGTCTGCTGCCACTTCTTTGATTTTATCAACAAGAGCAAACTAAACACTTGCAGCAAATGTGCAAAAATAATGCAATAATACTTCAAATGTATTTCAGGGTTCCCTTTCTGTTGATCTATGTCAGAAAGCCACTTTAAATCTACTTTGATTAAATGTTGTTTAGGGGGAATACTTTTTATAGACCCTGTATTTTTTTTTCTAACAAACTTAAGTTTTGGGTACAGTTTTGGATGTAATCAGTTGCTTTCAAAAGTTAATTTACATTTTTGTTGTAGCTCACCTGTTACAGAAGCTTGCCAATCTCTCTGACCTCTCACCACTAACACATTTTGGCTGCTGGACTCTTTTTGCTATGCCACCATTGTTTATTAAGCGGTGTAGAACCAAAATCCCAGCAAAGGCTGTGATTTTTTTCTGTGATGCTGGATCTGGTACCAACCATCTTACCGCCAACAAAGCCACTTTGATCATGCAAATCAGTAGGATCAGTAAATTAATCCACCAACTCATGATTTACACTTCAGCTTCATTATTCACTGTCTGGAGGAGGTAGGAGGAAGGAGCACTTCAGAGAGAGTGCATATGCCATTTAGATTTACATGTGGTGTCATGAGTGTGCCATTTTCAGCATTTTTCTCATGTGTTCATGTTCAGACTGCAGGCAAATCCAATTCCTCAAATCAGATCTTTAAGACAGACTGTCCTCCGAAGTTATTTGCAAGTGATCAGATCGGATTTGTGTGACATTCCCAACCTATCTGCAGGAGTTGCTGTGGTAGCAACGTAGGCGTCGGTAACTATGTACGCTGGTGACGCAGCGTTCCAAGGCGGAAGCATGAGAAATGGAGATACATCATCTCACCCTCCAAACAATTGCTCCGTCAAGTCACGGTGCAGAACTCCTCCATCGCACCAGACAAACTCAGTGACTGAGGAGGCTGGTATACAGCTGCTCTGATGCACTTCCGCGACTCTGCATTTGACTTTGTCGTTGGGAAATCTGATTGGAATTGCATTTCAAACCACCTCCAAATGTGGCTTGGATCCAATTTGCAAAAATGGCATTTCATGTGTTTTTTGTTTGTTTTTTGGCTGCAGACTTTTAAAAATCAATCTGGATATGCCAAAAAAACTGATTTGGGCTGGCAGTCTGAACAAGGCCTCAGAGACCCTGACAACATCTTTACCCACAACCTGATCCCGGCAAATCACACTGACATGGCTGACTTTTTCAAGGAAAGAGAGCAGGTTTGCTTATGATAGCTGCTTCTGTGCAAAACACAAGACGCTTGAGAGCCGAGAAATAACACACATGCTTTATCAAGAAGAGAGCCAAGAATAGAAATATGAGGTCTGATGCCTTTCCTTCTTTTAACATGTTCTAGTTTGGAGAGTCATTGCATTCTGTCAACTTTTATAAGACCGAGATATATAAGCCAGCCCTTCATTTCTCCTCCTTCGTAAGGCTGTTGTATAAACTAACACATTTGTTTTTAGGCGATGATGATGAATTACAAATGTAGATTACCTGTTGTCCTTTATATTAAGCCCGTTTCCACTATCTTTTTTTTCATGTAAGGGAACTAACAAGCTGTTACAGCCATTTTCACACCTCTCTGACAACAAATCCAATCAAGGCTGCCAAAGACGGTAAGCAAAAGATCAATTTAATCTGTTTACTTTTACATTTCCCAAAAAAATCTAACTTGAATTCAGCAAATAACAGATGTGATACACAGTATGTTGTTGTCTTGTTCAATCTGAGCTCTTGAGAAACACACCTACACCAGACACACACATAGACAAAAGGATTTACACCAGAGTTTTCCTCTAAACTCATAACTCCTATGGGCACTTGTGTGCATGCAAATCACATTTCTGCTAGTAATTGGATTGTGGCAGCTTCCGTTTTCTCTGAATTGATTTTCTTCAGCCTTGTGGTAAACGCTCTCTGCGCCTACTGTGACTGGCTCCTGCGTGCGTTGGCTTTAGTTAACACTCTAAATAGTGTTTCATTACGCCAGTGTGGCAAAATGCTTGACTTCTTGGTTTAATTAAAGACAAGATTAGATTTTACTGCATTTCTCTTCTGCACTCATGTATAAAAAGAGGGTGAAAAAAGCACAGGTGTCACTAATAACATTAGCAATGGCTCGTTCCATTGAGCTGAGTCCCAATTACATACTAATTTTGAGCATGTGGTGGGAAAGTGACTAAACAAAGAACACTCAAAAACGTGAGTGTGCATATTCTGAAAAATGGTTGCTTTGAGTGTGCTGTTGATGTACAATATTAGCCCACAATTCAATGCACACAGAAAATGGAGGTGCTGCCCGCAGCTGAAAAACATTCAAACTAATTGCAGATGGAGGTGAGACAGCTCAACAACAAAAAACAAAAAGATAAAGACAAAATATTTACCTTTTTTTGGTGAATTTTAACACAGTGGAATTCCAAAGCCACAGTTTGGTTGATGTTTGTCAGTGCACATATTGCATCATTTCCTGTTAGTAAAAATTGTACTTGATTTCTTGTAAACTAACTGCAAAAACAGTACACTTTGGCAATATGAGTATATAGTACAATTAGTATGTGCCATTATTAATGCTGTTGACTACACATCTGTTTGACAAGTCAAAATGTCAAACTTCAGAACAATTGATCTACAAACTGTAGGAATGTCTGCTCCCTTTGGACTCCAATCTAATGTTCAAGCCCCTGCACAGGCGTGGTCCATCCACACAGGTGTTTTCACTTTCCCTGATTAGACCTGTGTGTGTGTGTGTGTGAGTGTGTGTGAGAGGGGTATTTTAGTGGCCAGCTCACAGCACACTGGTACACAAACGTGTGTAGTTTATTCAGATGAAGCAGCGCAAAGCGAGTCGTATACCATTCATTAAATCACATGCAAACGACACCAGGCTGCTACAAAAGAACCCCATACACCTCTAAACACATCAGAGGGGTCCGTTTTCACTCGACATTCTGCTGTTTATACAGGAGACATTGGATTATTGGACCTTATTAATTCTTGTGCAACAAGGCAAGGCTCACTGACCAGGCAGCTTGCTAATGGTCAACAGCACAAATTTGTGTGTCAAAGTTCACCGAAGTTGAACTTGATGCTAAAGATTTTCGCAGATTTACTTCATGTACTTTGCCCTCGTAAGCGAATCAACAGAAATGAATTGATTATTCACCTAAATTTTGCCGTTTTAAATGCTGGTGTGATGAAAGGCACCTTTACGCTGTGAGATTTTTGGCTGTCTGAGACGAAACAGAAAAATCTTTAGTCAACAATCCAAAACAGTGGTCCTAGATCGCACACGTCCACCGACGGCAGATTTGGCGCTTTGGCAACCAAAGACAAAAAGAAAAATTCTGTCAGAAATTCTGTGTCAGAGATGGGACCAAATTCTCACAATGTGACTGCTGCTATGACTCACGTCTACAAACCAACCAATCAGAATATGACAAACTGACCAACATTTTGTAGGTGCCATTTTGCATATGCACACACACAAACCAAAAAGATGGAGGTGAAACAAAGAAGCTTGTTGGACTCTGGCAAAGAAATATGGTTGAAGCTTGTTTATTGTTTTGCTGCATTTTTTAAAACATAAGAGTGGTGGAGATGGATGAGGCAAGTTGATGATGTGCCTCTGCTGTCGTTTACTTTTTGCCATTTACACCATAGCTCTGCGATTCACCAGGCATTCATCTCACAATCTGACATGCCTCAAACTGATATTATACAGACTGTCATGGCAATTTTGTAATAATCCCACTCTGACAACGAAGAACAAGACAAAAATCTCCTACAGTATTGTCACACTTTTAATGCTCAGAGCATTTTTACACAAGACAGAGGTTAGTTTGTAATATGCACACCGATGAGAAGCTGTTGACTCCCTTTAAACCCTGGTTCAGTCCTCCCATCTGTGGCGCTGTGGCCTTTTGTTACCCTCCTGCATTTCATCAGTCTTGGTTCTCATGACAGTTCACAATTTACAAGCTCTCTGTTCAAGACAAATGTTAGGGGGGGGGGGTCGAGCTGGACCCCAGTGAGCAAAACGACAGACTAGAAACTGCAGTTCTCAACTGAATTTATTCAGAACAGGGAGGGCAGGTAGCTGGGATGAGCACCAAGAAAAAGTCTCTTCCTGTCAATGTCTAGACAGGAGGCAAGGTACGGTGGAACGTGAAGAAAGCCGGGCTGGCTGGGTGGATGGATGGCACCGGGTGGCCGGCTGGCAGGTGGTGAGCGATGACTCGAGGTAGATCAGGGATCTGATGATCTGCGACAAAAAAGGATAACTAGACGTCAGTAGAGACTTTGCGATAACTCACTGTCAAAAGCTAGAGCCGTAGTTACCAACTAGATGACTGTACGATCTGGCGATGAGTGGCGAGCCGGACTGGTATTTAAAGGCAGGTCAGATGATTGTGGAATCAGCCCCAGCTGCGCGGGTACCAAGTGGATGATTGAAGACGCCACACACACACACACACACACACAGAGAGACAGACAAGGGAGAAGAAACAACCTCTACCCTAACAACAAAGGGGTAGAGGTTACATTATTATATATGTAGTGTGTGTAATTTCGCTTACAAATCTGACACCATTGCAACCAAGATTTTGCTAGACCCATCTCACACAGTTTGACATGACTTTTGACTTACACGACCGTTGTAGCAGTCTAAGGGCACCTTAAGCAGGACAGGGCAGGACACCTTTATCATTATTAGTACATGAAGTTTGGTAACATCATGTAATCCCCTGCATAGCTCTGCCCAACCTCAACCTGAGCACAGATCTAATCAGGCAGAGTCACTGAAAACACCCGAGTGGGTCGAGATCAGATAGTCCTGTTTTTTCTCCCTTCCTGTATAGACTAAAGTCTGGTTTGAACTGGGCACATTTTCAGGACAATGTCTGTAAACCAGACCTTCAAAAATCTATAACGTTAATGACCAGTTTGCATACAAGACATATCACATGACTAAGTTTACTGAATGTAGTCTGTAGAGCACTGTAGATAACTTTCCTTAAGCTGACAAAAAACACCTTCTTAGAGTCTGATCTAATGAGCACTTCACTAGACTTCATTGATTGTCTTTATTTTACATTCGCTTTAATGTTGAGTCAATCCAATAGTAATTATTGGATTTGGATTGCAAGCATTCTTAAAAACAGAAAATAAAAACAGTAAATACTCCTTTCTCACAGAGAGGGCTTAAGCTAATTTATTGTTTCATTTTTTCTGAAAGTTAGACCCATGGTTTTATTGTCACACTGCATTTATTATAACCCCTGTAACCAGCACAGATCCAAAAATATTGTTGACAGACATTACCCTTAGTTTATTTTAAGTTTAGTGCTCATTTAGGCCTATAAAGCAGACTAGTGTCTGTCTATATCTCCAAAAGTTTGAACTGCGTATGAGATCCCTTCAGGCTAAAGACTAAACCTGACGGAGCTCTCAAGGCTCTGATATTCGCTGTCTACGCAATGTTCTCCCTTGATTGGGTAACACACCTTCTTTGCAGTGTATCTGTGTGTGTGTCTCAGTGTGTGGTCATTTATACTCTGATGAAAGCGCCTGTGCTCCCGGGTATTCAGTGGGATTAACATAATTGTAGTTAATTGCCAAGGAAATGGCCTGTGAGGCTCATCTGCAGCGTTCACAGAGGGGAAAACTGGAGTCAGGGGGTCGTCCCTCTCCGAACACTGTCAAAGACAATGTACACACTCACTCTACACAGCTCAGAGGAATATAATGCAATTTCCCACGTTTTAATGGACATTAATGCACACACACATGTACACATACGTACTACACAGACCACACACGCACTTAACAGGGAATCAACAGGATCAAACACCGTGTCTGTGATAGATTACCAAATCATTAGTGAAATACTGAAAGGGTCATATTTAATTATTTCATAAAGGGTTGAAAATCATTGGGCAGTTATTGGAGCAGAGGTCTAACTGCCGCCCCTCACATCTTAAATCTTGTTACAAAGCAAAACAATTTCTCAGTCTTCTGGCAAACACACTAATGATGATTGATTCAGCCCTCGACTCGAGTGAGTAACCTTTTATTTTACTACTTGCTGCATCAGTGCTTCAGAGTTAGGAGGGGTTGGCAGGTGGCAAAATAGATTCACAGGCCTTCTGTTAACTATGAAATGCCCACTGCCACTGAAATGCCCTTAAAATAAACATTAAACTGTATGTTGGGTACTGCACTGAGGACAATGCTTCTGTTTGGTATTCACCATATTCTTACTTAAAGCTGCTATAAGCTATATGTTTATATTAACAATGGATGAAAGAACTGTATGTAATGTGAAAGGGCTCCCTTTGTCCTGTGCCAGTTCGTCTTGTTCAGTCTGTCAAATGAGTCGAGTCAAGCGTACCAGCAAGTATTTATGTTACCAGGTTTTGTTCCAGTCCGTGTTATTGTCTGATCCTCCTTGTGAGCGTTTTGCTTTGTACTTTTTGTATATCCTCCTCGTGAGCGTTTTTGTTTTGTTTCTGCCTCAGTAAAGATTTTTGGTATACCCATATAATGTCTGGAGAGTCATGCAATTGAGTCCACCAGTTTTGTGTCTGAGTTTGTGACATTAGCATCTTTTAGATCATTTTTATTTTGGTTTTCCAGTCCACAGCTTTACTGGTTTGGTTCAGTCTCACCGCTCTCATTAGCATAATTTATAGACATATAAGATATATTTTTCAAGAGTTGGTAAAGACCAAACCACAGCTAAAAGGAGAGTGAATATTGGACTTAAATTCATCAGGTAGCCAAAATACGACTCAAATAAATGCTAATATTGGTTCATGTTTGCTAGATGTGTAAAAAGTGTTTGTTAACTTATATCAACTTAATTTCAATCAGGAGAGACTTCATGAGTGAACAAATATTTATTGACATGTGCATAAAGATGAGAAATGTTAAGGGTCTTTGGTGATTAGACCCCACCGTGACGTCATCATATTTTACGGGGGGTAGAGAAGCTGTGAGCAGTATAGGATGCCCCCCTGATGGAGTCTAGATGCTGGTGGTGGTGGTGGAAGGATGCTGAAGATCTGGCTGTGATGAGGAGTGGCCTTCTGATGAGCTTGACCCGGACACTGAATGTGGTGAACTGGAGGTGAATGGGGTGGAGGAGGGTCGTAACGAATCCACACTGAAATGACAGCTGACAACAAGTGAGAGGAGAACAGATTTAAAGTTTGCAGCAGCAATGTGATTGGCTGATGGAGATTGTGGCAAAATCTGGTTAGTTAATAGAGAGAGAGAGAGAGAGAGAGATTGAACACTGAGTTTCATAAGGCGACAATCCGTCAATGTTGCGATTACAGCTTGTTGTGATGCCTCAAAGTAGCCAAAAAATGTAGGTTTAGATATTATTTATTGGACAGTCTGATAGTGTAGAGGCAGACAGAAAACAGGAGGAAAGAGGGGGGTATTACATGCACCAGCCGGAATGGTCGCCATTTTGACATGTCACAGTAGAAAAAGCACAGGTGTAAATAATAAAATGAATGATGGCTGAATTCCATTTAGCTGCTTTAGTTTCAGGGTCCTGTATTGAGTATGCTGGCTCTCTTTCACACAGTGCATTTACATGCACTTAAGTAACGAGGTACTATATAGGCACTATATATACACACACGTATTGCATGATGTTCTATTCAAGCGCAATTTTTGGACAATATTAACTGTGACTGAAAATATAGATTATTTTCCTTTTTCAATCGGAAAAACATGCAGAGTAGTCAGAAGTCGTTTTTCTTCCCTAAATAGTGTCTGCAGGTATTTTCTCCACCCACAAGGTAGAGCCTGCATGTAGCCTGAGGGGCTGCACAGCTCCCAGCTGCTGGTTAAGCTTGCTCTGAGCGCACTGTAATAACTGAAGGCGAGTCCTGTGTTCTCTTATCTGGACTATGGTGGCTAAGAAGACACTGCGCCGAGAGATTTTAGCAAGAAAATCAACCTGAAACAAAAAAGTGAGAGGGACAAGAATAGGATTATAATAAGTGAGAGGGACCCCCCAGCTCCCCCTGTGTAAATTACACCCTTGGCGGACGAGAGAGAGGCCTGACGTCATTTTCATGCTCCCACGCTGTGCTGTAGACAACAGATGGACCGTGGTGAACAGTGTGCAAATGTTTTGTTCTTTTTAGCAATGTTTCATCTGCAAATCTGGAAATAAACCATTACAAATAGAAGACACGTTGAGTGTGAGCATTTATCGACATCCATCTGTTTTTATGTCTGGGTCTACATGTGGGTGGATGTATACCTGCCCAATAATGTCTCAATTAATCGTTTTGTCTATAAAATGTCAGAAAATAGTGAAAAATGCTCATTATAATCCAAAGATTCAGTTTACAATTGTATAGAACAGAGAAAATCATCAAAACCACACATTTGAGAAGCTGCAACCAGCAAATGTGAATTTATATTTAAAAAATTACATTGACTAATCATTGCACCTCTAATATTAACAGGTTTAAAATGGACAGGGTGCTTATTTTCAAAAACATACCTTCATCCACCTCTCTGCCTCGTTTCATTTCTCTCAGTGGGATACTCTCAGAAGTCGACGTAGGACTTAGATAACGGTCAAATATTAGTGCTCAGTAGTCAAACAATACAATAACAATACAATGGACTGCATGGATCAGTTGTTAACCTCACACTATTTTCACTATACTATACAATCCCCAAATCAGAGAAATTACATATTTCACCTCCTTGTTTTCAAAAAATTCCTACTCCAGATAGCAATATGGGGTACGTAACAGTAACACTTTGTTCATTTTGTTTGGTCTTTTTAAACAATGACTGCATATATAAACACCATTCCTGGGAAATGTAGTACTGGTGGAGGATTAGTCAGAGAATTACACTCTAATCATCACATGAAAGCAGTGAATATCGCCTGCTCATAAAAAGGTGTACCTGTGCATTGCCTGAAAATGTGTTTCCATCAATTGATGTTTGCGGCAGAGCCATTTGTTGAATGTCTTGTATGCTCTTAAACTCAGCTGTTGCGTCAGTTCCCCTCTTGCTTTATCTTCCGCCATCCTGAGATGGTTCCTCAGAGCCATCACATTTTTGGTGAGGGGGCTATCATCTTGTTTATTTCATCTCTTTTCTTGTTTAGTTTGGTGAATTTCTTTGCCTTCTTCTCTGCCAGGTCATCACCATTCATAAGAGTCATGGCCCAATCAGGATCTTCACAGCTCCTTTAAGACAGAATCCACTTGACTGCTGTGGAAGGTTTTCCGTACTCATTTTTGCCTGGACTAAACTCTGTAAGCCTCTTAAACTGAACTTTTGATGGTGCACATAAATCTTCAAAACCTTTCACAGTTTTGTCCATATCTATAGCCACCAACATGAATCGGCCAAGCTCCCTCATTCTTTGTGCAATGTGCTGGTGCCTTGACTTCTCACGTCTGTGTTTTGCATAAGTGATTCACCATATCTGCAAATCAAAGAATCACTCCTGATGTCAAAGGACACATCATCTTGTCACATGTTTTAATGACATCCTGACATCCTTCAGAGGAAGCCACTATTGGAAGCAGGCATGCAGCAAGACCTTGTACTCTTCCTCTTGTCTTTTTTATGTCATCCGTCACACATGATTTTTTACTTCTGCATGAGGACTGATGTCTCCACAAATCCTTTTTAGCAAACATTCCATAACAATAATCCTCAACAGAAGCTTTATTAGAGGGCTGATCCATGTCACTAATTGTCCTCTGCCTTTTTTCAGGACTTTGGTATTGTGCTTGACATCTCCTTTATTGCGCTGTTGTTCTGGAAAAACCTTTCTTTCTTTTGATCCTAAAGGAAAGCTGAAGGCATATACTGTATGCTTTCTCTGCAAATGTCCAGTTGACACCTTGGTCTTGGTATGGTCAAAAAGTTGCAGACAATGCTTGGGACTCTACTTTCATTTCATTAGACATCAGCTTGTGTGTGAGTATATAATGAGCAGACACTGATTACAGTCCACTGTAAAAGTTTCACGCTCAGTATTAAAACAACATAAGTCAACTGACATGTAACTGTTAATTTACCTTTTAAGGAATATTTCCGACATTTTGGGAAATACGTGTATTTGCTTTCTTTGCAAGGGAGCGTACACACGAGAGTGGTTTCATCTTCTCATCCAGCACTTGGCAAGAAAGCAAATAAGCATATTTCCCAAAATGTCGGAACTATTCTTTTAATATTTCATATCACATCCATAACTTCACTAAATTTGGACATAGCAAAGTTTTGGTAAATTAAACTGTTTAACCAAGATCAAGGACCAGACTGGCTCGTGCTGAGCAACATCCCATTCATGCAGACCAATTGCTCTTAAATGTTGCACGGTCCAGGCTCAAAACAAAGGGGGACCGTGCTTTTACTGTTTTAGCTTCAACACTACGGAATTGCCTCCCCCTCACTGTGAGGTCAGAAACTTTTATAAACCCACTTGTACAGGCTGGCGTTTTTTTAAGTTTGCTGCTTGCAACTCCTATTGGTTTCATTTCTGTTTTAATTTAGTTTTGTGTGTTATACTGATTTTATTGTTGAATATCTGTTTCAGTTTTACAAATTATGTTTTACTTGCTGTTTTCATGCTGTGTACTATTGTGCATTTTATTAACCGTGAAGCACTTTGGAACTGCTGTCTTGAAAAGTGCTATATAAATAAAGCTTGCTTACTTTAACCATATAAAAGCTCATTATGAACTCATGTCTGCACAGCTCATTCTGTTACAGGAAACCTGGGTCCCAAACACTGTAAATCCCACAGAACTTTATACACTAAACAGCAAATGACAACACTTCAGTGGTGCAGGTCGTGGAAAAGACATCGCAACCTACTTAACCTAACCTAACCTCTTCCAGTTTGTCTTGTTAAACCAAGCTACAGAAGGCAAATTCCAAGTAACCTCCATTACCTCAAATGTCCTGATTGTAACCAATGTGTATAGATCCATAGATGCTAATATACATTTCTTAAACACCTTGACCGACTTCGTCCAAGACCATTCAAAAGCCCATGCTGTAATGGAAGACGTGGACGTCTGCCAAAGAAACAACCCAAATCACACAGGCAATAGATGCCTTGATCAAATCTACTTGACATGGACTCCACAAGTGGAGTGCAAAAATATATCAGTGAAAACCAGAGACATAAATATAGACAGGCAGGTAGTGCGGTTGAACTGGAGCCCCTGGGCAATGTATTGGCACCTCTGTCTGTGTTCAATGAAGAACTTACTTTAAATTGAAGGGTGCCATTGGCTATATATGCCCTCAAAAAGGCAAACCCATCTCCATCATGTTTTTTTTTTTTTTTTTTTTGTAAAATAGTCAGTAGCAATCTATAACAAAGTTATATGCTTACTCTACATAAACTATAACACTATAACTACACTATAAAAACTATCCAATAAAATTAATAATTTCTTATTTTCTTTGGTAGTTTTGTCATATACGGATATGCAATGATGATTGCTGGGTAATATATGTATGTTCATGTTGTCCAATGATGTCTCTATTTGATAATGTGACGAGACTCTACAAGATACGGTAGCTAATTTAGGCGCAAAATCTGTCAAGACTGACAAGCTCAGCACATCTGCAAGCAGAGCAAGCAGTCATGCCTGAACATCAGTAAGTAACTCATTCGACTGTAAAACCCACATTGTTGGTAAAATATATATATATATGCCTAATGGTGTGTGTGTGTGTGTGTGCTCTTCATAAGTAGTAACAAGCACGCACGTAAATAATAGATAAAATATTAAATAGATAAAAGAATAAATACGTTGTGAGACAAGATCTTGTCTTTGTCTACCTAAATTGGTTTACATGTGTCTTGCTGGGACTTGTTTGCTTTTTCCTTCCTTCTTCCAGCTCAGAAGTGGATTACCGTACTACAGGAACCTCTGAAACAATTACATAAAATAATACAACCTAAACTCATCAACATGTTGAAAAGAATCACACCTAACTTCATGTTCTACGTGATCTTCACCCCTATAACAGTCCAGCGACATCATCTTTAATCTCTGACATTAACCTACGTCATTATTAACCATCCTACTATATATGTTTATATTGTTACACGTCAGTTATATCATGTATTGTTTTAATACACATGCTCCAATAAAAAAACAGATAAATACGTCAAACTTTACATACTGTATGTCATGCTCATACCTTTCACCTTGGATAAACTGTATAATATACTACCAAATTAATAACCTTACCATTTACTATTACTGAGTGTCATTTGCTTCAAGTTCCCTTTCAAATCATAATCTTAAGATATGAGTGGAAAGTATTGTTTGTGCAACTGCATTTTTTGACTCAAATGTAGCTTAACCATGTCATGTGATATGCTACTTCAGTACACTTTTAAGAACAAATATTACTGGGACCACCACAGAAGATTGCAGATGAACATTTAATATCCAGGAATTCACATTATAGACACTACCACTGACTATCCATGTAACAATTTGGCCACAATTTAGCACATTGACCATCCACGGTCCAGCCAATCCCTTGACTTATGTGACATAAGAGATATGTCTTGTTGTAGGTACTATGTATGTGTGGCCATCCTGCTCTACTTCCTGCCTCTGCTGGTGATGGGTTGTGCCTATCTGGTGGTGGGACTGACCCTCTGGGCCAGTGAGATCCCTGGAGACTCTTCTGACCGCTACAAGGAGCAGCTGACCGCCAAACGCAAGGTAACCTGCATTTTAGATAGCTGCCCACAGCCTTGTGACATGCGCTTTTGAACACTGCAGCCCTGAACAGGACACGGCTGCAATGTTCACGTCTGCCTGCATTTGTCTTCCAGTGATGAAATTATCATCACAGAACCATGAGCCTGAATCAAAGCCCTCCCTCCTTATATCCTCTCTTCTTTGGTGGCTTTCCAGCCTACCTGTTGTCCTTTAGTTCACCGCAGTCTCTTCACCCTCTGTTTTCGCCATCAGCTCTCCCCCCTCTTTTTCAGTTATCTTTTGCGGCCCGTGCTTGTCAGGTGTGTTCAGTGTTGCAGTTCTTGACAAAACACTCTCCTAATGAAGACACTTGCAGAGACTTGTATTTCTGACGCTAGTCCCTCTATAAAATGAGAATCCTCTGAGGTTTTGCACAGACATATTTACTAAGGTGTCTGTGCACTGTTGAGACCAGTCCCTGAAGGTCAGTCTGTGAACATTTACTCTGATAGATTTTTTTGAATTTACTTACTGTATTTCATCCTATTTAACTTGAGTTTTCTGTATTTTAGATTGCTCCATCACTTTGTTAGCCATGCTAGCGTCAGTTGGTCCACCACTTTTCTCCAGACTGAAACGGCTACAGAGTCAATGACTAACGTTTCCGCATGCTAATAAGGTTAAGCTTTCTGCTTAGCCAGTAACATCTTGCATGGAATGAAGACAACGTTAGTGGAAATAAAATGACAGTTTGACAGGGGATATCGTCTCAAGCCGAGCCAGCAGCAGGGGATTTTGTGCCGTTGTTAGCTAGGTAGCTGTCCCCATCCACCAACCGCATCGCTTGAAGTGAGCAGAGCAGAGACAACAGCACCACGGGCTGGCTTACTAGCTGGCTTCTCGGGTGATCCAGGGGCAGCGTCTGATGTTTCTGCATTAAGTAAACTTAAATATTTTTAAATGATTCGTTTTTTTTGTCAGACATTGTGCGGTCCTTGGAGGTGCGTCTTGCCACAACTTCGCATGCTAACTGAAGCCAATAATGCGCGGCCTTTGTAAGATAAACAATCTAACCTTTTCTGTTTACACCGAAATAATGCCACTTGAACTATACATGATTAAGGGACATTATTTCAACCGTAAATGTCAAGTTTATTTGTTAACATCTTTATTTTTATTTATTCTAAAAAACGAATGAATGAAATTCGGTCAGGCGGAGCATTCTGCATTGCTTTCTTTCTTTTTCTTGTTTTCTTTATTGACTGTAGGAATTCCTTGATCATGTTACCTGTGCAGGACACCAGTCCACATCTTACTCTAATGAGGCAGCCTCACAGATCTGTCACATCTGTCCATGTACATTCTTTTCAGTCAATGTCCATGAGCACTGTCTGTTATTGACAGTGCTCATGATGTGCCTCTGTGCATTACATTTCCATGTGGACAGACAGAAAGTTCAAAGCTGCTTCTGGACGGACAGATTTTTTGCCACTTGTTTATACCACAGAGAGGCTTGTTAAAGGAAAGAGAAGATGAATGCTGAGTCCTCAGATGAGACAATAATTGCAGTGCACCATGTTTCATCATCAAAAGATTTTTTTAAAACAAGCAGGAAACTGACAATACCTGCTGTAACATTGTTGTGATTGATGGTTTTCCTGGACAGGTTTTAGGTATTTTATGTTATTAATGGGGCAAGTATACTGTTGTACTTTTTATGACAGGTTTGTTCTACTGATGTCTGAGATGTCTGCTGTTTTGACAATAGATAACAATCTGTAACATCTCTTGCAGCATGAAGGCTTTTTGCAATATTAAAGAAATACCAATTTGTCATTCCCCTGCCCTTCAGCCTTTCTGATCTAGTCCGAAAAGTACATGGACACCGGTTGAAATGCAGACTGGAGGAGGAAGCAAAACAGTAAAAATGAAGACAAAACGGTGCTGTCATGTGTCCAACAGGTGGTGAAGATGATGATCGTGGTGGTGTGTACGTTTGCCATCTGCTGGCTGCCCTTCCACGTCTACTTCCTGCTGCACCAGTTCTTTCCTGACATGTTTGAAGAAAGGTTCATCCAGCAGGTGTATCTGGCCATCATGTGGCTGGCTATGAGCTCCACCATGTACAACCCCATCATCTACTGCTGCCTCAATGACAGGTTAGCCAGCACCTACACACCCACACACACACACACAAATGTACTGATGTATTACTCATTTACTGTAAATTCTCAAATATTTACCTCAAATGCAGATAGATCCAGGCTTCCATTTGAACCTGGCTTATATTAGAGACAGAGATATCAATATATAATATCTGATCATATATTAGTAAAAATCCTCCCTGTTATATGATCTGCTCCAACTTTATTTGTACATTTAACAAAATCATAGTTATTCCATAATCGCTACTGTGTTCACAAATTCATTCATTTTTATGTTTGCTGTTAAGCTGTTGTCAGTAAAACTCAACACATCCTGCACAGATGTTACACATGTAAAGCTTTCCAGCGACTCTAAGGGCATAATGCCTCTCTATGCTGGTACGCTGTTAATTTGACACACACAGCTCAGTGCAGACCAGTCAGAGCTCCAAGGCAGGTTCATCAAAATTAAAACAAACCACACAACTGCTCTCCATTACACCATAGAGCTGTCACTTTGTATTCAAAAATTGGAACTACCATTCAAACGTGGAAAAGTATTGAATCTTTAATGACCTGTTTGACTTCAAAATTCTCAGTTTATGAGCCCAACATCTAGGCCTTATGCTTCAGCGGGGAGCTTTCCCTAAAATGCACTGTTGCCCTATCAGTAAACTTAGCTGCTTGATAACGGAGAGATGAGAAAACTAGTCAACTGTAGGGTGTCCTCATATATTAGGGGTTAAGACGCCGGCCATGAACCGCAACGTCTCCAGTTGGAGTCGGACCAGGCATCTGTGTTGCATCTCTCACTCCCTCATTTCCTGTCATTTCTCTACTATCTGTAATAAAGGCTAAAATAGCCCCCACCCCCCAAAAAAACTAGCGAGACATGCTGATGAGATGAAAAGAGAGAGACTGCTGCTGACTTGAATTCGTATTTTAATGCAAGCGTGTTATTGAGTTGAATTCATTCAAACCTGATTTTTTTTTGTGAGCTACCTTGCCTTCACGCTGATGTCCGTTTCCTTTATATACAGTCCATCAATCTGTCATGTGACTTATAGATCACTGCAGAAATATAAAAGTCTTAATACAAAGCATAACAACACAACATTACAACCAGCTTTTCAAAATACTCTAGAAAATACAGTATTTCAAGGTTAAACCTCCATTTTCTAATACAAAGACGCTAACTCTATAGTTTTTAAACTCTTGGAATATGGAATAGTTAAATCCATCTTGTCAAAGTCATGGATAACCCTTTTCCAATTTTTCTAATACCACTCTAATGATAGACAAAAGGCAAGATAGACAAAAAATAAATAAAAGTGAATAAAGTGTACTTAAGAAGTGTGCAAATGCTTTTAATGTGAAACCTGTGCAGGAAGTGTCATTGACAGCAGCTTTACACCAGTAGAAAGAACGGCAAAGTAAAAGCAGTTAAATTAATTAGAGAATGGCAACAGTGTTGAGGTATTGTTTGGATGCACTGTTGGTTTAATCATGTTGTTGTTGTTGATGGTATTTGCAACTAGATCATCATTTGAATGCTGGCTTTTATTTAAGAATGCACAGTAGTTGGAAATCATTTCAGAAGTAATACTACAAATTCATTTCCTCCCTTGAAGTGTTTTGTTACACTATTCATAACTTCATGAACTGAATCGTCATTTATTTACTGCAGTTCCAGTATAGATTGGTGTTTCTATCCTCATGTAGATTTAAAAGATCAAGAAAAGACAATTTCCCCACTTGTAAGCAATCACCAGAAATGAAAAAATGTGGACATCAAATGTATTTTTTGTCCTTTGACGAGAAAGTAGTGGCAATATATCCACTTTTTTTCTTTAAAGAAAAGATGACAACTCTTCAGGGGGAAATGTTTTTTTTTCTTGTTTAGCAGCAATCATATTGTCCTTCAGGACTGCAGCCAATGACACATACACACACTCATCGCATAGCAATATCCCATCCTCCACTGTTGCCTTAGTGACAAGCAGTTGTGAGAACTCCGCCGCCACAGTAGAGAGGCTGCTTATGCTCACTTTGGGATCACTTGTCTGGAAAGAAACTCTCTGGACCTCAAAGACTTCCACACATGGACTGAAGTTAGAATAAACTTCAAACTTGAAAACCCATGTCTGGATGCGAACATCAACAATTCAGAACTCAAACTATGGGGTTATTAGCACTCTGCCTGTCAATTAATTCAGTATAAAGATCGTTGTTTGGCAAAATAAAGACAGATGGTCAACTCTGCTTGTTGTCTTTAATCAATCATCTCCCATTGTCTTCCATTGCGGCCACCTGTTAATTGTCTTTGTGCTGTTGGAGAAATGAGATTTCACACTTGGGTGTTTTCGCCTCTGAAATTCATGAAAGTCCTAAAAATGAAAATATGTGGGTTGGACCACAGTGAGCTGAGGTTTAGTCATCATTTTGTACAAGGTATCGACCGGCTTTTGTCTCTATCAGCTCAGACGATTTAAATTAAAATGCATGACCGATGATGGCCCTCTCCTTTCATATTCCCTCAGTCTCTTCCCATCTCTCAGTGATTGGCATTTGCCCTCTTCCCCCCTTCTTCACTTCTCTCCCTGTCTGGGCTTTATATGTATTTGTGTGTGTGTTTACTGCGGTGAGGTGTTTCCATTCAGTTGCCAGTCCCTTATGATGCCTGCATCTCATCTGCACAAGTCTTATTTCAGTCATCTCTTCCTTCTCTGGTTTTTGTCATTTCTATGCAACATTTGAAAGTGCTGGTGAGATTAGTCTTTCAGTAAAGGTCATCAGTAAATGTCACATGCAGCATTTAGTGTTAATTAACATTAGAATGCGTTGGTTACTCACAGTCTTTGCTCTTTGTCTGTTTTTTTTTTTTTACATAACAGCTGTGTTAGCCACTGTACTGTACAGTATAGTCAGAATCAGTCAGCCTTCTGTTCAACTGTCTGTTCCTCTGGTTCTACATCAAGCTGTAGCATATAGTAAACAGTCTCGTCAGATTGGAAAGATTTCAAAAGTGGCTGCTTTTTATAGTGTGAAGAGTAAAAAAAATGTTGCTGCAGCTGAATATGTAAAGACTGATTTGGTTTAGGATCACTGATTTTATTTATCTGGGATTTCTGTAAACTGCATTGCATGATCATCTAACTAAATAACACTGCAGCAACAGTGGCATTACTTTATAATATCACTAAAATATGTATTATATGTATTCAATCCTAGGCTAGTTTATAAAAGAAGCATACGGTAGTATATATGGCTGCAACTAACGATCATGTTCATTAAAAATTAATGGTTGAGTCTATAAAATGTCAAAGAATCGTGAAAAATGCTCATTACAATTTACCAGAGCCCAAAGTCACATCTTCAAATTGCTTCTTTGTCCAACCAACAGTCCAAAACCCAAAGACTCTTCATTTACTGTCAGAAATGACAAAGAAAAAGCAGCAAATTTTTCAGTCATGAAAAATGACTGAAACCATTAATTGGTTATTAAGTAGTTGGCAATTAATTTTCTTGACCTCATCTGTGATCTTCATCCCTCACATGGAATTGACAGGCCATGTTGTGGTTGTAGAGGCCCATGGTGTTGTATTCTCTTTGGTGTATAATTACTTTGAACAGAGAGTGAAGAGTTCATGGACTTTCTTGTGTTCTCTTTGAAAGTAATCCAATGCTAGAGGATTTGTACAACTTTGGATGGATGTTGTTGAGGATGTTAAGGAATTTTAGCAATTTTGTTGATAATAATAAGAAACCAATTGCACCAGCTGTGTCCTTTAAACTTGCATTCATTGATTTTTTTTTTCCACATGGGAACAGAGCAACAAGCTGTAACACACAATGTTGTTAACTCAATAAGACTAATCTGTGCTTTTCTTGCACAGATTTCGTGCTGGTTTCAAACAAGCTTTCTGCTGCTGCCCCTGTGTCCCTCGAAGCTCCTACGAAGGCCTGGAACTCAAGTCCACCCGCTACCTTCAGACCCAGACAAGCGTTTACAAGGCTAGCCGGATGGAGACCACCGTGTCCACTGTTCTCCAGGTTGGGGACGACATGGAGCAGCCCAAGGTCAAGGCGATAGCGGGTCCAGGGCCCGGTGGGGTTGCGGTCGGGGCCAGACCACACAGCTCCTCCCTGGACCTCACCTCGAATGGGTCATCATCCCGGAGTGTCTCCAAAACAGTATCAGAGACGTCCAGTTTCTACTCCAGTAACAACCTGCAGGAATAGACCTCAAACACAGGTGGCATTTTGCTGGACAGCAGGGAGAGAGAGTGAGTTGACTGTTCACATTGCTGCTTTTGCCGGCGTGTCTTCCTGCAAAAGTACAGCGTGAATGTGTGAGTTTGTCTGCTAGTGACTGTGGACTGAGTTTTTGATGAATACATTTCCAGTGTGTTCACTGGAACGTCATGTTGGGTAATTTGCAAGTGAGATTAAGTCCCTGTTCACTGAGCGCTGTCTTCACCCACAATGCCCTTGTATAAACTACTCATGCTGCTCACAGTTAATGATCAACTCCCATTCAAAAGTTTTGCTCAGTGTCAATAAGGGATGATGGGCACTTCGACGACATGAGCACATTCCAGTTCAAATACTAAACTGAAGCAGGCACTAGCGTCTCCAATCTTCACAGCCCCTGCTTGTCACACCAGTGCAGAGGGAAGGTTCACACATCCGCAATCACACAAGCTGTGTGACTTCACACAGTCTATTTTGGAGTGGAGCTGAGACCAGCATGCTTTGAACACAGCAGCTCCTCATTTTAACAAAGGTGTTCTCTATGAAGATAGATAGTTTGGAGACCTCGTGTTTTCAGAAAGTTCTCTACACCTCTAATGGAGAAAGCCTGGTTTTCACAGAAACTCTCTCCCCAGAAGATACAAAACAGAGGCAGATGTGTGGTTCCAGCTGAAAGGCTCTCCCAGCGAGGTGATGGTGAAGAAAAACAACCAAGCATAAACTCTGAACTGTGTGCGTGTGTGTGCGAGCTGATCAGAATGCCAACTCTATCTCCCCGAGCAGGATTTCCTGAGCAATCCAATGTGCAAGACGAGTGCCTGTCTGGCTGAAGGAGTGCTCAAAGGATCCCCTGCAGGCATTGTTGAAAAGTTCTGGCAATCACCTGAAACGCCGGCGGTGTCTTTCATCTGGCTAAACATTAGCTCCCAAACAGCTGGGAGCATCATGTCTGAAACATAGACGTGCTTCAGACGCTGAAGAGGCAACAACGAACCTCCCAGTGAAAACTGACTAAAACCCAAACTGCCCAATATGAGACTTCAAACCCAGATGTAGTCCTCCGTGAACCCAAACAACGCTGTTATGTAGCTTGGAGATCGCTCTGCAATGGACAGCAGATAAAACATTGAGGTTCCAACAGAATCAATACAGTTTAACCCGCTCCACCTTTATCAGACACATGACTGGGTTGTCATCTAAATGCAAGGCACCACTTTCAAACTGTGAAATATTTATGCGACTCAACTATTTAGCTGCTCTGCCCTTCCACCTGGCAGTAACATGCACTCCGTGTCTTAATGCGATTTTGGCTGGATTACATTTACACCTGATAAATGTATCTCCAGTACACACTTTTTGTTCACATTTCTTGTTCATTTTCTTGGTATTTGGTGGTTTAGGTAATCACTTCTTCTGATTCTTTCAAATATCCACATCTCATATGCTGTCGCTCCATCCAAATGTAATCCAGTCATACAAGATGCATGTTAATATCAGGTTTAAAGGGCGTTGTTGCAGCCTGGAATGTGCACAGGCAGCCTGTTAGCTGTAGCTCTCTAATGTGCAGTGATGTGCCTTGCTGAGTAGCATAATGTCTGTAAAAGGGCAAGGGGAGCAGAGACACAGCTCACTCTGCTGGGGTCCAGGAAAAGGAAGGTTAGCTAACAGGGGCTACGGAAGCCCTCTGGGATAAACTGTCCTAACCTCCTACAGTGGTAAATACACACACATACGTACATGCAGAAACATATAACCACTGTAAAAAAAATGACAAGCTTGGCATGGGATTTTAGTTAAAACATATTAAGCTTGTCTCACAATATTCTTAGTCAACAGCACTACAGTGGCAAATAGTTTGATCAGTTTCAACATATTTCACTTTATATCATGATTATCAAACTTCTTTCAAGATATTTACTTGCCACAAGTTTCAGTTGGAAGATTGCTTGCAGTTTTGTTTTTTTATCATTTCTTAAAGGAAGTTGAGTTAATTAATGACAGCCAGGATATTTTACTGGAAATATCCTGGGGTGAGCTTAACAACTAAATCCTTGAGATTTACATATTTGCTGTGTACAGAACAAACACAGGCTTTAATCAGGCACATCTACCAAACAGTGAAGCTGTAATTTATCACATTTATCAGAATACAAGAAAAAAAATCCATTTTAATAAGTCTTAGTGAAGTATTTCATTCTAAATGATCTAGTTTTCTTGAAAGAAGAGAAACAGGTTTTGACAATTCAGCTTGCTTTGCATTGGAAATCAATTCAATAGTCTCACTGCTCTCACATTATGAGATATATTGTGAAAAATAGGACTCGATCCTTGGTTAAATCATGTTTCAAGATGGATATTCTTTGCAGTGTGTGTACACAACACATGTACACACATACAGAGAGTGATCACCTGTTGACACCCATCATTCTACTTTCTCACACACACACACACTGGTCTATTCTCAGTGCACAAACGCTGTTGTTATAAATTCCAGTGTCATGGAAACATGTCTAACACTAAGTACACACATGGTGCAGGGACAACAAGAGGTCACATTGAGTACAAAGAGGAAATGCAGGACATACAACAGACATCATGAAAAAAACCATAGCTGACGTTCCACTTTTTCACAGAGGCTAGAATATAAAAGTAAAACATCCTACAGAGCTTTTGGGACATTAATGTCATGGCCAAGTCATCAATTCAGTGATGAGAACATCAAAATCATAGATCTCTGGCTTTGATGCTTAATGCCAACACATTAAGTGAGTGATAGTCTGAGACATCAATTCAAAGTAAGAAGATTTAGAGAATTAATTATAATACACATTTGGTAGGATAGCAGTTAGGCCCTGAAGACTCATGAATTTTAAAAATGATTACGTCATTTGATCATTTAATGACATATCATTAACCAAATATATTACTGTAAGTGATATAGCCAGGTTCGTTTATGGATGTCGTGCAGTCAATCATGGCACAGTGATTTGTATCTGTATCCGTCATTCATCACCCCCACTTTCAATTAGCATGGAACCACAAGGATATCATACGGAATACAGAGAAAGCATACCTATATAAAGACATGAAAATAAAATATTTAATTATGTATAAAATATTTGATTTCTGTAACACCTTGTTCTTCTAAAGGTGTGTTAAGACCGAAAGCAAAGCAGATTTTGTACCAACTGCACGTTAGCTGTAAGCTAGCTAGCGACAAACGCACCGACTGCATGTGGGGGAGTGTGCCTGTGTGCTTGTGTTCACTTCACACAACACAGACTATTTTCCTCCAGCCTCTCTCCTTTTCCCTCTCGTCTCAAATTACAATAGATATTTTTTTTGCTCAAGTTGAAACATTTTCAACACATTGTTTCAACGCACAGTGAGGGTCTGAAGGCCAAACTGAACGTCCTGTCTATCCTGGCAGTCACTGTCATTTTGTAAAGTCAAACACTTTACTCATACGACATTCAACACAATCCAACAAAGTGGTAAATAATATTAAAAAAATATATGATCATATCTTACTTGTAATGTATTTGTTACACATGATTAACAACTTGCAGTGTGCTAGTAAGAACAAACAGTGGAGTTTCTAGCTGCTTTCTATCGTTTACACCGTAATGTGGCTTTTTCCATGGCCCATTTAATATGATATATTCACCAGTAACAACCTTAAAGTAAACACCTGATAAATACAACCTGATCTCATGCTATATTCCAACTACCAGTTGACAAGAACTCCCTGAATGCACAGCTAGGCAACTGAATGACCTGCAGTAGATTTGGGGTAACTGGTGGTTGCAAAGGGTATTTCTCATCTGCATTCTGAGTAATGGGACTGCCCTTGATGACCTGTTATTGTGTCTAGAAATGCATGGAGACAACACGTGTATATTCTGAAGTGTTAGCAAGATGCCCACTATTGTCCAACACTAGACTTGATGATATTCTATAACTAAATGTCTATCTGCTGGGCTGGTTTGGCCACAGAGCCCCAAATAGAGTGAGCCGGGAAAGAAGGAGAGCATCGAGGTTGATGTCATTAGAACATACTGTAGTTATCTGATTACAGTATGAACGAGACCTACACCCTTGATGCCTCCTGCCCTGATGGGATGATTTGGAGTCAGTGAGCTGGATAGGAAAATGTTCCTTGTCTGCATGTACTCCTGCAAGTAAATTAGCTCATTCGATGAGTGTACAAGAGTGCAAATGAGTTTGTTTGTGGTTGTGTTTCCATATGAGGACCAACAAGTTAGGAAGTTAGGAATAACTTCACCACAACACTCAGCCAAATCAACCATTTCAATTCACCGCACCAGCATCAAAGCTATCACAGCTACAACCACAGCCTGTCACAATCACAGCCAAGGCAGGAGACCAGCAGACCTTTTTTTGGTTTTGATATAAAGTGATTTTTTTTTCTCACTCTTTCATTTGAATCATTTTTAGAGGCCTGAATAGGTTAGTTGGTTTTTTTTTTCCTGCCCCAGTAATCATCTTCGTGACCTCTTAGGGTGTTTTCACACCTGTAGTTCGTTTCTCTGGTCTGAATCAGTTGATGAGTTTGTAAACTTGGAGCGTTTTCCCCTTCGTTCTATTTCTTTTCACACAGAGAAAAATCCAAGCGAGCTACAATGCATCACTACAAAGCACGTGAGAATATTCACTCCACTTATTGGTCAGATGTATCTGGGGTGGAAGCAAGAAGGTCCTGTGTTCTGAACTAGTGCATATTTCTGTGAGAGAAACATTGCTGGTTGGTTCTCCGGCTAGCTGCTGCTACTAGAAACAGTTTGCATGCTCTGCCGCATCCCAAAATGCAAAGCACACCTGGCTACAGGAGCCGTTCAGCTCAAAGTTGCGGAGTACATCTGGTAGTTGGGTCGGATCGAGGTCGGATCACATTCCCACCAAAAACAAACCACTCCAGAGTTTGTTTGGAACCGGAGCGAGAACACCTCTACTAAAGAGCAATTGCTGTGTTCACACCTACCCAAACGAACCTCACTAACCGGGCAAACACACCAGGGTTCATTTTAACCGAACCAAACAGTATAAGTGTGAAAACGCCCTTAGATTAATCTTGCGACTCCTTGTAGGAGGGATGAAATGTGCAGATGTTATCTCCACAGGTTCATACAGTGGTTAAAGTTTGGATTTCTCACAGAGCCTTCACCAGAAACAGAAACAAAGAGAGGTTAGAATCAAGTTTAGGCTTGTGTTAGGCCTTCAGGGCTGTAATTGATGGAAGGTCCTCACAAGGACAGCAATACAAATATAAGTGTGTGTGTTTACTGTAAGTGTATAGCGACAGTTTCCTTTCGACCTGTAGGCAGAGACTGAGTCAGCCACACAACCAGGGTTTAACCAACCATGTCAAAGTGAAATGAATCTTGATGTCATTTGTCAATGAAGCTTGAAAAATCTTATTTAATCTGAATCCCAACAAGCCCATCAAATTTAATTACAGGGGCAAATGACAGGTGTAATATTATATAACATCTATAGTATCCGTTATAATGTAGCATCAGCTGTCTGAGCCAGTGAGAGGAGTGGAGAAGTGGAGTGAGCAATATGAACATGCACTCCAAAAAGCCATCTTATCATCTCAGAATCTTTTTATTTATTTATTTTTAATTTGGACGTGGTACCCTAATCATAACCAGCAAGCCAGGAATAATCCAGACCCTAAATGCAGAGTATGTTCCCTCGTCCGCCCATCACTTTGACAGGTCAAGTGGACCGGGTGAACGAGAGGCTGGGGCTTTAATGAATGTGTAATCAACTTTGTTCAAAGAGTGCTCCTTAAATGAGCGTACGGCAGGCTCTCTCTCTCTCTCTCTAACACACACACACACACACTCATCGAGACGTCGCTGATGAGAGCTGTAGTGATGGAGACAAAAGATGCCAGCTTGTTGCTAAGGAGAGGCGCCAGGCAGGCTACACAGCAGGGTGAATAGCCTCATCAGCACCATCTCTTCCTGTGTTTCTATCCATCCCTCGCTCTCCAATCATGCTAATTATGCAGAGAAGTCGAGAGGGCAACCAGCCAAACACGCAGAAACATACCTCACACACAGACACACATATATTTGTGCGTGCAGGTCATTAAATGGGATGAAAATACAAAGATTGCCACATCAGTGACGTGTGTGTGTGGGAACAGATTGGTGTACTTATGTGCTACAGTGACCTAAGTAGTTTTGAGAGTGCCACACACAACATAGCTTGTTGTTCAATGTCCTTACCTTCACCGATGCATCACTCATAGTGCACTCCATTAAGAAAAATGTCATTTATAAGAATGTGTACACACATAGATGATGCTTCATCCATAGTAAATGACATCATATGCGTCAGTATATAAAGAGAAATTATATCAGTTGCAAGGGTCAAATCCACAGCACCCTACAGATATAAAGTGCATTGAAGAACAGCCCTCTGCAATATATAATCAATGTAAAGATGTGCGTTGCTGCAGTTTGGCTCAGTATTGTTGTTTTGTGAAAATACTCCTAGTTTTCTTCATCTTGCACAAATGCCAACCTTTCCAGTGGTCTCTTTTGTGAATCTACTATACTTTTGAATGTGATATTTTGACTATGAGCTGCAAAGAGAACTCACCTTGAACCATGATATAGAAATAACTGTATCTGTGTTGTGTTGTAGAATGAATTAATCCATGGAAAGGTGTACTAAAAAGTGATTGGACTCTGGGGAAAGATGCCGACTCTGTGCCATGAAGAGTACTTCTTACAGTACTGGTGCCTCTTCTAATACAAATAGTCATATACCTCTCTGTCACCATGCTGTTGGCTGTGTCTGAAAACTACATATCACTGCTCTTACTGAACCTGCCACATAAGGGAAATTTTGTTCTAGGCAGGGTGAGCTTCTACCTTCATTAGTTTATGTTATTTGTCTGTATTTATCCATCCATTAATTATACCCACTTATCCTTTGGAGAGTCGCAGGGGGCTGGAGCTGATCCCAGCTGACATTGGGCGAGAGGCGGGGTACACCCTGGACAGGTGCCAGTCATTCACGGCTAATACATTGACTCTCAACCTTGTGATTAAATTTAGGACATAAATGTCAATAAAGCGTCTGTGTCTGCATGTGTTAAAGTAAATATCCGGACAGTGTAGTTTTGGCTCTGCACTAAACTATACTGTATATTTTTTGTACTGTCAACAAATCCTTAGTCTGTTCATCAGACTGAATTGGCATTTTGTTTCATGTCATTCATTCAACCTGAAATCATATTCTTGTTACCTGATTTCTTGTTGGGAGGGGGGTTATTTTGTTTTGTGCTAACAATCACTAGCGAGTGACGTATTTGTCCTGCGGATGCCATTTTCCATTGACACACAATCTGCAGTTGCCAGGAGCATTAACGATGACTGAAGAAAATGCTGATTTAAGAGTTGTTATTTCTGTAAGTCCACTGTTCAACTGTACAGTTGCGTCAATCTCATTCACGCTTGTCAAAATATTTTGTCGCTATTTTTAATGGATATAGCTTGATAGCTAACTAGCATGGATGTATTCCAATGAACGTTTTTCAGTCTTCCGTAGGCTCTCTCATTTTTGCGTTCATAGAGAACGGCACTATAATCCTCCTCCGGCCGAAATACAGCACGCACAATAGAGACTTTCTCTGGCTGAGCCACCTGATTTCCTGCTATAATTTCTCAATATGGCTCTTTGAAACTTTTCAGAATGTTCATGTTCCTTCATTACAATGAACAAACACACTGTGATTTATTTTAAATCAATCCCACATACTCCGTCCTGCTGCTGGAAATACTCAGTAGTGCACCAACTGTGTATTAATTGGTAGTTGATTGTAGTCCTCAAAAAATACACTATTTACTACTGTTTGAGTAATATTGCCTAAGAACTACAGTGCCTAGTTGTTTTATTAAATTACTGAGCCTTTAAAAATTAAACTATATATTTTTATTAGAATTTAAAGATTTTTCAGTTGGAACAAATAGGTTTTGGGTTGACTGAGTGGTCCAGACAGGGTAGGAAAGTCAGAAAGTATTGCGAGAAGGATTAATGCATTGTTGATTTTGGTATTTTCCAGATTTGTTGACAATAAGAAAAATATACCACAGCCTTATCCTTTAAAACGCCGACTCTCAGCTTTAATTTCAGGGTGATTACATTCACATCCAATCAACCGTGTACAACTGTGTAGCCCTTTGAATGCATAGTCCCCAAGGGTATAGGGCTGCAATTCCTACTGTTCCCACAAGATTTGTTTTTAATCCCTCAAATCCCCTTAAAGCTGAAAGTCAGCACTTCAACATCACAGTCAGTGTTTCATTTGAAGTCCAGTGTTATTGGAATTTAGAGCTAACTGATACTGTGCAGTATGTGAAAAAATACATTTCTGATCAAATATGTGACGCGATACTGAACGTGGATAAGAGATATCAAACTGAAACATACACTAAGAAGTTAACAGACACTTTTCAGACACAGCCATGTATGCCAGTCTGAGTTCTATATTGATGTTTTGCTTGTTTCTATCATGCTTACTTATTCCTGAAAGAGATTAAGGTTGAGACAGCATTTTAAACAGCTCTGTTTCTCCAAAACTTCAATCATGCTTTTGACATTTGAAAAGAAAAAAAAGAGTCTTGTGTGTCTTTTCAATGCGAGTGCTGCTCTGAGGTGACTGTGTATCTGTTACTGCCTCTATTGTTACCTGTCATCTGTGGAGTCACATTTACTGTACAGTGGGTGTTTTAATCTGTGCTCTTTGCCAAAATTGGGGTATCAATTTTAATGTCTTCTATTAAAGAAAAAGTATTGATTCACAATTCACCACATCGGATTTGTGTTCATTTCAAGCAACAAAGGGTGTACAAGTGAGTGTAGGGATTTTCTTTTTTTCCTCCAGATCAGACAACAGTTGTGACTTAAGGGATGGAAACAAGCATCTGGCACAGAAAGTGCCATACAGCATCAGTGATGTTCAGAGAGGGAGCAGAGCAAAAAACAATTTACTTTGTAGATGTGTCTGCCACGGCTCACTCTCTGTCTTTGTGAATCCTGACCTGCGGTATGGGTGCACAGAGATGAGAGAGGAGGACGAGGAAGAAGCAGCGAGGACAGGAGGCTCACTGTGTGTGTGTGTGTGTTTGATTAAACAGGTGAAAAACAACAAAGGCCGAGTGTGTTGCTAGTGTCAGATAAAACATGTTGTGTGCTGCACTGGACCTTCAGACAGAGCACTCTGCATGCATAATAAACCACAGCTGAGCTGCCTTCATGGGCCTCAACATTCTGTCAGTTTTAATACCAATAGACTCTCTGTCATGTAGCCTATGTGTGACTAAAAGATTCAATTTGATCTTGTACTTTATATAATGAAATGGAAAAGCAACAATGTCTATGTTCTAATGTGACTTGTTTGATGACCTACATCATGTAATATGTTACACTGACCAAATAATATTGTCAGTCAGTAGTGAATATGACCTTTTTTTGTGGCAAATTGCATCAAATGCAGAGAGTGTATGTTAGTATTTTGCACCAGTAGCAATATGCAAATCAGTGTTTTTGAAGTTGGATACTTGAATTGAATGAATACTGTAGTTCAACATTTTGGGAAAGATACTTGTTTGCTTTCTTGCCGAGAGTTAGATGAGAATATTGTTACCACTCACAAAAAGATTGCACAGCTTTTGCTGCACAAATAAAAGACAAAAAGAAACCGTGTAATTCTCAAAGGGTGGAATGCACCCGTAACTGCGCTGCCAAGTAAATAGCATTTCGGTGCTCCAGTGCTATTTGCACATATTTAAATTAGGTAGAATATGCATACATTTGGTGCAAAAGTGGTCCCTTTTTATGCAAATGAGCCTCATTCCAAAAAAAGTCCAATTCACAAACACCAGATTTGGTGGTAACTGGAGCGCATTTTTAAGGGATGTCACGCCCAGACTTTCCAGTGATCATGGCAGCAGTGACTGTAGCCAGGCGAAAGCATCGACATGCCAGGCGAGCTCGTGAGTGGATATTTCAAAGGAGAATATCACTTTTTGATTGTAGCTCGCGGTCTGAAAATGTCTGTTTTCTCCTTCTCTTTGCCATTGTCCTGCCTATTGTATTCTTTGCGCATAGTCACCATTTATAGCCCACATGGATAAATGTAATCAGGTGCAAAACAAGGACAAATTGCACTCAGCTGCAAAACTTTATGGGTGTGTTTGCATTGTGATATCATTAGCGCAATATCTTTTGTGAATCGGACCTTGAGACAGGGCAGATAGAGGTTGCAATCCATTCTTTGTGAATTCACCCGTCAATATGAAGCTGGAGCCAGGAGACAGTTAGCTTAGCATAAAGAGTGGAAGCAGGGTAAAACAGCTGGCTTGTCTCTGTCCAAAGTCACTGCATCCTGCCAAGAAATTGTCAACACATAACCCTCCGTAAAACCACCGCTTGTTATTTTTACATTTTGGTTTTTGTACAGATTTAACAAACAAGACACGTGTTAATTAGGGAGCTTTAGGGGGTAAATGCCTCACCGATGGTCAGCAGCTCAGTAGGGCATGGTGACAGATGTTTTAGTGCAGGTTTTATAGGGCTGTAATGATGGGCAGATACATTATACAGAAATATCCACTGGTTGTGGTCAGGGAGGACTTCCAATCATATGAGAGATAAACCGCAGCCAATGTATGATTTTTAATAAAAGGTCATAATAATCAGGTCCCCTGTCAGCCTTTGGGAAGCTCAGCCCTGCACTGCATCTGGTTCCTGTCATTTTCCAAACCAGCGGAGAGAGATTCAGTGAGCAAACGTCTGAAGTCTGTCAGAGGAACCAGAACCTCGAGGTTGCACCATCTGTGCTTCTTTTCATGTCTTCCCACCTTTTTATCCTTATTCCATATTTAACACTTTACTCAGTAGGTGGGGATTACTGGGAGATCAAGTACAAAACCCAAATGTGTGATTATTTTAGATCAAGGTTCATAGTAAAGGAAAATGCATTTGGCAGCGCTTAACCATATGGCAAAAAATAGAACCTCAGTATTTTGATGATTTAGAGAAACATATGCATTTCCTCTGAAATGGCTTAACAACGAGTTTCTGCCAATCAAATCAATAATGTAGACTAAGCAGTCTTTAATAAGTGCCATTGGATTCAAACAGACTTCTGTAAATATTCTTGTTTTTTACAAATAAGAATGAAAATCCAATCAGAGTCAGTAACTTTGGTCTACTTTGCACTGAGGTAAGTATAGGCAGCATTAAATGTAAATCAGGTTGTTTGTAAATTGTATAGCACTGTAAAATATGGCAAGATTATTTCAGGAACAGATTATTATGTGTCCCCACAAAGAAACTCAGCACAGCAGGGAGTGGGGACAGTAATAAATTCCCCCCACGGAGAACGTTACGGGTGCCCTGAGAGCTCAACGCACAATCCAGAAAATGGTAAAAATAATTCTGTTTTTTCGTTTTCTGCAGGCTTTTAAATATCATGTTTTTTATTCCATGCTTTCTCCTTTCTTGTCAAAACATGGTGCCTACATTATCCACAATGCAGCGGTTAGTGTATCCTCAAGCCGCTAGCCTAAAGCAAAGATGGGGAGCGGGCTACAGAGGCCTGGTGAGCTCACTTCTTTCTAACTGCACACCCCCAGATTTTTTTCATTTTCAAACTTGTAGTCTTCTGCTCCAACCGACGCTTACTCAAATATTTTTTTTTTAATTACATCAAAATCTGTACCCATTGTACCCATCAGCCTCTACTGAAACCATGAAAAAGGTTTGTCCTGTTTTTCTGAATTAATGAGATAATTATCTCCAAATTCTGAGAAAAGTTTTTATGAAAAATAGATTCTGCTCTTGTTTTTCTGAATTAACAAGGTACCTCAAAATCCCAAGAGAATCTCTCACCTGCCATGGAGTACGGTTGCTGCTGTTAATCAGCCTGACCCTGCAACAGTGCTATATGATTTCAAGTACGGGGTCAACGGTATAAGTTAAATGTTACATGTAAAGTCGACAAACTAATAACAATACCATCTATATTACTTAAAGACATGAGTATCTCCTAATGTCTCAAACCAAAATAAAACTGGATTAAAAACAGGTGGGACATGTTTGCTTCCATGAAATCGAGCTCTCAAGTAAATGAGAGCTTCTCTTGGGATTTTGAGGTATCTCATTAATTCAGAAAAACAGGGCACACATTTTTTTCTCAAATGAATGCATTACACTTCCGTACTTTTTCATTGATTTACCTTTTAATTTCTAAAAGTTGCTTAGACATTGATCAGCATTGATCAGCATTCAGACAGTAATTACAGTCTTAGTCTGTGTCTCAGCCAAGGCTGCATAACAAATGCACTTAGACCAAATATAAAAAAAGAGAAGAGCAGCAAAACAAGATGATGGCAGTAGAATAACAAGAGATCCAAACTATTAATGACAACATGAAACTTTATTATATATATATTGAGGGACTGAGAGGGGAGAGGAGGGGGCGACTGAAGCAAAAGGAAGCTGGTGGAAGGGCACATGAGGGAGAAATACTGTGGGGAGCTGGAGAGAAAAGAGGATCAGATGAGAGCTTAGAGAGTGAGAGAGGCAAGTGAGAAGAATCAAGATGGAGGGAAGAGGGACAGAGAGAGAAAGGTGTTGAGCAAAACAAGGGAGGAGGAAGGAAGGGGATATGAAATGAGCCTGGGGAGCTTTCATTGAGGCTGATTGTCACATCTCAGCTAACACTAGTCAGTCGCAGTAGAGAGACGAAGTCCTGACGTCACGTCTGTGTTAGCCTCTGTTCCAATAGTGTCTCTAATCTCTCATTCTGCATTTTTTTCCCATCAGTATCTTTTAAAACATTAATTGCATCCTGACGGTTGTTCCTTACTCTATGCTTTTCTGCATCCACTACATCTATTTATACATCCATGATCAGTTCTCTGTCCTGCTGTTTGACATGTCTGAACTCACGGGAAAGTTTTGACTCACCCATGGACTCACCTCTTTTGTTATACTGTGACAGCCCGCAATGGTCTTATGGGAAATGTTAAAGATCGCTAAAAACAGAAATATTAAGTAAACAACAATATAAGATTGTTAAGGAGGCTTAGTAGGACCCCAATAAGCAGAACAACAGACTAGGCCGTGATAGTTCACAAGCAAGTTTATTTGGCAACAGAGGCAGCCGGGAAGGGGAGAAGTTCAGGGGTGATCCTGGACAAGTGCTAAATCCAGACCAGAGACTAGACAGGGCGTAGGCAAGACATGGTAGAGGTCCAGGCAGGCAAGGGAGCTGGGTTGCATGGTGAGCAGAAGACCAGGCAGGCTGGGCAGGCAGGTGGTCCTTGAGCAGGCAGGGCAGGCAGATGGCTAAACGAGATAGCTGGAGACCAGGTACACGAGAGTCTGTAGCACAGGGAAACAATTTGTCAGTAGGCACACAAGAAGAAACACAAGGAGAAGCTAGAGCCGTAGTTACCGTACTGGTAGACGGAACGATCTGGCGATGAGTGAAGAGCAGGATCCAGTATATGAAGACTGGATAGGTGATTAGTAGATCAGCCACAGCTGCTCAGGTGCGAAGTGGAAAACCACCGCCACGCCCAGCCACGAACACACACACACACACCAGGAAACAGACAGAAACACAAGGGGGTGGGAAAACAGACACACAAGGGGGAGAGAGGAGAACAGCCTCAACCGTAACAGTACCCCCCCACACACACACACACACACACACACACACACACACACCCTTTAACGGGAGCCTCCTGGCGACCCACCAGGCTTGTCAGGGTGGGCCCGATGAAACTCCCGAACCATTCTAGGGTCCACAATAAACGATCGAGGCACCCACGATCACTCTTCAGGGCCGTAACCCTCCCAGTCCACCAAGTACTGCAGCCCCCTACCCCTGCGGCAGACACCCAGGAGCCGCCGGGCCGAAAAAAATCGGTTGGCCATCCAGAAACAGGGCGGGTGGAGGGGGAGCGGACGGAGGGCAGAGAGGGCTGGAAGACACTGGCTTTACTTGGGACACATGGAAGGTAGGGTGGATCCTCATGGAGCTGGGAAGCTTGAGTCTGACAGCAGATGGGTTAATGACCCGCTCAATGACGAAGGGACCAATATAACGTGAAGACAGCTTCTTGGACTCCACTCTCAGAGGGATATTCTTGGAGGACAACCAAACCTTCTGACCTGGCGCGTACTCAGGAGCAGGAGTCCGATATAGATCCACCCTCCATTTACTGCCCTCTCCAGAGCTAAGCAGGGCGGCGCGAGTCCTTCTCCATGCCCTCCTGCAATGTCGTAGGTGGGTCCTTATCTAGACTCTTGTGAACCACACGATATACTGTTTAATGTACTATGTTCTATGTTTCTATGTTACTTATGTTCTGTTATTGCAAATGTCAGTGGGATTTGAATTAGGTTTTCTTGACATGGAACAGAACCTGGGAGTTATGGTATCACTTCGGCTCTTTATAGCTCTCCACCCACACCTTTATGAAGTCAGCTCAGGGGGGCTGTGTCCAACCATTTCTGTAGCTTTCTGAAACCAACAATCTGACATTCACACCCACTTCTCACAATGATTGGCCAGCTGTGTGGAGGCGAGGAAGTAAGCTCTTTTTTTATTTGTTACACAGCTATTAGTGACACAGCAACCCAGTCTAACACTATAAACGTCTTCCAGGAGAGACTCTGAAAATGTGTGCCATTTAATATTTAAACAGAATTGTGTCTTCCCCTCTGTATGTGGTTGTCTGGAGCAGGTATAAACACTTGATTTCCGAAGTGGTCAGACAACACATTCAGACCACTTCTTTTCTAGTATAACCTGGCTCTTACTATCGCGAGCAAATTGCATCGGTTCCATTGGATTGAACTGATAATGCTGCAAAATGTCTTTGTTTTAGATGCTGGAGTGACCAGGCCTGAAGAAAGGCATGCAGTCAACAGCTGTGTTTTCATTCAATTGTCAAGTGAATTTTAAGCAAACTTTTGAAATGTCGCAAAAAAGAAATGAGTATTAGGTGCGCTTCCATCAACTGGTTTGGAGCGAATAAACTAGGCTTGTTGTTTGGTCAGAAGTTGGCGGTATAGGCTATGCTTTAAGCATGGCTGTAATCCGCCAGTAAACAGAGTAGAAGAAGTAGAGGTTGTGAACCGGAAACAAAACAAGTCACCCCGGCCATCTAACCCATCTACAAGAGGAAAATGGAGAGAGGTCCTTAGGAATTAGTTTCTATTGGGCAAGTTTGAATTGTTCTTTCATGTCAGCTTGTGTTGGCCATGTTTCATGCCGTCTAGACACAAAGACAATTAATGCAGAGCGATTCAGCGGAAACAGCTGATCAGTCATGTGAGTTAAATGTTTGCTACGTCAGAACTTATTCAGCAAAGGTGTTTCCATATCCAATTTTTTGCTCAAGTGAGGAAGTTTTATCAAATTTTGCCATTTCCAGGCAGCATTTATAATGCAATACTTTACATTTTAATAAAAATAGGTTTATGGAAACAACTACTGAAGCTCCTCCCAAGACTTACAAATGTGTGTATATGCATCTACATTTGTGTGCGATTGTAGGTCTATGCATTAATGCTGGCACAAGTGTGTTAATATCCATGAGTAAATGATTGTGTGTGCTCTGTCTGGTAAAGTTTGTGTGTGATTGGAGTGTGTGTGTGTGAGAGAGAGAGCTGAGCCAGGTGGTGGAGAGCTGTGTGGAGTCTTGGATCCTGGGAGGCGTCTCTCCAGAGACAAACTGAAGGACTATCATTTCACTTCACGGTCATCAGCATCGCCACCTCGAAGACATAATCATCGGCCAGGAGCAACACCACCACCCCCCGCTCTCCACTACGCGCGCACACGCGCACACACACACACACACACACACACACACACACACACACACACACACACACACACACACACAGTTTCCACCCTGGAGGGTTACAACAATATATATTCAGATTTGCTGATATTGACATTTTTATTAGATATCAGCCACCAGCCAGCCAGTGCTGTCCACCTCCGACATGATGGAGGTTCCTCCCTGAATAGTCTACAAATCTTTCCAGTCCTGGAGGATTGCACTTAACCTGAAGAACCTACAGTATAACCTGCCTCACTTTTAATTAAATGTGGAGACTGTCAAGTGCCTGCATGGCCATGAATTTTTTGTACAGACATGCATGGTCCCCAGAAGATGAATCCTGCTGACGTTGGTGATCCACTGACTTTACCTCTAACACACATTTTGTTTTTTTAGCGATATGACTTGACTATTGGGTGGATTGCCATGACATTTGGTACGTACATTGATTTCCCTCTCAGGATGAACTTTGGAAATCCCTTGACTTTTTCCTCTAGAGCCACCATCGGGTCATCTTTCCTGTGCCTATACCAACATCAGCATGTTAGCATTGTCATTCATTATCAAGTACAGCCTCTCAGAGCATGGCTATAGACTTCAAGTCTTGTTTGTTACTAGTGTTCTTTTCATTCTCACCTTCACATTTTATTTGTTTGCCGCTTTACCAGTTTCTGTCTGGACCACAGTTAAGTTTGAAATGCCATGTAGCCTGAAGACTGACTCACCAGACTACAGTATGTGTCACAGATCAACAAATCATGACTCAGATACAGCTACCAACACTTTGACTCATCAACATATTTTGAAGATAGATAGATAATTTTTTGGTGCTAGGTAAGGAATATAAAATGTATTTATTTCAGTTTTCCAGTTTTGTCTGCATTTATTCATCAGTTTGTCAGGACTATTCCATAGACAGGCTGTGATGCAAACCATTCTCATTCACCAGATGTCCACCAATTCCTCAGTGAGTTTGGAAAAAGGCTTTAACTGTTTAGAATGTATTGCCTCGTAGTTTACCGACTTGTACCAAGACATTAATCTACTAATCCTATTTTTTGCCCTAAAGCAATATTGAAAAAACATATGGTAACCATTCAAGAACTGTCTATCATTAGTTTGTTTGAAATTCATCAGAGTGATAAAGAATCCAAGCCTGTGGGAAGTCTGCAGACAAACTGAAGGGAATCATTAACCTGAATACACATCAAAGTCCACTCTCCATCTAATTATGTTCATGTTTCAGATGCAGCTACTTCACAATGTACAGCAAGACGAGTCTACAGCCAGGCTAGCAGCTGTGAGGCTCTGAACATTTGCTAATTTGCACTAAACACAAAGTACAGTAATGCTAATAATAATAATAATAATAACAACAGGAAGTTATGAACCAGAACTTACAGACTCTCCCAATACACACCCTACTGAACAGCAATGTTCTCTGTTCCTTTTGGTGTCACTTGTTATAAAACTCCACAGGTAATTATAACATTTCAAAATGACATCTCACTACCATGAGAAGATGTAGCTTTAGACGTCCTTGTCCTACAGCCTGTCATCTTTTGACCCAGAGATACACAGACGTCAATGCACATCATCATTACTGTCAGTTGAACACACAGACCAGCATTAGCATGAGCACTTCTGCAAAGCCAGGGAGCTGCATTAGTCCAGACCTGCCACACAAGAGGTTTCTCAGTCTAAACAGATGGGGCCCAGATAAAATATCCTGGCTCAGTGATCACAACAAGGATCAAGCCACCATTTCATTTATTTAAACCCCCCACCCTTGCTCCCTTTAGACCCATACAACCAATATCCAGTGTATTTGCATACTAGGAAGGGCAAATGGTGTACTGCTACCGTTCAAAGAAAAACAATTTGTTGTTTGATAAAGACAGAAAACTTTACTGGCAGCAGTTTTGGCTCAGTGTACATAGTAAATAACAGAGGGAGTTCCCTGGAGGTATGGCAGGGCTGATAGAGAATTAAGTTAAATGTCAGGAAGAAAAACTGCTGCATGCTCAGAGACACCACCAGAGCATCTGTGATTAACATGGTGGCCTTGCAAAGGTGCAAATTTCAAACATCATCACTGTTGGGCAAAAAACTCTATTTCCTGTTTGGTGTTTTAGCCTGGTGACAATATTTTGAAATGGTTTTGAATTTGAATTGAATCCCCCAGTTGAAGAGAAAAATGTTTTTCACATGACGCCAACATGCAAAACATCTTGTAGTAGGATGAGGCTCATACCCTATATCCATGGTGACTTCACTTTAAAGGAATAGTTACATACATAATAATACCTTACATATAAAATTACAGACAACAGCTGATTAGCCTAGCTTAGTGAAAAGACTGGAAACAAGGTGAGACTGTTGGGGGTGGGGGTTATGTGCTGGACTATGTCTTAGTCGGGCACAATGACTTCCTGGTTGGACTGAGCCAAACTAGCCGTTTCCCCCAACTTCCAGTTTTTATGCTATGCTAAGCTAAGCTAATCAGCTGCAATAGTAGCTTCATATTTAGCCTAATGTAATGAGAGTGGTATCAATCTTCTCATTTAATTCTCAGCAAGAAAGCAAATGTGTGTTTCCCAACATGTCAAACTACTCCTTTAAATTCAGCTCTTGGCTTTTCATGACTCCCGTCTTACTTACTGCTCCTCCCAGTGATCAATTGTTTATCACACACAACAAAAAAACATTCAATATCTCATTATAGAAACAACTGTATACATTAAATCATCCATGATAAAGGCTGGTAATGGGGCAAACAGCAGCTGTTCCCTTGAAACAATTATACATTCGTAAAAGTGCAGCGACTGAAGCCAAGCCAATTACATTAATCAAAAGCTTTCAGTGGCTTTATGGAAATGCATCATGCCTGCTGACAGTTACCACTGTGACTAATGCAACACAGCACTTAACTATGCAGAAAGTGCCTGAGAGGAGGCCATCTCCTGCCACTGTCAGGTAAAGCCCACAGGTCTCATATTTTGGTGATTCTTCTGTTCATTTGCATTGTAATTCCAGGAATTACACGGTGCACGATGGGATGAGAAGAAAGCGCAGGCGTGGGTTTATGAAGCCAATTGCAGATATTAGGTGCTCAGCAGAAGCACCTCTTAAAGAGTCAGGCTCTGTGGTCTTATTGGCTTGTTCACTTGTGTGTAACGCGTTTAACAATTCAGAGTGCTTGGGTGAATTTTAAAATAAGGGAAACAGTGTGTGCTGCTACAGCAGGATAGTAAAGGTCAAATCTGGCACATCAGCTGGGAGACGTAAATGGGAAGCTTGGTGACTTTGTGACTTTCTAATAGTGGCCCAGTGCATGAATTAAATATTGTGTTTAGAGATTAGAGTGATGGAAGAAGTACTCAAATTACCAGTACAAAACTGTAATAATTCTCCATTTCAGGTAAAGGATTGAGTATGTTTTGAGTTGTGATATATTGAAAAATTACTTGTACTTAACTCACCCTGATAAACATCTCTAGCACTTGGTTGAAGTATGTAGGGACTTTTCGGGTGGCTCCAGGAAGTTAGCAGCAAAAAAATGACTCTTAGCATGTGACCTGTTTATGGTGGGGTTTTCAAAGGTAATTATATTTTTTATGTAGTTTAGTTTCAGAGGGTTTACTGAACAGAATGATGTCAATACTACAGAAGGTCTGATGACTTTGTAATGTTGTCAGTGTGATAAATCGAATGTTATTCCATTGTATATTTCATTACATCAGTATGATTTTATGGACATTTTTAGATTAGATTAGAATTTAACAAAGCCAAATTTAAGCAGAATAACAGGAGTGGACTTTGACCATTTCACTCTGTCATTACCAAGTGCAGTGCAACTTCTGGCCAAATGATGTGTCAAGATTGAAATATATGTAAAATCTCAATTTTATCTAGTTCTACAAAGATTATAAATATATATTATAAATATTTAATGTATATCTTATGACTTTTCTGCTTTTTGTTTGCTTTTTGTGAAATATTGGATAAGTTTTACTCTTTTAAAAAATTATAAATTAAACCATCTGAGAAGTTTAAAGGGGAAATCTTTCTGGAACTGCAAGTACATTAACTGATCTGAAATGTGACAAGAGGCCCAAACCAGACAGCTGCTTTTTATAAGGGGTCCCAAGCCAAAAAGGTTGGGAGCTACTGCTTTAATCTTTAACAATGTATTATGTTTTATAAGCATAACGTTTTTATGTAAAATCTGTAGTAACTATAGGACGTAGTTATTAAAGAAATGTAGTGGAATAAAAACTTACTTTGCACCACTGGAGATTTTCTCAGCAAAATCAATGATTAACAAGAGATATGCACTTAAGTACTTGACTTGAGTCGAGTACAAGACTTGATTCATTCTTGTTGATAAAGATTTCTAAATAACAAGACTGTACGGTTCCGTGGCTATCATTTCCACTTGTGGTTTGATTTAGACACTCCTTCTAACACATCACGTTGAATGTCTTCCAGCCAATGGGTGTGAGTGATGTTGAGTCAACACACACAACATGCTGTGTTGTCTCAGCATGGCTTCCCTGGGACCTGCACTATACACTGGAGACTTTGGATTCAGAGATTTCAGTGCCTTCAGGCTACACAGAATTCATGTGCAGCGTGTGGAAAATAAGAGACACCTCTTGACTTACATCCAAACTGATGAGACACCTGAATTGGACATCATTGCACATTTATCGTTCTTATACTGATGATACTGTTCAACCCTACACCCAACCCTATACAACGGAGATATGATAAGCTAAGCTATACAGTTGATTACACACTATGTCTAATATTTTTACTGTTCGTGGCCCTGAACATAACTGCATTTACACTTGTCATTTCAAGTGTCTCGTGTCACAGCCTGACCGGGTATCAGGAGCTGCTCCCTGCCCTAGTGATCACCTGCAAACAATCACCTGCACAATCAAGCCAGTCAGGATTCCTACTTTAGCCTCAGTCTCCCTCAAGCCAAGCTCTCAATCCATTTGTTCAAGCCCTGTTTCTGTGACCCAACAGTGACTTTTTCTCTGTTTTCTAGACGACGAGGATTTTGCCTAGCCCTTGCTGGTACCTCTGCCTCACTGCCTGACCTTTTGGATTTTTTTACCTCAGCCTGCCCTCTGTTTCTGCTTCTGCCTTGTCCACTTTTTGTCATTAAAACTCTCCAAAGGGACTTGTTGTCTGTTTCTGAGTCCTCTACAGTCTCATATCTAAAACTAACTGACTAGTTACAAACACATGGATGAATCATATTTATGGACTAAGAGCGAGACAAGTCTTCACAGGCTCTCCCTCACCCTTAACAGATCATTCAGGGGTTGAACTGATCAATTATCACAAATGCTGAGAGTTCGGTGCGCCTTGTATGTAATATGAAGTAAGGGGGTCGCTTTTACCTGTCACTTTTTAATTTCACAAATTAGTCACATTTTGTCTGAGCTGTTATGGAGATGTGACTTTGACTCAAACTCAAAAACTGTAGCTCCACTCAAATTTTTGATAATTTCAGACATTTTGTTCCTTTTGGGACCATCATAGGCTGAGAATGAAGTGAGACCGTATGAAGATGTGGCTTAAAAAGAAGGAGCAAAGTAAAAGTATGATATCACAGTGAAACAATCTGGAGGTTGTTTCTCAGGAGCAGAGAGGAGCAGAAAATGGCTAGAATATCTCAGTGATTTTAAATATGAATCATGTTGAGAGAGAGAGAGAAAATCTTATTTAGGGTATTCCTCTGAGTAATCTCAGTAATGAGTGGTCATCAGTCTGAACAGCATGCCTGTGATGAAACAAGAATTTTGAGTCACCCTACAAAGGACGACAAAGAAAGTCTACACTGGCAGACGTCCAAGCAATTTTGTACTGTCGCTCAAAATAAGCGACAGTACAAAATTGTGCTTCAACCAACCAGTTCAATAATGTTTTTACATTTGCCGTGCTAAACACAAACTACGGGGTATTTTCTACTGAAAAGTCCTCTGGTACACAAAACTAGCAGCACAAACTAACAAGAGCCTCTTAAGACCTCAGTATGCTTCATATGAAGTGCTTGTCAGATTGTCTAACATCGTCTGAAACCCTCTTTCCAACATAGAAATTAGGAGAGGCCAGTTCGACAATTTTTGTAAGTTTCCGAAACAGACAATCCGACAAGGATGCCCACTTTACGCAGCGATTGGCCAGGTGTGCAGAGGTGTAAAAGTAGACCGCGTTCAGGCTTTTTTTCCATTCTTCAAGCAACTACTTCCATTACTTATTCTTGCGTACAACTGAGTGCAACACCATGTATGACTGTATGAAAGTGTGTGCAATTATCCGCATATACGATTCATTGCAAAAGACACAGAATTCCTGGAGTGAGGTAGTGGAGGAAGTGGGATGCAGCCAGGAGGAGGTTTATGGCAGGCTTTTCACCCTGCCTTTGAGTGTGGTTATTCAAAACAGGGACAGTATAAACACTTTTGCCTTTACCCATGGTCAGATGACACTTTATGACTTTAGGACCTTATGACTAAGTTCTTTTGAAACATACTGAGGCCTTTACAATATAACAGTCAAACACCACAAACAACAACCTCAAAAAGCTTAATGAACACTTCTGTCACAGTCTTATCATTTCAGTCTTTACAGTGATATTAGCATGATCAGCAATTGCAACCAAAGAAAATATCATGTACGTTTTTTGGCACTGAGGAGAGATGGAGACCTCTTAAGAGACAAATTATCCCCCACAAACACATCTTTTTTTAAGAGATGATATTAAATAAAAAAGTGTTTTCTCTATATAAAATATGCCACTATGAGTATGATACATAGAAGCATCCCATAAACTACTCTTTGGCCCCTGCACACCTCATGACCCATCTAATATGTAGCATAAAGCATATGACGTTAGCCCAAACTTGATAGCAGGTATCCTCAGGAGAAGACCCTGATTGCCAGAGCATATGAAAACACAAACTAACCAATGCTCCACGTTGGCTATAATTGTCTTTAACTTGTCTCTTTCTGTGAATTAAATATTAGCAATTGTAATTCGACATATGTGTCAAATGCAACCCTATTCTTTAGCTTTAGTTGAGTGGTGGTTGCAATCACGTATGCCATCAACCTGCCAGGGACTGCAGATGAAAATTAGCCTGTATGGCTAAATCTGGCACATTTACATGATGGACTTATGTGCCCATGTCAATTAATGTGCATTGTCCCTTCTTAAAACAAACAAACAAACTTACATATCTATTGTAGAGCACAGCCAATGCATATGCATAGAACTCTCCTGAATAAATACATTTGCTAAAAATTAACATTATGATGTTTATTTATAATTAGACTATACAACAAAGTAAAACAATGTACAATAAATTGAGATATAAATGTTGTTTTCTTGGTTATAGTTACTGACCTAAAAAGTCAGCAAAAAAATAAAGTTAATGAAACTTTTTTATTCTCAGGTGACTGTGTACATTATGTGTAGCAGGCACTATTTTCTGGGTGTATTTGCGTTCAAATCAATCCCTATTTGCCAGTCATGTCTAAGCTGACGACAGCCAATCGTAATAGCCTGTTCTCTCTGACAGCTGTGGCAGACAACTGGATTGTGTCACTATTTGAAACAGGAGGACTTTCACTAATGAGGGAGGAGATTGACGTGCTGAGTCAATGTAGGCCAATACAGGTCAACAGCTGACACCCAGCCATCCAGTTTCAGAGGGATCACTGAAAGAGATTTGCTGAGCCCACAACTCTTAGAACCTACCCAGGAAGAAGCTTCACAGGATCGGATCCATGTTGAAGCCAGTCAAAGTCTCGATTCCTGATCAACACCCGGCCTGTGGATTATGTGGGCAAGCAAGAGTGCACCCCACTCGTGTATAAATAATTCAACTCTAGGCAAAATTACTCCAACTGTCATCCCATCTTTTCATCAAGTGCAGATCTGCGGCAGAGCCAAGGCAGCAAGGTTTATAGAAAGTTCTGCACCGCAGGTCAATACAGAGAGAGGACTGAGCAGCATACATGGTGCAGAGTGAAGAAAAGATGATGCTGAAGATGGGTGTCAAGTGATTAACATGCTGGAGCTTCAGACAGGCAGTAGTTTCTCTTTATCAGCATGATTTCACGGTATGAGCAAGTCGTCGGACATACAGCCACCTAAGAGCTACGTTTCTTTTCTGTGGCCCAGGAGCAGATAATGCTCAGAGTTGACTCAGCTTGCTTTCATCTCTTAAAGAAACATTAGCCACAGATTTACTTTTGATTGACCCACATGTTATCAACTGATAGAGTGATATGGCTAACGTGTTAGCAAACAGTTCACATATCCAGCAGACTCAGAGTGACATTAGCAGTCATTTGGAGTTGTGTTTCTGGCCACCTGACAAATGTTCAATAAGTCCAATATTCACTCTCCATTTAGCTCTGTTTTGGTCTACAACCATTCCTGAAGAAAATATCTGGCTCTTTAGCTGCTAAAGGCTCCACTATGTTCACCAGCTAGTTGCTAAGTTTGTCTGGTTTTTGGTACTGGCCAGGTAGTGTTCAGTGGGTTTATCAAAGCTTTTTTGCTGAAAACAGCTGCCTGCTGCTCCTGGAAACAAGGCTGATTAGAGTGGTAAGACTGAACCAAAACAGTAAAGTAGCGGGCCGTTAAACCAAAACAATGGGCTGAAAGACGCTAAAACACTTTGTGGAGCTGAGGGGAACTGCACAATCATGATAAATCTCTGTAGCCTCATCACTATATTATAGTTAGTCGTTTGATCCATTCTCAGCATAAAAATATTGAGAATATTTAAGGTAAGGGAAGATCAAAAAAGTCAATGTTTCCCATGTTGTGCTTCAAGTCAGTATTGAAGTTTTCAGTCTAAACCAACAATACTATCTTTCTCAACCTAACCAAGTGCTTTGAGTTGCCTAAAGATGACAATATGCTATAGTTACCAGGAGCAGATATTACGGGAAACAAATGAAATACAGTACCTTGACAGCGGCCATTTTACTGATATATTCAGTATGAGCATTTTGGGTTGGCAGTGAACAGCCTGCAGACATGTTCAATCTAAATGTTTCCTTGTTATGTTCATTAAAACAAAATGTAAATCCAAATTAGTTTTATATGAACATAGTTTTTAGGATACAGGGTTGCCTTTGATATAAAGTATGTCTGTATGAAACTGAGAACAGGAGTTTTATGTTTTGAAGTTCAATGTTTGGAGCTGAAACATACAAATTCACCTATTGCAGGTGGTATGCATTTGCACCAACTCAATTTTCTCCCCACTGCAAATATAAGCCCTGTTCAGATAAAAGGAGATTCAATTCAATTTTATAATCATGCAAGGGTCCTCCACCTGCACCTCCTACCTACACATCTTGACTCCATCATGCACAAGTCACAGAGGGAAAAAAAAAAGCCTGCTTCTGGCAGAGAAAGGCTGGGGGTGTTGGGGAGGGGGTGAAGCCTAGCCATAGCTTCATCATTCATTTCACAGTGCGTCGCTCATAAAAACATTTCTCTCATTGTTTGTGAATTATACTGCCATAACAGGCGATTTATCAGCCAGGCTATAATGTCAAACAAGCAGAAAGCTGTTAATCTCCTGGCATAAACATTTTTACCTTGGCCTTGGAACAAGCACTTGGCTATACTGCTGAAAATGTGCTACTGTGAGCTGGGAATAATCCAGCAGTAAATATCCGGGCCTACATCACTAAATATTTGAAGACTCCTTTCTCCTTTTTTGTTTTATGCCTAGTAGCTGCTAGATATGAGATCTACACCTAAGAAGGGATATAGATGAGAATAAACTTCCCAACCCACCTACACATATAGCCAGACTAAATACTAAGTATTGTTAATTGACCTTTCACCAAACCTGGCAGACGAACAATGAACCGTGTGCATGCAGTGATACTCGTAACCTCCCAGGTTTGTTGCTGTTGTCTTTTTGTACCCTTCACAAATCCAAAACAGAAGAGCAGTAGTTAAGAAAATCACTTTACTGTGCGTTTATCTGCTTACACGCAAGTTGCAATCATTAGCATGCCCAGCTAACTACCTACAGTAGTAATACAGGTTATTTCCAAAGGCACAAGGGCATGTCATTAGATAACTACATTATTTAATGGGGTTACAGGATATGTTGGAGCACTACCTGTACAGGATTAGAATATCCACTCTGTGGGAACCAAAATGCTAGTATACCATGGTATAGAGTAAAGTTAGCCCTGTCCTGCTCTTTAGTTAGTGTGGGGAAGTTCATACTCCAGCAACCCAAGCTAAACTTGCATTAGATAGTGCTACATGTATACATGTAAAACCCCAGACTGAGACCCAAGTGCAAGGATCACACCAAACAATGGTAGAGTTCCAAAAAAAAAAAAAAACTCTTTTACTGGCAAACAATGGTAGAACGGATACAACCAGGGATTGAGGCAACGGTACAGTTAGGGAGCAGGCAAAACAGGTCAAAAATACGAGCAAAGTTCCAAACCATTAAAGCAAGAATTCCAATCCGACGTGGCACAGGCAGAGGTAATAGTCCAAAAACAGGCAAGGTTCAAAAACAATAAATGACTAGGCGTGACGGTAATGCAAGACAGCTTGATTGATGAGTACAAAGACAATCTGCAACTAGACAGAGGAATGACCGGGCTATGTAAACAGGCAGACTGATGAGGGACAGGTGAGTAATGGAACACAGGTGAACCTAATCAAAACTGGTGGGAAAAGAACAATGACAGGAAGTAAATCATAATCTAGTGAGCAGTGAATAGTCCTTTCAAAATAAAACTGGAAATAAACAAGAGACTTGACGAGGTGTGACAACACACTCAAACGACTATATTTCTTAAGGAAACTTAAGAAGGCACAATTCCAATGTCAAGTTCTTGTTAACTTTTACAGAGGAGCAATAGAAAGCATCCTGATGGGAAACATTACAAGCTGGCATGGGATGTGCACGGCCCAGGACTGGAGGGCTCTGCAGCATGTCATTAAAACCTCGCAGATTTCTATACTAAGTATGTTTTTCTGTACTATAAATCTAGGGCTAACTGCCCTGCAATACACAATGTCCATGTCTTCTACAACTGGTGAGGATGCTGACCGTTTGCCTGGAACATATAGCTTTAGGCAGTCTTTTAGCATATCATGTGTGCCACATTGTGCATACTTAAGTCCCTATTAAGGGGTTCTCTTTGAAAACGAGTCAGCTGGAAACACTGAATGTCAGGTGAAGATGGAGTTTAAGGCACGCGTTTTAGCATTAGCATTATGTTACACTAGCTATAGTTACAATCTGCTTGCGACGTTGTCGCCGGTTGTCAAAATGAGAAGCCTGTTTTTATTTACTTCTGTGTGAGTAAAGATACTGTTTTTTGAGTGGTAAATCTGCCATCATTATCGTTGAAGACAGTAACTGCATATGTGCTGTGCTAGAATGGAAAGCTTGACAGGCAAAGCAACAGTAATGGGGCCAACTTAGATATTCAATTGTGATTCAATTCATGTTTTTAATGACAAATAAATGCTTCTTATGTTCAATAATATTGGTGGCTGCAGGCTAAACCCCTCCAGGGATCTCTCCTTCAAGTTCTTTTTAAAGTTTCTTTAAACTCAAAGAACTAAAGATGTATTCATGCAGCCAAGCTTTGACAGACAGTCTGTTTAAAGACGTGACAAGTCTTGGTTTGGCGTCTACACTCTGGGGAGCTGGGGGTGGGGGCTATTATGGGCACAAAGCCAAGCAGCCAACTTTTAAAAAATACAGATAGGGAGTGCGATGGCCGCATCTGCAGCCACACAATTAACATAAGAGTCGGTAACCCCATGCCCGGTCACATAGTAGTTTAAGTTGGACACATTTTGTTAACCACATTACACATAGAAACACATAAATGACCACACATAACTCTTTAGTTCATATAACATACTCAAGGTTTATTTGGCATTTGTTAATATTACATCAGTCTCTTTTGTAGCGCACACATTTAGTTAACTTTTGTATGTTTAACAATGTTAAGTTATTTTGAGTTGTTTTAATTCTCTTTTCTGTTTTACCGGTGCTGGGGGGGTCCTCTGGCTAGGATTAGACAAAAGATGGGTTCTAGGAAGCAGTGGCATTAAATACAGGAATTGCCAATTAGGACTGTACCAAGTACCCACCACCTGAAGGGGAGATTTGGGTTTTTTTAAATAGCCGTTTGTAGATTTAATTTGACTTAGTCTAGTACTTAAGATTCTTTTGACTTTGTTTAGTAGGATGTTTATTTCAGTTGAGAGACTTGCCAGGTTATTGGTTTCTTTTCAGTTAATTAGTATGTTAAATGTTTTATGTAATCCCCTGTATGTGGAAACTGGTTTGATCACCCAGTATATATGTTCCCCTGTGTTCTTTGTTGGTAGGTCAGTTTGAAGTTTGATTTGACATGTTGTTAAATTCTGTTAATTCATTTTGACTAGTTCTGTTTAGTTGACCTCTTTTATGGGCCCAGAACTATTGTTTATGTTTTGTGACTTGGTTAAATTAAAAAAAAAAAATCTTTTTGGGAAGAAAATATCTCTGCGTCCTCGTGCCTTCCTGCCCGGTCCCTTACAGGGAGACTGAAGCCACATGGCTGCCAACTTATACCCATCATACATTCTCTTGTCATCTCCTTGTTTTCCCAAATCCTTCCACCCTCCTCCACCTACAAGCTCAGACAGACAGCAGTGACGGGCTCTGCCTGCCCGCAGACATTTGCCGGACATGACAGATGCAAGTGGTTTTTCCTTTTTTGTTTCTTTCTTTCTTCTTCAGCCTATTGTCAGCTAGCTGCTCTAGTATTCTGTGCTCCGTTTTTGCATGTCTCCATCTTTTCAGAATGCAGAGAGCATCTGCTGAAAACACGGGTGGCTTTGCTGCAGAGTGAGTCAAAGCTCCCCTGGAAGCCTTGTCAAAACACAAGCTTTTTATTGTTTCTCGTCATAGTAATTTCCTTTGTGCCAGTTGCCTCTGATTTCTTCACCACCAGATGAGCAGCTGGCTCCAAATGTCAACATGTTTCCCAAAAGGAGTTGTAAGACATCGACTACATTCACTCCAAAGACAGCAGGAAAAAGCACATAAGAACAAACACCATATTAATCTATCAATTCAAATTTTCCAATTCAGATTTTTAAGACAAAGCTAGGGTCATGTACACATACACAAAATGATCATTTGAAACTTGTAGTGAAGATATACAGCACTGACAGATACCCTAATTAGATCTGTCATTTCTTTCTAAGTTAATGCAGTGGTTTATAATTCATGTATCATTTCTACTACATTGATTATTCATATAGTTCTGGCACAAAAGAGCATTGTGGACTTTTTTTCAAATGATTACAAAAGAGCCTCCAGTACATGTGATTAATAACTGTTCCATCCAACAGGTTTGATCCAGTGACGTCTGCAGGGGTACAGAACATCATTGTTGTTTGTTCCTCTGTGGATGGCCATTCAACAATTTCCATACCACACAAACAAAGCAGGTACTGTAAATACAAAACCATTTGTGAGGAAATGATTGCTATTTCCCATCATATTTGATTACAAATGTGAGCTGGGAGCTGGCTTCCAGCTTGGCTCCTTCCACTTATCTTGCGGCCAAATGCCAGCTCATTATAATGCTGCTTTTCTTTTTTCATGCCAAAACAAAGACATATTTAGTGTTTCCACATATACTGTCGTTCTATTCCAGGGACATTAAGGCCCTGTTAAAACCCAGCCTCTAAATAATGTAGCTTTTGAAAAATCTAACCTTTTTTTCACTTCTATGATATCACTCTGTTAGCCAGCAGACCTGCTCAGGTGCTCAGGCAGAACTGTGCTGGGTCACCATGTGCTAGTAACAATGGTAAAGGTGAAGCGGTCCTGCTCTGACAGGAGAGTAACAGTTATTTCTACCAAGGCCAATCTGCACAGACCCACACAGTCATGAGAAGAGATCTAATCAAGCAAGATAATTGAGAACACAGGTGGTTTTCTGACTGATTAGACCTCCACTGTGTGACGATGGAGGAGGTATACAGGGAATTACGAGATCACCAACCTCAGTGTACCAATAAGAATAAATGTTGTCCAACCTTAAAAGGCCCTACCGACCATGTTCCACCCACACAGGTGCTTTCACTTATTTTCCTGATTTGATGTCTCTTCCAGATTGTGTGGCCGTGTACAGCCTGTGCTTGATTGATCTCCTTCACTCTTCTGTACCTGTTATGGTGATACAAACGACACCTTTAGCATTCTGATTTTAGCATTTAAAAGGTGCCCTGTAGAGTATTCTCAGAAACAAACAAAAGTTATGTTTCAATTCAGTGTTACTCACCAAAACAAATTGTCTCCCTGAACTCTAAAAAATGTGCTGAATGAATTTCCTTCCTCATAAAACATATGCAAAGATGATTTTTTTTAAGTATTTAAATCCAGCATTGTTTACATCCATGTTTACTTGCTAGCAGTCTTCTTCTTCCATGTTACTGCCACCTGTTGATTAGTGGAATTGTGTGAAACCATCGGCGAGACTGTGTCATGTGTGACCTTGTGCGTGTGCACTTACATATAAACAAAACTGGTACCCACTCATACAAAAACAGCTCCACAGGGAACCTCTAAGTTTGGTGGCCTCACATAGTTCCCAACACAGCTCTGCCCAACTTAATAATTAGCCAAAATAACTGAAAACACTTCTCTGGGTGTGCAGGGCCTTTGAAGGCCCACCTCAGGAGCTTTTGACTATTAGCAGCACTATGTAGGGTTGTAAAATTCTGGGAATATTCAAGGTGGAAATTTTCCATGAGAATTAACGGGAAATAACGGGAATAAAATGGAAATATAGGGGTTATTTGCTCAGGCTGTATTTATCATATAAGCAGACAAAATTGTAAACCCTTCTAATGGAAAATGATTTGACTCATTTAACATTGTATTGAACTTTCATTATACAACAACAACCAAAAAAACATTACTTATTACTACCCTAGTAATTACTAACCCTAGTACTGTTTTTTTTATGCATTTCCCCCTCAAATAAGTTCACTATTAAAAAGGTGATTCTTATATTGAAATTGTGCAAAATTTCCTGAATTCCCCAAATTCCAGGGGCTTAACTTTACCTTGGAAAATGTGCGGAAATTTACCGACCCTTTGCAACCCTAGCACTACGAAGCAATGTTTTTACGAGTGGGTCCCCGTTTTGTATGTATCGTGCACACGCAGAATTACGCACATGCAACACATGCGAGCATGCAGGTGGCGCCATTTCACATCCTGTCGTTGGTTTCAAATGTAAATAAGACTGCTGCACCTGTGACATTACATCCTTTTCCGGGGATGACTGTGTCTAGATGGTAACCCATTCTTTAACAGGCGCAAGCACGGATTGTACATGCCCAGAGTGTTAAGTTTTAGTTCAAACGGATCCCAGAGAAGCAGAACGCGCACACAGCCAGGTCTATAGGGTACACAAGTTTATTGCACAATGGTGACTGGGCGGGCAGAGGCAGAGGCAGAGGCAGAGGCAGAGGCAGGGCAGGGGCAGGGCAGGGCTAGGCTAGGCTAGGCTAGGCTAGGCTAGGCTAGGCTGGAAACTGGAAACTGGTACCAGAGTGGAGCGGGTCTGAGGCGAAGGACAAACTGTAGTTAGGCAGAGGGTTAGCTGTAGCATGAACGAACTAGTCTCAGAGGTGAGTCAAAGTTACCGCACAGGTGAACGGACAATCTGACAAAGAATGAGGAGCTACGCCAGGTATTTCAGGACTGCGTAGGTGATTGCTGATGAGCCTCAGCTGTGCCAGGAACCAGCAGGAGACAGGTGGCCACGCCCAGGTGTAGACACAGACAGACAGACAGAAACACAAGGGCAGGGAAAACAGGAGGCAAAACAAAAGGGAACAGGGGAGCAACCCTAACCATAACACAGAGGTCTAATCATGCAAAATTACTGAAAACAGCTGTAGTGGACCATGGCTGGTGAGGGCATTTAACAAGTCGATAAATTAAAAAGGGTCAGGGATATTTATTTTAAGAGAAAATTGCGTGTTGTAATGCTTTTTTTTTACTGTCTTTTCTGCTTTTGCCTCAGTAAGTGGTTTAACTGTACACAAGTGTAGTGTAACAAAAAGTTAGAATAATCAGACAGATAAACATTAACTAGACAATATCCATCTTGCTTCCTTTCTCTTGTTCAGTCCACCTAAAATCACTGTGAAATTCAGTCCTAATAAGTCATGTAATGTGTTATTCATCGCATAATTCTATTTATAATTGTGTTTTCCACAAACTGTATTGCCAACAGGGTGAGGCTTAAGTCGATTGCCCCGTGAAATTAATTTATTTCAAGAGCTGTCTTAAATCAAGATGAATGATCTTGTTGCTAATGGAGTGATTATGATTCTTCTCATTGCGTTGCAGAATTAAAGATGTCAGAGTGCAAAATGAGACAAAATGACATCTTAAGATTCCATTATTAAGGAGTTTTCCCCAGTGATTGACCTTTTTTAATCAAAGCACAAGATGACTGTTTCAGTAGATGAGCAACAGACATGTAATATTCAGTGTTGTGATTTGTGTTAATTTATGGATTCAACCAGCCTTCCTGCTGCTAGCAGCCAACCCTCATTGTGTGTTAAAAACGGGAATGTGCTCCTCAAGCTGCCAAATCAAATAAGAGTTAATGATTGCAGAGTCACTGAAATGCCTTTTGTCTGTTTGCCTATTATTACCATTTTTATCTGCCTCACATCAAGTGCCGATATGCTTCAGCACACACATATCATCTAATCAGAAAATTAGTTTGGGGTTTGGTGCCTTGCGTAAACTGCACAAGGCCAAACCCTGAGAACCAGACTCTGAAATACATTGAGATGGATTAAATGAAAGGACTAGGATTAATTAAATGGATTTGGAATCATAGAAAGTGAGAAGTGATTCCCAGAATGTCAATGTCCATTTTCCACAAATGAGATATAAACAAAGATAATAAACCATACTATTGATCACTGGACAAAAACATATCAGACAGGTGGTGTAAGTCAGTGAACGGTAAATGGGCTGCTTAATGTCTCCACCGCACCTTGTCTTCTCAGCCATAAAATCTATCCAAATGAGTCAAGAAAAGCAATTAATAGTATTTTAGTAGATGTTCAGAGCTAGGGAGGCATCACCTACACATACAAGTGAACATACTATCTACTGCAAATGTGTCTGTCTTGATTTTGCTATTCTCTCTCTCATTCTCTCTCGCTATTATATATTAATATATAATATATATATAATATATAATATTATATACTATTATATATTAATATATATATATATATAATATATAATATTATATACTATTATATATTAATATATATATATATATATTATATATTATATATTAATATATATATATATATATATATATATATAGGTGTGTATCTCTCATACACACCAAGCATGCAAGCTGCAAACAAAGCCAACAAAGAGCTCCCTCGTCTGTCATCTTTCTTGAATAGGAAGCACTTCATAAGTGATTTCCAATCAACTAGCCGGTATCATTTCAGTTGTGTGTTTATTTGCTGGAGACCAACCTGCTCTCCGTACTGTGTCTGTCAATTGTGTATCTACAAAAACAAAACAAGCTTTATTGCTTTATAGATGTCTGCAAGTTTGTTTAAGTACATGTTCAAGGTTCCCAATAGATTGTCAATGTCAGTAAATACAATGTAAATGATCACCTAAACATTCGATTCAAAGTAAACAATTCATTTTTGCAAGTTTGGCCCACGTCTATATTGGACAATTCCTCACATCATGATTTTAAGTCCAGTGCAAACAATCAGTGTCAGTGCAGGAAGTACTGTGTCCTTTCTTGCCTTTTTATTGACCGTAACAATCTTTCCCTAACCTTAAAGGGAAACTCCAGTATTTTTATACCTGGGCCTGGGCTAAATGACTAATACTCACCAAAAGTTTTGGAATTGGTCCAGTAGATCGCCTCTGCCAATCGGGCTGCAATGGCTGCAACGTGATCCTTTGGGGCAACTGCGCCCGTGGAAAGTCCGTCCACTAAAAGTTGTTTTTGCCACTGACAGGCTCAGTCTGTTATTCTAAGTGTCTGACAACATTATGGAAAGGATCCCTACAGAGACGGACCGTTTGTTAAAGAGTAAAATTTTAGAGCGAGCATTTTTAAAAATTGGCATAGTCCAAGACTTTGGTTTATGAAAACCGATGACATTCCCATCAGCCTCAGCTGTACTTTAGGCTTAGTGCTAATTAGCAAATGTAGCATGCTAGTAAACTAAGATGGTGAACATGCTACTGTAAACATGAAACCTACTTAATATCAGCATGTTAGCATGCTGATGCTAGCATTTAAGCATTCAAAGAACAGTCACAGAGCTGCTAGCATGGCTGTAGACTCTTAGTCTTGTTTCTGTATCAAATGTTGTCTTTTAATAATTATCACTTCATAAAGTTTTGTCTAATATTTATCACTATTATATTACGAGATACAGAAAACTGTCAAATAAATCATGATTCTGAGAAACTAAGTCATAATTATGACACACTATCTATATATGAAGTGGCAGAAATTGCTCCCCCAACTACCAAAATTTGAACCATCATGTTTAGCATATCATAATTACATTACAATGCCGGCCTTATAAAAACACACCATTTGTTTACAAAAGCACAGATGAATGTTCATGAAAGTGCAATTGACTTTGTGATGGTCCTTTGATTCAGTCTGCACTCTGCAATCTGCAAGTAGTTGGTCTCTAATTTCCAGCAGCAGCAACATGCAGACAGTTGCGGGGTAGCCTTCCCTGACCTTCATTTCTGAGACTGAAACAGAGTTTTAAAGCAGCGGTGGTGGCATTAGTCTGAGATCAGCAAGCTCAGAAATACATGAGCAACCCTGAAATCAAAATAATCTTCTAATGAAGTAAAAGATTTACCAAGGCTGCAATGAACAAACTTTTAAGGAAATAAAACTGAGAATGATTGCCATAGAAACCCACCATTATGTTAACGTAAACAGGTGTAATCATAATCAAGCTGCTCAGTGAACATCAAGTTCAAGTTTAATGTCCATTTGTTCTTTGTTTGGAGTTACGAAATGGTCATTGTCTTCAAAAAGGATTGGCTGCTCTCTTTTTTGTTTCTAAGAAGGTGTCATTTTTGATGCTCAAGTTTCACACTGCTCCTTTGCACACTTTTGTAGGCACACCCACTCTTTTGTCTACCACCGTTGAGATTCAGTAAATTGCAAACTGATGGTATTTTCTCTTGCTCACTATAATCTTCCTTTACAGCTGCACAAATCAGCTCCTGCTTTTTAGAGCATTGTTCATGCAGAACTGACCCTTGCATACTGTGTAAACCTTTTAAAAACCAGCAATCAACCACAAATACCATCTCTCCACCCATTACTTTTTGATCTTCACTTACTCATAAGGGAGAGAGGTTCGTGACAAAGTGTGAAATAAAGTGAAATAAACACATTGGGCTTGGTATTCCAAAAAGTGTTGTATCCATTGGAGAGTTTTGTATCTTTTTATCTTCACACATAAGCAACAATCAACTAGTGATGTTGCACCATGCTGTGATTGAAAATCCTGCTGAGTTTATACCAATTATGTTAATTAATTCATTAAGTAATGCTATTAAAGGATTATTGTTGCCAAATCCACAGCAGATGTTACAAGCCAACAGTTGACATCAGTTATGCAAGATGTCAGATAACCATACTGACAACGATTCAGACTAGGCAGAGGACCCAAATGCAGGACGCAGGAGGCAGACAGACAGTTTACGGAATTTAATTATAATAATGAGATCACTTGACAAGGTTTTTCTAGAGCTTTTCGACACAATACAGGGATTGGCAACGAACTAGCAACAAAACAGGGGAGACGCCAAGACTAAATACACAAAAGGAAATGGGGAACAGGTGGAGACAATTAGGATGGAGCAGACAATCACACTGGCGGGAAACACACAAGGCAGAAGGTAAAGGAACCTGAAACGAAAGGAAAGGTTAGACTTTTCAAAATAAAACAGACAAGCCAGACAGGAGACAGAAACAAGACAGACATGACCCTTAACACATTTGACGAGACATAACAGTACCCCCTCTTTTAGGACCGGCTCCCGACGGTCCAGCCTGATCTGGGTGAAGCTGATAAAAATCGTCTATTAGAGTCTGGTCCATAATGAAGCTGGTCGGAACCCAAGCCCGCTCCTCAGGACCGTACCCCTCCCAGTCCACCAAAAACTGTCTCCCCCGGCCCCTCTTTCTCACCGCCAGCAGTCTTTTGACCTGGTAGACAGGACCCCCGTCTACCATCTTAGGCGGCGGTGGAGGCTTGGTGGGTGGAACCAGAGGACTTTCACGGACCGGTTTCAACCTGCTCACGTGGAAAGTGGGGTGTACCCGGAGGGACCTGGGGAGTTTAAGTCTCACAGACACCGGGTTAATGACCTTAGAGACCGGGAAGGGACCCACGAACCTGGGAGCGAGCTTTCTGGTGTGGACATGGAGAGGCAAGTCCTTTGAAGATAACCACACCCTTTGACCCGGGGTGTAAGAGGGCGCGGGTCGGCGATGACGATCTGCCGCCCTCTTCATGCGGGCCTGCCCCCTAAGGAGTATTTGACGCGCAGCGGCCCAAATCTTTCTACATCTCCTCACCAAAGCATGGGCTGATGGCACCGTCACCTCCTTCTCGTTCACGGGGAAGAGCGGAGGTTGGTACCCGAAGACTACCTGAAAGGGTGAGAGACCGGTGGCTGCAGACGGGAGCGAGTTGTGAGCGTATTCTACCCACGTCAGATGTTCACTCCACGCCGTCTGATTCTGAGCCACCAGACATCTCAAACCCGTCTCCAACTCTTGATTGAGGCGCTCTGTCTGGCCATTGGACTCTGGGTGATAACCAGATGACAGGCTAACGGTGGCATCTAGAAGATGGCAAAACTCTTTCCAAAATATGGAAGTGAACTGAGGACCTCTATCTGAAACAATGTCTTTTGGGAGCCCATGAATGCGGAACACCTGATTAATCATAATTTTCGCCGTCTCTTTTGCTGTGGGTAACTTAGGCAAAGGGATAAAGTGAGTCATTTTGGAAAACCTGTCTACCACCGTCAGCACTGTCGTGTGTCCTTTCGACGGAGGCAGACCCGTGACAAAATCCACAGAAATGTGCGACCAAGGTCGATGTGGCACTGGTAAGGGGTGCAAAAGCCCGACCCGGGCCTGCCTCGACGCCTTACACTGGGCGCAGACAGAGCAGGCAGCCACATATTCAGCCACATCTTTGGCGAGGGATGACCACCAGAACCTTTGCCGGATCACAAATGCGGTTCGGCTAGCTCCCGGGTGGCATGTGAGTCGCGAGGTATGTGCCCAGTGGATAACCTGAGATCGCCACCCCTCCGGTACATACAACCGGTTGGTAGGACAACCCTCAGGAGTAGGTACACCACTGCACGCCCTCTGCACATCTTTTTCTATCTGCCAAGTAACCGCCCCTACCACACGGTCAGGTGGTAGGATAGGTTCAGGTTCCTTGGCAGTTGGTTCCGGATCATACAGTCGGGACAGAACGTCCGGTTTAGTGTTCTGCGACCCCGGCCTGTAGGAGAGAGTGAACCGGAACCGACTAAAGAACAAAGCCCACCTTGCTTGACGTGAGTTAAGCCTTTTTGCCGTCTTGAGATATTCCAAGTTTTTGTGGTCTGTCCAGACGATGAATGGTTGCTCCGCCCCCTCCAACCAATGACGCCACTCCTCCAATGCCACTTTGACGGCCAGCAATTCCCGATTTCCAACATCGTAATTGCGCTCTGCCGATGTTAGTTTACGGGAGAGAAAGGCACATGGGTGAATACGATTGTCAGAGGCCGAGCGCTGCGACAGAACTGCCCCGATGCCCTCGTTAGAGGCGTCCACCTCCACCAGGAGCTGCCGCTTCGGGTCCGGAACAGTCAAGACAGGAGCCGTGGTAAAGAGCCTCTTTAGCCGCTGGAAAGCCTCCTCAGCCTGTGGACCCCACCGGAATGGAACTTTGGGAGAGGTTAGTGCGTGGAGCGGCGCCGCTACGGCGCTAAAGTTCCTAATGAACTTCCTGTAGAAGTTTGCGAATCCCAAAAATTGCTGTACCTTCTTTCGAGTCGTAAGCGGGCCCCAGTTGGTTACCGCACTAACCTTCTCCGGGTCCATCTTGACTCGGTTTTCCGTCACAATGAATCCCAGAAAGGAGACTGAGGAGGCATGAAACTCGCACTTCTCCGCTTTCACATACAGCTGATTCTCCAGCAGGCGGACCAGGACCTGGCGGACATGACGCTGGTGAACAACGGGATCGGGAGAGAAGATGAGAATGTCGTCTAGATACACAAAGACAAAGTCATTAAAGGTATTCACGGAGTATTTCATTTATAAATGACTGAAAAACTGCAGGTGCATTAGTAAGGCCGAAAGGCATCACCAGATATTCATAGTGACCTGTGGGGGTGTTGAACCCCGTTTTCCACTCATCTCCCTCCCTAATCCTCACCAGATGATATGCGTTCCGCAGGTCCAATTTGGTGAAGATACGAGCCTGCTGGAGCAGCTCGAAGGCGGAGGGAATAAGTGGGAGTGGGTACCTGTTCTTGACCGTGATGTCATTCAAGGCGCTGTAATCGATGCACGGCCGGAGCGAACCATCCTTTTTGCCCACGAAGAAGAAGCCGGCTCCAGCCGGCGAAGAAGATTGGCGGATGATGCCGGACCTTAGTGACGCCTCAATATACTCCTCCATGGCCCTCCTCTCCGGTCCGGAGATAGCGTAGAGCCGGGCCTTGGGGATGGCCGCCCCTGGCAAGAGGTCTATGGCGCAGTCCCAAGGACGATGAGGGGGCAGAGATGTGGCTTTGGCCTTGTTAAACACTTCCCGTAAATCCTGGTAACATGGTGGAACTTTGGATAGGTCAGGATAATTCACCAGTTCTGGATCCAATTGGTTGGTCCCCTCTGGCTCTGGTGCCCTGGGGACAGGATGAGACATGACAAGGCAGGAAGCGTGACAAGCAGAGTCCCATTCTTTTATTTCTCCTGTAGCCCAATTTATATGGGGGTTATGTTGTTTCAACCAAGGAAATCCTAAGATCAGGGGATGTTGGGCACAATCAAAAAGGTAAAACTGTATGGTTTCCCTATGGCATGAGTCTAGAAGTAACTCGACTGGTTGAGTCCGGTGAGTTACCCTGCTGAGTAACCCCCCATCCAAAGATCGAGCACAAACAGGCTGACTGAGGGTTTGTGCCCTCAGACCCATGCTCCTGGCTAATTCTCTATCCATTAAACTTTCATCAGCCCCTGAATCTATTAATGCCAGTAAAGGAAAGATATTACCGTTTATGGAAAGAGTTACCGCCGTCAGTGTTCGAGAAGGAGAACTTTCGTTCTTGATTTGGCTCACCAGCGTCCTCCTCATCCCTGGTGAGCCTCCTCTTTTAACGGACAGGATCCCGCCCGGTGCCCGGGCTGTCCGCAATAGAAGCAGGCACCTTCCTTCCAACGACGCTGCCGCTCCTCGGAGTCCAACTTAGTGCGCCCCAGCTGCATGGGCTCCACTTGCTCTGTCAACGGCGTCCGCTCCCCCGTGCCTGCAGCCGCGAACCTCGTGAACTGGCGAAACCCCTGCACCTCCCGCGATGTTCTCTGGGTCCTGGAAGCCCTCCAGTTGAAACGCCGACGCTCCGCCTCCCTCTCCTGGAGACGGTTGTCAATGCGGACGGCCAAGTCTACCAGATCCTCGAATTCCCCCGGAACTCCGTGGGGGGCTAACTGGTCCTTGATCTCTTCATTCAGACCGTTAATAAATGCATCTTTAATTGCCGGCGAATTCCAGCCGCTGTCTGCAGCGAGGGTGCGAAACTCTATGGCGTAATCGATAACCCGCCCGGATCTCTGCCTCAATCGCAGCAGCGCTCGAGAAGCCTCTCGAGCCGGGGATGAATGATCGAACATCCTGGACAGAGTCTGTGCGAATTCCCCGATATCCTGGCAGATGGCGGACCCACGAGACCACTCCGCCGTAGCCCACGCCGCCGCCCGCCCGGTCAGGTGAGATATCAGGAACGCCACTTTCGAATAATCTGAGTGAAAAGCAGCTGGATCGTTTTTGTAGTGCAATTCACATTGGACTAAGAAAGACCGGCACTCACCCGAATCTCCTGAGAATTTTTCAGGCGGGGCTAGACGGACGGGGCGTGGGGCAACCTCTGGTCGTGATGGCGTTGCCGATGGAAGAACAGGCGGTGGTGGTACCAGCGGGGGCGAAACAAGGCTCTCCAGACGACCCAAGACGAGCTGCAGCTGAGTAGTCAGGAGGCCGACTTGATTCGCGACGGATGACTGTCGCTCGGTGAGTTCAATCATCCCGTGGCTAATGGCGTTCAGCTGGGTCTCGTGCTGTTGAACACGAGACTCCTGGACGGACAGAACCGATCTGACTGTGGTTACGTCCGCTGGATCCATATCTGGCTAGTTTGTTCTGACAACGATTCAGACTAGGCAGAGGACCCAAATGCAGGACGCAGGAGGCAGACAGACAGTTTACGGAATTTAATTAAAATAATGAGATCACTTGACAAGGTTTTTCTAGAGCTTTTCGACACAATACAGGAATTGGCAACGAACTAGCAACAAAACAGGGGAGACGCCGAGACTAAATACACAAAAGGAAATGGGGAACAGGTGGAGACAATTAGGATGGAGCAGACAATCACACTGGCGGGAAACACACAAGGCAGAAGGTAAAGGAACCTGAAACGAAAGGAAAGGTTAGACTTTTCAAAATAAAACAGACAAGCCAGACAGGAGACAGAAACAAGACAGACATGACCCTTAACACATTTGACGAGACATAACACATACAGCCTAAACAAATCTTTATATTAAAGTTGCAATAATTGATTTTTTGGTCACTTGGGGGCAGCAGATCAAGCTGTAAACACAACAGTGGCATATACAATGTTTGTGGCAAACATGCTAAATTATTTGTCTATTTACACATCCAGCATACACAGACCAACATCCATTTGAAGTTTAGAAGTCCATCCAAGTTGTTTCTAGCCACCGGATGAATGTAAGTCTAATATTCACTCTCTTTTAGCTTTGTCTTAGGTCCATAATGTTCACCAGTTAGTTATTAACTTTGTCTGCCTGCCGATTAGTGCTGGGCAGGTAGCATACAGTGGGTTAATTAGAGATTTTTTTTCACTGGAAACAGCTGCCTGCTGCATCTGGAAAGGACACTGATCGGAACAATGGGAGCGAACCAAAACAGCAGAGTTGCCAAAACAATGAGCTGCAAGACGCTAAAATGGTGATAATTCGCAGTTGGTTTGTGACTCATTTCATATTATGTTTAGTCATTTTATCCATTGTTAAAGGCCCTAAAAAGATATTTTCTCAATCAGCTTCTCCAGGTTTCCATCCAATTTTCAGAATTATGCGATTTAAAAATTTTGAACATTTGAATCACTTTATGATGACAGTTGGGCCTGTTCGCTTTTGTTGCCAGGCTGCTGTCAATCAAATATGATCAAGCTCGTCTTTTGTGTGTTAGTCACAAGAAATAATATCTAAGGATGGGTTTTTTTTTTTCCAAACATTCATTTTGATTGTTCCTTATATAGAAATATTGATTATTGCAGCTCTAACCACATCATTCCAATTTAAATTTTGGACGAAAATCATGTTATAAAATACAACATATACACCAATCAGCCATAACATTATGACCACTGACTGGTCATAATGGACGAACATTGATTATCTCGTTACAATGGGACCTGTCAGATATATATATATATTCAGTATATATATGTGTGTGTGTATATACACACACACACACACACACACACACATATATATATATGTATGTATTTTTTACTGTAACAAAGTCTTTCCAATAAGCTGGGCCCTGCTTGACTTTTAAAAGTTTTCACATATTCACACCAAGCTGGAACCATTTAATCACATTAACTTCTGGCCACAGACCAGCTGCAGCTGTGTAAACTGGGGGTTGAGCACTGTGCTCAAGGGCACCTTCGCAGTAAATGTTAAACAAAAATGGAAGAATATTACTCATTCACTGTCCCCATACACATGTTAAAAGTCAGTCCAGGGTTTCAAAACCACATTTTTCAACATCTGACCAACAATTTTTTGCATGTTTATTTATATTTGACTCATGACAAGAAAATCCATTGACAAGTGATATTGTCAAAAAAAGATGTCACTTGATTTAAGAAAATACTCAAAGTTGATTTGGACAGAGATAAGTGAAATTATTTCACTCCATTTAATAGATAGTTTTAATCTTGTATTAATCAAGATAAGATTGAGTCATATACAGTGCAGGTGCTGATGCAGTGATACAAACAGACACTGTGGAAAGCCGCCACTAGATTTATTAAACAGGGGGACAGACTGAAACACTCTCAAAGCAGCTTCCAGGAACAGCATGTCACTAAACAGTGAAATGAAACAGGCTGCTGTACAGCTTAGAAGAAGGATGGCATAAGAAATGTTTTCATTAAGTCAGGCCAGGAGAAGCACGTTCTGACTGATCATGACCTTCCCAAACAGGAAATGCCTGTTGAAGTGAATAAGTGACAGAGAGATTTGAATTTCAGTCACCAGTGAATACTTAATACTGAATTCACAACAAAGGTTTGATGATTATTAATGTAGCTAGATGTCAAATAGGGAAAGTCTACTTCTTTCCTTCTAGATAGGTACTTACATCTCCATGTGTTTCCATGTGTTATCCTCCTCTGACACTCTGGATGAAGTGACACTGACAACAGTTG